>CM044105.1:1604852-1764762 GCA_024174645.1 Lemna minuta
ATATATATATATATATATATATATATATATGATGATTTTATTCATCAAGGGAAGTACTAGTGAACTAGGCGACTATAATGAGGGAATCAGAGGACTTGTAGTATCTCTATATATTTGGCAAAAACAAAAGAACTCTAAGAAGGGTCTGGTTGACTCATGAGAAAGTATGAAAAATGGCCCGCTTCGCTTTCTTAAAATAAGAATATGAAGATTTATAGAAGAAAAACCCTTGTTTGTAGATTCTGATAATAAAGGATACTTAAGACCCATTTATCTCTAGAATCTATTAGTCAACACCTAATTAGATACTTTTTGTGCAATGTTTCCCCCCTTTATCCCCCTCGAGGGAAGATATATTTGAGATGAGCCATTGGTGAAATGCATCAAGCAATAATTGGGCAATTCCACTTTGCTCTGAGTGGAATTTCCCATTTAGAGCATATGAGAGGGAGGCCAAAATTGATACATTTAGTTGTGCTAATTGGATCCATTGGATTGGATGAAGCCAAGATCCATGAAAACGACCCCAACAAAGGGGCAAGTTTAGGAGCAGGCTCGCTGCATGACCTAATTAATGGACAGCGGCTGCATGTCCCAATTTTACAAGATTCTAATTTTCTATTTCAACACATGAATCACATAAATAATGTGAATTTCTTGAGATCCTATGAATTCGTTTTTCTAATTTTCTTGGTGTTTCTCTATGATTTTTCCCTATAACTCAATTCTAGAGAAGTGAACCAACTAATATGTGATCCCCAATGCTTACTAACATATTTAAGAATGATTTTGTCTTGATTTCACATGAATAAATGATATGGGAGCATTCATTTTTCTCGATGACAGCCCTCGCAAACTTAGTAGTTCGAATGGTCTGATTGTAAAAGTCTGGCCTCAAAATGGCAACTAAATGGATCAATACATTGGTGAATCCATTTTATAAAATGGCTATTCTACCTTGAAGATTTTTTAAGGGTTTAATTAGGGTTTTAGTTACCATATTTTTCTTCACGTAACTCTTTGACTCTAATATATCTTTAATTTTACATTTTATTATCTAATTCTCAGTTGATTTGTGCAGTATTAGGCTCATTGAAAGGTCACTTTATCTTATTTTCAGGTCAATCTTTATGTTCATCAGAAACTCTACTTCTTTATCAAAAAATCAAAGCTCAAAATAATGTTGCATAGCTTTAATCTTGTTTTGAGTGAGTTGATTAGTTCTTTGGTTTATGTTTCTTTGATTTCTATTTTTAATGATAGAAATCAAGACATAGTATATGAAAATATGAATGATGATGAAAGATAAGATCTAGGTACGTTTCAGCGTAAATGTGCTATACAAGTGAGAGCATAAAACATCAAATATCAAACCAAAATTCAAGTGAAATTTTATCATGATCTGTGAAATAATAAAAATAAGAAAAAGATCCAAATAAGGATCCTTCCAAACCCAAACCCTATCTCTTTAACACCTTCTATGAGAGAGCCAAGAAAATGGAAGAAACTGGATTGTGATATATCATAGGGGTTGATGAAAATTATGTGGCTTGCAAGCCAATCATAATTTCATCTTTCGTTTATATTAATTGAAATGAACTTTTATTCATTGTCATGCTTGTGTGATGTTTTTAATGAAGTCTATGAACATATGAAATGATCCAATGAATTATGATGAGATCATAATATACGAGGAGATCAACTCAAGGAATGAGATGTGGTTAAATCCTTGGCCAAGATTGTGGAAATATTAGAGAACTTGTTCTCGATAAATTTCTACTCACATCAGTACTAATAGAAGTGATCAAATAGGGTTTGATAGTTAACCATACCCTAAGTCATTCATGAGTCTTGTGTGACAACTAATAAAAGCAAGGTTTCATGAAGGAGTTCTAATATACTCCACATCTCTTAGAGCACGTGGTGTAGATTGGCACCCATCAAGCTGGCCACTCAACCTGCCAATTGGGTTGAATCAATCCTTAGTCAGTTAATCTATATGTTGATATAATCAATTGATAAGGAAGACCAATAACTATTATTGGGTCAATGGAGTTATTATCTTGTAAGATATATGGACCTAGAGCGTCACACATAGAAGGTCAATGGGCATTGGCGAATATAAACATAAATATAAGGATATTTCTGAAAAGCTCACATTCGCAAAGTCTATAAATAGGGAGAGAACGACCATCATGAGGGTGCCCATGCAAGCCTAGTAAAAAGCCCTCTCCTCTCTTCTCTTCTTCTTGTGGTGATGAGTGTTCTAGAGGAGATCCAATCGTCTAGTGACCGTGTGGATACCGCTAGAGATCGGACACTTGAACAACTTGAAGAACTCCTTCAAATGATCCTTGAAAGTATAAATTTTTTTTCAATACTAGATGATCATCTATAATAGATGACAAGACCATCTATTCTTGGTTCTTCAACTTTGTTGAATGTTTTGATTCAACATCTTGCACTGCAATTGATGTTTTGATCGAAACTTTGAAAAGCTTGCTGAGTCTCAAATCCTGTCAAGGGTACCATAAAACTTCTTGAGGATTCCCATTTAATGACTTTTTATCAAGAAAATTTCATCCCATCTGATGAGTCATTTTTCTTCCCAATAGACTCCCCAAGAATTTTATACCATTTAATGGAAATTCATGACTCTATGAAAGAAACTCTTTCCTAGATCCCCTTAAATGATGATAACTCCTTTACTTAAATGGTGAGCCAAAGCCCAAAAAATTTCTTGGATCATGAATATAAACCTACGAATTTCATGTTGTTAAATTTTAAACGAATTTCATACCTTAAAATATATACATAAGTATTTTTTGATTAATTAACAAGATGTCTTCTCTCTCTCTCTCTCTCTCTATCTCTCTCTCTCTTTCTTTCTTCATGTTTCTCTTCAAAGATTCATTTGCATGTTGTGTTTAAAAACAGGGAAATACATTATCTTCAAATAAAAATTTTGGATGGTAAAAGAATACTTCAACTACCTAAAACAAATAATTCCCTTGAGAAGCATAATTTTTTCCTAATGGACAAAAATAACCATTATCATTAATTTTAAAACTAAAAAATTGTGATTAACGATGATAGAAATAAGATTAAAAGAAGATGCAAAACTAATAAGAAGGGCAAGACATAAAATTTAGGAGGAGAAAACAATAGTTTGCATGACAATAGGGAATAAGTGAGAGAAAGAATGAGGAAAATAGTGAGAAGAGGAGGTCAATCTTGGTGATTTCATAAGAAATGAATATCTCAAAATTTAAAGAAGAATTTATGTTATTGCAAGAAAAAAGACTATGCTAATAATATAAAATTTTACAACTCTATAATGATAAAATGCAATTTACACATCAAATTATATTATTATTTATGCAAATTAATGCATAAAATATTCCATTTTTATGCATGTTATCATACTTGGAGTGCATATCTATCATTTTATACAATTTTAAGTTATAATATCAAAATACATTATTTTAGGGATGATTATGCATTTTTAAAGAACATATTTTAGAGTAGATTTTTCCCATCTATAGTTGAGATTATAATTGGATTTTAATGTTAAACAATAAGAGAAAATACTTTTATACACTCATTTATTTTTCTAAGTTTTATTTTCTAAGACAAATGAGTATATTTTTGAAATAAAATTTATTATCTTGTTATTTATTAAATTTAAAATTTTAAAATAATAGATTATTTAATTTATGATCCAAAGAAATAAATTTAGATTAATTTAGATTTCTATATTAAAAGTTGTGAATTTTCTAATTTTTAGATATTTTTTAGAATTTTTCCAAATTTTTCTAAATTTATTTTGGATTTATTTGGAATTTTAAAATTTAAGGAATCATTTTTATATCGTGCGCTGACATGGCAGCTGGGGCAGGGGTATCGCCACGTGGCGACGTATGTACATGCCACGTGGCGATGTGTGTAAAGACCATGTGGCAACGTATATGTGGGCATGTGCGTGCACACGTGTGCGCGCACGTATGTGTAATTAATGGGTTAAGCATCCTTTTTAGGATATAAGCTAAGCCCTTTACTACATAATTTTTTTATACCCGACACTTTGCGTAAATTTCTGTCATGTGGGATTATGTTTCTTAATTGTAATGTGCAGGTGATGTGGCACAACGAGGAACACTCGTTTCGTGTACTTAATCTAAGCGGTCGATCTTCACTTAAGTGACGGGATACGTGGCACACTCTGATTGGGAGATGGTTGATTTAAATAAAAAACAATTAGTCTCAACAATTCATTTGAGGAGTTATAATAGCTGAGATTAAATGTACCAAATGGAATTTTGTGGACGTTTGATGACATCTCACGCGTTCGATGAAGATCAAATAGAGAACATTGCACGACGATTAAACTTCATGCGTTGGTGACGAGACGAAACCGCGAGGTCGTCGATTTCACGCGGTATCGCGTCAAAAATAATACCGAACTTACCAATTTGGGGAATTAAGAGAGAATTGAAGGGTATAATGGTAAATACGGGTCGAATCCACAGGGAATTTAGGTATTTTCGAGATATCTGTTGGAATTTGGTCAAATTGGACGATGAATTGAGGTGAAAAATTAGGGAAAATGGTATTTTTAGAAAGAAGACTTCAAAACGAATCCACGGAATCAAGAATCATCGAATTTGGACTTGATTTCGCGGAGAAATCGAAATTTGAAGTGGAGAGAAATTTTCAGACGTTGAAATCGTGATTTTAGATGAAATTCTATGAAATTGAAAGCTAAATCCTTATCTAAACGAAAATTAAAGATAATAGGAGGATAATTAAGGTAAAACTGCTTCCACTAAACCCATTTAGCGATCAAAACGAGGTGATTAAGCCGATTAATCACCGAAAACGTCAAGATCGTCACGCCGAGCTTCAAGCGTCGATTTCTCCCTCAATTTTCCACCAAATCTCGACTTCTACCCCTCCATGGATGCGGAATTAAGAGAGGAGGAGGAAGAACTCGAGAGAAACGAGAGGATCGGTGTCTATACAAGTCAATTTGATTGAAATCTAACTCGAATGCATACATCGACGAAGAACACATCTATTTATACTAAATTTGGGCGTAACCGTCCGATCGTTTCGATCGACGGTTACGATGAAACGGTCCACGATGGACCGTTTCAGTTAAGTCCCAACCGTCAGATTGAAGATGGGCGGCCTGGATGATCGCGTGGATGACCGTTATAAAATGCCTCGATTATCGCCCCATGGATCGCGATCGGACGGCCACGATTCTCCCTGCGCGGTCGAATCTGGACCGTTATAACTCTTTAAATTTGCGCACGTGATTGATGATCTCTGGTGCACCAGCGTCCACTCGATCGACGCATCCCGTTCCGCGCCGTTGATCCAACGTATGTGATGCCGCCACGTCGCGTAAAATCAGGGCCGTTATAACGCCCCTTTGATTGACACGTGTGTTGATCCTGATCGGTGGTCCCCGAGCGCATCTGATCAACGTGTGATATCAACGCGCGTCGTCGATCCAACGATCCTCGTCGCGCCACCTCGCCTGAAAGGTAAGAATAGTGTGGAGATTAGTCCCACACGGAGATTATTTCTGAAAAATGTCGGGTATATAATACCCGTCATTTAAGAGGGTTAATACCCTCCCCATCTAGGCGAGGCTGAAGAACCCTTTTATTATATATAGTAATAATAAAATAATATAATATATACGCGCCACTTAGGCACTGCGCGGGTCCGCGTGGCGCTGCCACGTGGCCTTGCGTGCCACGTCGCATCCACGCGGGTCCCGTGCCCCTTTTTTAATTTTTATTTATTTATTTTTATTATTAAAAATCGAAAATAAAATAAGAAAAACAGTTTTAAAAATCTGAAAAAATACAAAAAAATCCCTAAAAATTGTAAAAATCATATCTTTTAAAATACAACTCCAAATTAATCCAAATTTCTTTCATTGGATCTGAAATTTAATTATCTATCATTCTAAAAATTCAAAAATATTTAAATAACAAGAGATTTAATTTATATTTCAAAAAAATACATTCATTTCTTTTTAAGATTTTAACTTTAGAAAATTAAATGAATGTTCATAAATATGATTTCTCTCATTATTTAACTTTAAAAAACCATTCATAATCTCAAGTAAAGATGGGTTATAAAATCATTTATCCTTAATTTATCATAATTAACCCTAATTTAGTGCATTTTGAGATTATGACATAAATATGCATAGGATGATAGAAATGCACTCAAAGTACGATAACATGCACATAAATGTAATGTTTTATGCCTTAAATTGCATTAATAATCATGTTTTATCATGTTAAGATTGCATGTTATCAGTTGGCACGGCTTCATTTGGGCGCTCCATCGTCAATCAAATGGACGCAACTTAATGGCAGCGATGGAACCTTAATCGCATCCAAAATTTTCATCCGAGCTGTGGATTGAAGATGAAGAGCCAAACCTAACGGCTACGCCCAATTCAACCTATAAATACACATGTTCTTCGACGATGTAAAGCATTCAGGGGTGTTTCAAGTAATCAAAATGTTTAGACATCTCAATCCTTGAATCTCCTGCTTTCCTCCTCTTCAGCATTGATATCTGCATCCAAAGAGTGTTTGAAAGTGAGATTTCATGGAGAGAATTGGGAGAAATCACTTCTTGAATGCCGAAACTTGTCTTCAAAATTGCGGAATGAAGAGCCCTTGATCCGGCAATCAATTGGATCATTTCTAGAAATATTTTAGGTTAGAATTTGTGTTTCCCTCCTAATTTCTCTTCCTATAACAGCAGATTTCAATTTTGAATAGTAGCTTAGTCAAATTTTAGATTAAATTTTTGTTTTATCTCTCTTCGTGTTCCGAAATTCTACCTATTTTTTGCTCTTTGATATCTCCGCAAATCTTGATCAAAATCGAGTGATTTTTGATTGAGTGGATTCGTCTTTGAGTTTTCTTTCCAAAATGACTAAAACCCCTAATTTCTCACTTCAATTCCTTGTCGAATTTTGATGAAATTTGGCGAATACCTCAAAAATACCCTAATTCTCTACGGATTGGACTCTTTTTCACCACTATACTATTAAATTCGAGATTATACTCTTAAATTGGTGAGTTTGGAATATGCTTTGACATGAGTCCGTGTATTTTCAATGACCCCGCAAATTTGTACTATCAGAGAACAAGGAAAATAATATTAAATATCATAAGAAATAAAAAGACTATAATAATAAAATAATTATGCAACAGATGAGCGTAAAATTATTGTGAATATCTTCCATTTTTGTACGATTTTTGTAACTTTGAATGAAAGTGTACTTCTGAAGAGTAGGTCCTTAACTAAACCTACATTTTCGAGTAATCAAAATCTTTAGACATCTCAATTCTTGAATATCTTGCTTTCCTCCTCTTCTAGATCAATTTCCTCATCAAAGGATTGTTTGAAAATGAGATTTAGTGGAGAGAGTAGGGAGAAATCACTTCTTGAATGCCAAAACTTGTCTACAAAATTGCGAAATGACGAGCCATTGATCCGGTGATCAATTAGATCATTTTGAGCGCTATTTTGGGTTAGAATGTGTGTTTCCCTCCAAGTTTCTCTTCCTATAAGATTAGATTTCAATTTTGAATCATACATTAGTCTAATATTAGATTAAATTTTTGTTTTCCCTCTCTTCGTGTTCAGAAATTCTACCAAATTTTTAGCTCTTTGATTTCTCCGTGAATCTCGATCCAAATAGAGTGATTTTTTATTGCATGGATTCGTCATTGAGTTCTCTTTCTAAAATGAGTAAAATCCCTAATTTCTTAATTTAATTCCTTATCCGATTTTGATTAAATTTAATGAATACCTAAAAAATACCTTAATTCTCCTTGGAATCGACCCTTATTCACTACTCTCTTAAATTCGTGATTATAATCTTAAATTGGTGAGTTTGGAATATGTTTTTACATGAGTCTGTGTGTTTTTAACGACAACACGGATTCATATCTTCATAGAAAAAGGACAATAGTATTGAATGTCATAATAAATAAAAAGACTATAATAGTAATATAATAATTATGCAAAAGATGAGCGTAAAATTGGTGAGAATATCTTCCGTTTTTTAAGTTTGAATGAAAATGTAAAACATCTAACGAGTGGGTGCTTAACTCAACGTAAACTTTCCACATCTACTCAAGGTGAGATGCTTTTGGCACATTTTCATATTTTCTTGGAGTTTTTATGATGTGGAATGACCCATCTTACAAGGGTGAAGACATTGGAAATGTCTTCATCCAAATGTTTAATAGGAACATTGGAATTTTTAGGAATGTGATGGATGCCCTATAATTGAGGAGAAATTTGACCTCAGTTGGTAACCTCAATGGCCACGATATATGCTAATGGGTGAAATTGACCTCCTTAAATTTTTCAAAGGGGCACTCTGTGTATTGAAAGAGATCGAAAATATGCCAACCTTTGTGTATTGGACAGTTAGATACTCATAGGAAATGTCCACAATGTCATCAACCTTTGCCTAGGAAATCCCTCAGCCATGGCACATGCAAGAAGGTTACTCAAGTGAGTAGGGCCTGACCAAGCTTTGTTGACACAAATTTCTATGTGGTCAAAGCATAGACACTAGTAGATTAACTGGAGAATTGTTCTTATGGGATCATAGGAGCTTAGCTTTGTGAGAGACATCCATAGAATTGAGGGATTACTTTGTAATATGCCATAAAAATTTTGAGACTCTTATTTAGATCCCTCTTGTGGTGGAATTTTGTATATGTTGACATTCATCAACGGTTTATGCAAAAAATTTTAGGTATACCTTTTTAAAGCAGAAATCACAAATTATTATATCGTTTTTATGAATGGAAGATCATACTAGACATTTTCTAACAGTTCTGGCAATTCATAATGGTATGGAATTTTTTAAAAATGATTTTGTTAAATTATGAAAATATGAATAGATTATTTGACGTGTTATACCTTGACACACATGCAATAGACAAACATCTCACAACATGTGAACAAGACCATTGAAAAGAAGTCCTCTCTCCAAAACCACTTTGTCATAACAATTCTGACATGAAGATTCTAGAATGACAATATATTTAATCAATTGGTCTCCTTTTGTGGGCAATAAGAAAATATGTCGACAGTGATTTTCCAACTGATTACTCCATGGTATGTGACGAGACTAAATCGTATGGTCGTTGAATGCACACGACTTAGTGTCAAAATAAAGTCCTAATATTACCAATTCATGATTAATCAAAGTAATTAATTAGTATAATGGTAATTAAGGGTCGAATCCACGGAGAATTAGGGAAATTTGAGAGATATCTTTGAAATTTGGTCAAATCGGACGATGAAATGAGTTTAGAAATTGGGGCTTTTAGAATATTAAGAAATATAACTCAAAATCGAATCCACGGAATCAAAAATCAGGTGATTTGGATAATAATTCGAAGAGAAATTGAATTTTAAAGTTAGATGAAATTTTCGTTTCGAAAAACGATTAAAAACCGAAATTTAATCTAAATTAAACTAAATCTACGATACTAAAACTAAAATTAACACTAAATGATAAAAGATTAAGATGAAATCACGAAACCTAACCCAAAGTAGCCTTCGAAATGATCCAATTAATCACCGGATGCAAGGCTTTTCATTCCGAATTTTCAAAGACGAAAGTGGAGTTCAAGATGTAATTTCTTCCTTCTCCTTCAATAAATGTTTGATTTCAAGCATTCAATTAAAGCTTTTATGAGTCAAGAACACTCACGAACAAACGGCGCGCGATTTGATGGAGTATACAAGGAGTAATTGAAGATTGATCGCGAACGTGTTCTTCGTCGCGAAGAACCGTTTTTAAATAAAACGAAATTATTTTGGGCCGTCGGATGGAGCAGTTGATCACGATCAACGGTCGCGATCGTGCGTCTTTTCGCGAATCGTCGCGATCAAATCTTGGACGTTCGATCGACGATGAAGGGTCTGGATTTGATCTCGCGTTGATGAAGAGGAGATGCTTCGATTTGATTCGTTGGTTGGATCTTAATCGAACGATCGTGATTGATCGGTGAGTCCATTGATCTCCATCGAGCGGGAATAATCTCAGCCGTTAACGATCGCGATCAACGGTGGATCTTGATTCACTTAAGAGAGAATTGAAGCACGTGCTTGATTCTCTGATCGTGTGGACCTTGTGTCCACGCGATCGACGCTGCTCGATCGTCGCGATGTCGATCGGACGCATCTCGTCGCGCCACGCGTCCTGTAAATAAGAAAAACGATGGGACTTTAGTCCCACTTGAAGAAAATGGAGGTGATTCTTCAGTATATAATGTGGAGTGAATAAGGGGAGTTAATAATTTGTCTCCCTATAGACGGGAGACCCTACATACATTATACTAAACTATATAAAATATATATAGTATATCAAATATAAGATTCCACGTGTCATACGCATGCCACGCAGGCCATCGCGCGTGTCCACGTGGCAGAGCCACGTGGACTTGCGTGCCACGTCTCATCCACGTGGGCCCGCGCGATTTATGCTCACTTTTTGTATTTTTTTTATTATTTTAAAACATTTAAAAATCGAAAATAAATCAAATTAAATTCAGAAAAATTCCAGAAAAATTCTATAAATTTGTAAAAATCATAACTTTCAAAATACAACTCCAAATTAGTTCAAATTTGTTTTGTTGGATTCAGAATTGAATAATCTATCATTATAAAGAGTCAAATTATAAAAATAATAAGAGAATTAAGAGAATTATTTTATATAATACATAAATGTAAATAAAAGTCTTTTCTCTCATATTTTCATCTTTAAAACATGATTATGATCATAAACATAATTAGGATTAAGGATTATAATGTCTAATTATGCATAATAACTCATAAATTGATGTATTTTGAGATCATAGCATGAATTTACAAAAAATGATAGAAATATGCTTAAAAGATGATAACATGCATATATTTGTAATGATTAATGCATTGATTTGCATTAATAACTATGTAATTACATGCATAAATAGCATGTTATCAGTATGCATTATTTTCTGTAGTGAAAATAATAAGCTTGAACCTCTAATACTTAATTGCACCATTTTCATTTTCAAGCTTTATGAAAAAAGAGAGGAAAAAAATCCCTTTTTAGTCATCATACTTGACAATCTCTTATGTTGAGAGCATCGTTAACTAAACTAGTTGCTATGACTAGGCTAATAGAAAAATCGAATAACTTAAAATGTGCTTTGATTCAAGTGAAGCCTTATATACCCTTGTAGGCCTAAAACAGTACCAAATATCAAGAATGAGGAAATTATCACTCCACATTTCAAGACTGAACTTTCAAGGAGATCTTCTAGTTAACTTGGTGTGCACATGTTGATTGTGTTTCTTATGTCAGGGAGATTGTAGGAGAAGTTGATAGCTTAAGTGAACCAAGCTCATACAAAAAATCTAGTCACTCAAGTGATTCATAAAGCTGGGATTTATCCATTTAAGAATATTCTCAGTCTCCTTCAAGTCATATGTGGGACTTGGTGAAGATTCCAAACAAGAGGCTTAGTTGTCACACTTGAGTCTTTCAAGTGCAAGGAAGCAATACCATGAGTTGAAGACTCATGATTCAAAGTTGGGCTTATTTCTTAGGCATCTAATCAGATCTAAGGAATTGACTACACCCAGGTATTTTATCTAGCAGTCAAACATAGATTTATCCATGCTATACTTTCTATTATTCCACCAACATGATGTTGAGCTTGGAAAAATGGATCTGAAGACAACATGTTGTCTTTTCTTGTACTATGAGATGTTTATAAAGTCATTTATTTTCATCATATTCCATATTTTCAATGGAGATTACTAACGAGACGAGACCGCGAGGTCGTCGATTTCACGCGGTATCGCGTCAAAAATAATACCGAACTTACCAATTTGGGAAATTAAGAGAGAATTGAGGGGTATAATGGTAAATACGGGTCGAATCCACAGGGAATTTAGGTATTTTCGAGATATCTTTTGGAATTTGGTCAAATTGGACGATGAATTGAGGTGAGAAATTAGGGAAAATGGTGTTTTTAGAAAGATAACTTCAAAACGAATCCACGGAATCAAGAATCGATGAATTTGGACTTACTTTCGCGGAGAAATCGAAATTTGAAGTGGAGAGAATTTTTCGGACTTTGAAATCGTGATTTAGAATGAAAATTTATGAAATTGAAATCTAAAACCTAATCTAAACGAAAATTAAAGATAATAGAAGGATAATTGAGGTAAAACCGCTTCCACTAAACCCGTTTAGCGATCAAAACTCGGTGATTAAGCCGATTAATCACCGAAAACGTCAAGATCGTCACGTCGAGCTTCAAGCGTCAATTTCTCCCTCGATTTTCCACCAAATCTCGACTTCTACCCCTCCATGGATGCGGAATTGAGAGAGGAGGAGGAAGAACTCGAGAGAAACGAGTGAGAGAGGTGTCTAGACAGTCAATTTCATTGAATTCTCACTCGAATACATAGAACGACGAAGAACTCGTCTATTTATAAGGCGAATTGGGGAAAACCGTCCGATTGATGCGTTTAATCCGCATCAACGGCCGAGATTAAACGCATCAATTCGAAACGGTGAGAATAAGTCGTGGCCGTTAGATCTTCTTTGGACGCTCCAGATTTGATCTTGTGATATGCGTTATAAAACGCATCAAACGTCGTCCTTTAGATCGCGATCCAACGGTCCAGATGAGTAGCGCCCGATTAAATCAGGACCGTTATAATACTTTAATTAATGCACGTGTCCTGATGATCTCTGGTGCACCCGGCGTACACGCGATCGCGCCATGAGATGCTGCCACGTCTCATATAATCCGACCGTTATAACTTGTTTATAACGCACGTGGTTTTGATTTGATCTGGTGGTCCGCAGCTCACGCGATCGACGCTCGTCGATCACCCATCCGCGAGATCCAACGCCCGTCGTCGCGCCACGTCGCCTGCAAGGTAAGTGAGACAAATTTTTAGTCCCACACGGACTTTGTTAAATGAAACTGTCGGGTATATAATACCCGACGGTTTATATAGGTATGACCCTCCCCATATAGGGGAGGACAAAGACCCATTTTATAAATTAAGTAATGTATATATATAATATATATAAACGCGCCACGTAGGCGCGCTGCGCGGGTCCGAGTGGCTCTGCCACGTGGCCTTGCGTGCCACGTCGCACCCGCGCGGGCCCCGCGCAGTTTTTGAATTTTTTTATATATATATTATATTTATTTTAATCTATTTTAAATCAAAATTAAATCGGAAAAATCCAGAAAAAATCCCTAAAATTGTAAAAATCATATCTTTTAAAATACAACTCCAAATTAATCCAAATTTCTTTCATTTGATCTGAAATTTAATTATCTATCATTCTAAAAATTCAAAATATTTAAATAACAAGAGTTTTAATTTCTATTTCAAAAATACACTCATTTTTAAAAGATTTTAACTTTAGAAAATTAAATGAATGTTCATAAAAATGATTTCTCTTATTATTTAACTTTAAAAACCATTCATAATCTCAAGTAAAGATGGGTTATAAAATTATTTATCCTTAATTCATCATAATTAACCCTAATTTAGTGTATTTTGAGATTATGACATAAATATGCATAGAATGATAGAAATGCACTCAAAGTATGATTACATGCACATAAATGTGATGTTTTATACCTTAAATTGCATTAATAATCATGTTTTATCATGTTAAGATTGCATGTTATCAATTACTCAGAAACCCTTCCTCCATTATCAACTATTAAATGCCAAATCCCTAAAGTTGAACTAGAATCTGCTCAAGATAACAAGATGCCCTCTTTGCTAAGGAGATCCCCAAGAATGAAGATCTATAAGCAACAAGGAATTTAAAGACTTAAGAAGGATTTCATGGACTAGGAGGGAGTTCCTCTGACAAAGTACAATCCCATTTCTTAAATTTATGGATCTTGTAACCACCTTTGTAACTTCCCTTGCAACTACCCCATAACCACGTTCCTAATCACTCCTTGAAACCACCCATACAACTGCTCGTATAATCTTCTTCAAAAAACTTTAGTCGCTACCCTTGTATCCACATCTATAACCACCCTTGTAACTGAAGAGATGAATCCTCGAGGTCATTGAATACATGTGAAGACGTATCAAAATAATTTCCAAAGTCACCAATTTTGAGTCATAATCACGAACTAAAGAGTATAGTGGTGAATAAGGGTTGAATCCACGGAGAATTAAGATATTTTTGAGGTATTTCTTCAAACTTGATCAAATCAGATGACGACTTGAGGTGAGAAATTAGGTTTTTGAAATTTCTAGAAAGATAACTCAAAGAAGAATCCACAAATTAAAAAATCACTCAATTTGGATCAAGATTCGTGAAGAAATCAACGAGAAAAAATTAGGTAGAAAATCTGAACGCGAAAAGAGAGAAAATCAAAATATAATCTTAAAATAACCTAATCAACAATTCAAGATTGAAATTTAATGATATAGGAAGAGAGATTAGGAGGGAAACACAAATTCTAGCCAGAGATAGCGCTCAAAATGGTCCAATTGATCGTCTGATCAAAGGTTGTTTATTTAGCAACTTTGAAGACAATCGTCATCATTAAAGAAACAACTTCTCCCTATTCTCTCCCTGAAATCTCACTTTCAAATACTCCTTGGATGAGGAAATTGATCTAGAAGACGGATAAACAATAGGTTCAAGGATTGAGATATCTAAACAATTGGATTACTCGAAATACCCTAGAATGCTTTACATTTTCAAAGAACATGTGTATTTATAGGCTAATTTGGGAGTAGCCGTTTGATTTGGCTCTTCATTTTCAATTAACTGCTCGGATAAAATTATTGCATACGAATCTTTGCCATTAAGTCGTGTTAGTTCGATCGAAGATAGAGCGCTCATATTTTTCCATATCGCACGTGAAATAGAAGCGTGACGCGATCACGTCCGTCCGATGGTGAATCGAGGCCTAAGATGTCGCCACACGTCCATCAAAGTCCATCAGGCACATTTAATCTCAGTCGTTATAACTCTTCAGATGAATGGCTAAGATTAAATCATTTTAAAAAGAATCTTCGCCCAATCAGAGTGTGTCGCGTACCCCCTCACTTAAGTGGCGATCGACGATCGTAATTTGATTCTCGCGATCACATGCTCCACATGCCATGTCACATGCACATAAAAAATGAACAAAAGAATCTCAGATGACAAAAATAAGAGTGAATTGACAGGTATATAACATGTGAGTGATTAGGGAGTTAGCAAAAATCTTGAAAAGGGTGCTTAATATCACTAATCACACACGCACACACATACGCACTCACGTGCGCGTATGCGCACACACGCGCACACACTCGCGCGCAGACATGCGTACATGTACGCCAAGTGGTGTGTGCATATGCCGCCACATGGCGACTCATTTTTGCCCCCGCCACGTCACCGCAAATTTTAATCTGATTTTTTATTCTTTTAATTCAAGAAAAATCCAAATGAATTCGTAAAAACTCAAAAAAAAATTAGAAAAATTCCTAAAATTTGAAAATTCATATCTTTTAAAATATGACTCCAAATTAATCCAAATTTGTCTTGTTGGATCAGAAATTCTATATTCTATCATTATATAAAATTAAATTTCAGAAATAAAAAGATAATAATTTTTTATTTAAAAAATACACTCATTTGTTTTTTTAAAATAAAGATAGAAAAATAAATGAGTGTATACAAAGTATTTTCTCATATTATTTAACATTTAAACCTAAATAATCTCAAATATAGATGAGAATAATCTGATCTTTAAATATTTTTCCTTTAATTATTCATGATTATCCCTTAAATAGTGCATTTTGAGATTATAACTTAAATTTCCATAGAATGATAGATATATACTCAAAAAATGATAACATGCACAAGAATGGAATATTTTATGCCTTAATTTGCATTAATAATCAAATCATTTCATGGGTTAATTGCTTGTTTTCAGTAATCATCGTACAACCACTCCAGTAAGACTCACATAACATCGTAGTAACTACCTAAATGACATACTTTTACAACTGCCCAAAAACCATCGTACAAGCCACTCACATAAACTACTCTAGTAACTAACAACACGACATTCCCCTATGACAACCCCTTAACCTCGGGACTTCAAAATAGCCTCTTGAAAAGGATGCATCCCCTCATCCTTTCCACAATTTCTCCAAAGGGTCTATCCATCACAACTCACTATAAAAGGGGATCTTGTATTGATTTTTAAAAATTTTGTATGGATAAATTCTATTTCTATTCCATTCCCTTGTATCCCTCTCCCATATCTCATCATATTCATCTAATCCTCCCCATCTCCAATTCTATTCCATATTCTCCCCTCTCCACCATTCTTTCTCCACCCCATCTTGCAAAGGCTTGGGAGAAATTCTTAAGAAGGGATTCTTCATCTTCATATCAAGAACCTTCAAGAGTTCTCACATCTCCAAAAAGATAATTTTTCACTTCTATATCTTGTGAAAAATAGATTAAATTTCAAACATGCATGTTCCTAGAATTTGGGAAAGGCCATCAGATAGCCTCCATTATCAATCTTAGTGAATCCATTGCCATTGGTTGTGAAACCATTTATACAGTACTTAAAGTCATTTTTGTCAAGGTAATTAAACGATCCTTTTGTATCCAATTTTGTGGGATTAAGCCTAGGAGCCAAAACCCTATCTTAAATCATTTAAATCTCGATTCAAAATTTCAGCCATTATCACCTCCATTGTGGAAATTCTGATTTTCCTATTGGTCACACATCAATTTTTTCCCATCTAATTTAATCATTTTTTTTTTCAAATTCTAACCACACACCCACTTATCATGCCTCTTAAATTATCAACTCAAGATTATTCATTATTTTACAAAGGTTCTAGATATTCCTCTAAAATTTTATAGAGATTTCCATCATTATTATTTCTTTCACATTTACAAATAGTCGTAATTTTATCAAATGCCCTATTATATTTTATTAAATGTGTTTTTAGTGTTATATTTGAATCATGAAATTTATATCCCCATCTTGGTAATGTTGGCAATATTATTTGCAATGATTTTTTTCATCATCATGTTAAGGGAAGTGTGATTTTCATATTGAGATTATTGTTTGAGCAACTATTTTGTAAAGGTAAAATTATTTTGATAATTACCTTCATTCAATAAATCTAGATTGTTATTCTCGTATGAGTGTTGTTGATCAGATAATACCTTAAATGGTACATTTTATTTTTATCAGTTAATCGAGGAGACTGTGTACATTACCTTAGTGATACTTAATAGCTTTTTTTCGCGACTGATGAAGCGAATCCGCAAGGTTGTTGAAAACATGCAGATGAGCGTCAAAACAAGCTCCAAACTCACCAATTTTGAGAAATAATCATGAATAAAATAGTTTAGTGGTGAATAACGGTCGAATCCACAGAGAATTAAGGTATTTTTGAGGTACTCTTTGAAATTCGATTAAATCAGAAAATGAATTGAGGTGAGAAATTAGGGATTTCTATTTTATTAGAAAGATAAGTCGAAATTAAATCTATGGAATCAAAAATCATAGAATTTGGATCAAGATTCGCGGAGAAATCGACAAGCAAAAGTTAGATAGAAAATCTCATCGCGAAGAGAGAGAAAATCAAAATTAAAATTGAAATTGACTATATATTAAAATTCAAATTGAACTCTAATATTTTAGGAAGAAAGATTAGGACAAAAACATAATTTCTAACCTAAGATAGCGCTCGAATCGATCAAATTTCTTGCCGGATCCATTCCACGAATTTGAAGATGATCATTGGCGTTTAATAATCGATTTCTCCTTATTCTCTCAACGAAATCTCACTTTCAAACACACCTCGGACGAGGAAATGAGTCTAGAAGCGAAGGGAAGCAAGAGATTCAAGGATAGTGATTTCTAAACAGTTTGATCACTGAAAAATATCTAGTAATGCTTTACATCATCAAAGACCATCTCAATTTATAGGGAGATTTGGGCGCAACCCTGGGATCGGTATTTAATCTTCGATCAACGGCTCTGATGAAATGTATATATGCAAATTGTTACACTTAAATCACGTCAGCTGGATCGAAGATGAACCGCTCAGATTTTGTCGTGTCATGCATGAAAGAGAAACACATGAAACTCTCACTGTTTGATCTTGATCTAACGCTCTTGATGCATTTGAAAAGTTTTAATCTCAACCGTTATAACTCTTTCGATGAATGGCTGAGATAAAACTATTTTAAAATGATTCGTCGACGAATCAGAGTGTGCCACGTACCCCCTCACTTAAGTGACGATTTATGATCGCGATTAAATCGCGCGATTGGACACTCTACATGACGCCGCATCACTTGCGAATATAAAAATAGAAAAATAGTTGCACATGACATTAATTATTGAAATCCGATGGGATTATATTTGCTATGTAATTAGTGAGATAGTGAAAACTTTTAAAAGAGTGCTTTATCTCACTAATTACACACACGCGCAGACGCACGCTCACGTGCGCACACACACGTGTGCACCACATAGCATGTTCATATGCCGCTACTTGGCGACGCCTTTTCTGTCTGCGTCACGTTAGTTGCCACTTCAGCATATGATATAAATCTGATTTTTTTAATTCTTTTTAATTCAAAAGAAATCTAAATAAATTCATAAAAATCAGAAAAATTCCAGAAAAAATGCCTAAAAGTTAGAAAATTCATAAATTTTATAATGCAACTCTCCAAATTAATCCAAATTTATTTTCTTGGATAAGAAAT
The DNA here is from genome assembly GCA_024174645.1 of Lemna minuta. Taxonomy (NCBI): domain Eukaryota; kingdom Viridiplantae; phylum Streptophyta; class Magnoliopsida; order Alismatales; family Araceae; genus Lemna; species Lemna minuta. Next base: position 1,623,709 of record CM044105.1, read on the forward strand.
TAAATTATCTATCATTGTAAAAAGTCAATTCAATAAATATCAAGAGAATACATTTTTGTTTCAAAAATACTCTCATTTCTTTTAGAATTTAAAACTTAGAAAAATAAATGAGTATACAAAAAGTATTTTCTCTTAACATTAAAACCCAATTATAATCTCAAATAAAAATGAAGATAATCTAATCTAAAAATATTTATCTTAATTTATCATGATTATCCCTAAATTAGTGCATTTTGAGATAATAAATTAATTTTCCTAGAAAGATAGATAAACACTCAAAAATATGATAACATGCATTAGAATATAATGTTTTATGCCTTAATTTACATTAATAATCATTTATTTTCATGTATAATTTGCATGTTATCAGTGACACCATTTTAACTTATACTTATCTTTATTGCATGTGATCATACCATCTCGCGGAAAAGTGTGCTCATTTATATCATTCATATTCATCACGAAGAGTGTACAATTGATATTCCATTTATACTTAAAACTATGATTAATTCATGAACGAAAATGGAAATTTGTCCAATCTAAACCATCATTCAGTTATCTTTATTTTGTGAGTATGTAAGAATTCATTGATCTCATTTCAAGGATTTTTGTGTCATCTCAATAAGAGAATCTAAAGAACGCCTTATTGTTATAGGCCCATTAAATCCCAAACTAGAAGAGAATAAAAATTATTTAGGTTCATTGTGAAGCATCCTAAGAAAATTCTTTGAAATTAAAAAAGCTGAGTTTACAAGTTTCAGGCCCTAATGTTCCCTACTTCACACATGGGAAATTTTTCCTAAAAAAGATTCTACTCTAGTCCTACCCACAATCATCAATAGCTAGAAAACCTAATACATGTCATACGTCTATTTTCTATCTCATGAGAACCTTTAGTGCTAGAAAATGCTCATTGAGTCTCTCAAGCCACCCTCCACTTGGAACACCACAATTTTTTGGAACTTTCTCCAAATACACTATATAGAATTTGCTTCTTCTTGTCTCTCTTCAAGAAAATACTATAATATCCTTTTTGTTTCACTTGATGGTGAGCTTATAAGCTATTAAGGACCTTTATGATTTCCTTTGATATCCTTGATCTGTTATCCTTTTCTGTTATCCATCGAGAGATCAAGGTCTAATCCTTGATCTGTTATCCTTTGATATCCTCGATCATTGATCTATTTTACCACGGCACGCAATTGGCACACACATGGCATGTAGCAAGGGAGTGTCATCAGTGTTAAGTGCCCTTAATTGGCTTATTTCATTTCATTTAAACTGATGCTCTAGTTATAGCCAATAAATATTTTGATATTTTTAATGTGAGACTATTTTTATCTATTTCTGCATAGGTGACATTTTGCAATGTGGAGCATTCAATCTCCTGTTTTAATCATATCCATCAAAGATTAATTTAGTGGAGGGGTACGTGACAATTTCTTATTGAGTATCGATTTCTTTTATTACGCGTTGATGAATCTCTAGATGGTATCTTATGTTGCGAGTGGCGCAATGTGGGTTGCCTGATGTACATCCTGATGGATATTATGTGGCCTATAAGCCAATCACACTTCCATGTATCTTGTTTAAGTTCATTGAAATGATATTTATTTCAATGAATTCCATGAGTATATGCAATGACTAAGTGAATTATGATGAGATCATAATACACTGATCAGTAGTCTTTAAACATATGTTCTAAAAATTCCTATTCATGGGATATTCAAGAAGGACATTGAATTATCCTGAAAGAATAACACTATATGATCCAACTCATATGATGAGTATGGCTGATCTTGTAGCCATCAATGTAGAGATAGTAAGGATACATAGTGGGTTCTATTTAGAGAAAGAGTTCACTGAATTGATCTGTATGAATCCCTAAATGGTAACTATACCTAACTGTCAATTAGGTCGATTCATGTCATGGTACTGTATGTGGTCCTTTGACTTGAGACACCAAAGACATCTTGTGGATGGATGATCATATTTTGATTATAACTTACGAGTCCCAAGAAATGGGATATCTAACACGTCAAATATTGGATAATACATGAAGTCCATGAAGATGATTGTGTGATCAAGATGGAATCATATGCCCTCTGTATTTGAGGAGATTGAATCAAGGAATGAGATGCAATGAAATCCTTAGCCAAGGTAGAGGAAATTATCGAGAAGGAGTTCCCAATGATTTCCTACTCATATCAGTACTACCTTGAATGACCGATTAGGGTTTGATAGTTGACCGTATCCTAAGTCATTCATGCATCTCAAGCGGATGAAGGATTATACATACATGGTAATCGATGACGGCAAGGTTCCATAAGAAAGTTCTTATATACTCTAATCTTCTAGAGTACGTGGTGTAGCTTGGTACCCAATGGGCTAGAAACTCAACCTATCGATTGAGTTAAATTGATCCTTGATTAATTAATCTACTTGTTGATGTGGATAATTAATTAAGGTTGAACACTAAGATTTTATTTGTCCTAGTGAGATATATGGACCTAGAGGGGTTACACAGATAAGGTCTATGGATGTTAGTGGATATAGACATAATTATGATTATTTTTATGTAGAGATAATCTACATACCAAATATCTATAAATAGGGGGAGAATGACCATAACTCAAGGTGCCCATGTAATCCTTATGAGAATTCTCTCATTTTTTCTCTTTCTCTCTTGGTGAAGAGCTTTGAAGAGGAGATCCAACCATGCAGAGACCATGTGGATACCACTGGAGGCTAGACACTTGAATAGCTTCAATAACTCCTTCAAGGGAACTTGTAAGTATGTTTTCTCATACATACTAGATGATAGGATCATCTGTTCTTGGTACCTCAATGTTTTGAATATCTGATTCCATGTATTTCGTTGTATTGGATGTTTTGATAGAAAATTCAGAACGTTTATCGACCTCATAACAAAAAAAAGTACCTCAACGAGAATGCTTAACGGAAGCATGGTGATGCTCAAGGTATCTATGTGATAAATACTTACTTGACTTATAGAGATTCTGCATAATGAATGTACTTATCACATGTAGAATGATTTACAAAGGGTGACAAGTAAGCAAAAGCTGAGAAAGGGCGAGGTGGAACTGAGGATGAGAAATGGCGCAAGAGTTAATGCTGCGGCGCTAAGGATTATGAACCTCAGGCTACCATTCAAAGATTGTGTTTCTTTAGAAGAGTGTCATTATGTTCCTAGCGTAGTTAAGAACATCATTTCAGTTTCTTGTTTGGATAAGATGGGATATACCTTGATTATTAAGGACAAGTGTTGTTCTATTTACTTGGGAAGTAAATTAGTTGTTACGGTACTATTAGTTAATGGTTTATATCTAATTGATGTTTCTTCTTACTATCTTGAAATGGATGTTGGTCTTAAGAGGAGTAAACAGGATGTGAACGACGCCTACCTATGATATTATAGACTTAGGCATGTTGGTGATAGTAGATTATAAAAGTTTCATAAAGATGCATACTTAGGTGCATTTGATTATGAATCATTTGAGACTTATGAATCTTGCATAGTTGGTAAGTTATCCAAATCTCCATTCTCAAGGACTGGAGAGTTGGCCAAGGGTATCTTGGAGCTAATACATTTTGATGTATGTGGCTCGATGCCTGTCTAAGATAGAGGTGATAGCTTCTACTTCATCACTTTTATTGATGATTTCTCTTAGTTTGGATGGGTATATCTTATGAGGCATATGTCCGGAGCCTTTGAGAAAATTCCGAGAGTTTAAGAATGAAGTGGAGAAGCATTTTGGAAAGGGTATCAAGACTCTTCCATCACATCGCGGAGGTGAATACCTTCATTTTCTCATATATATATTTATTGTGGCCTCTTTCATTACCTTAGATCTAGGGATTTGCATGTCAGAATGTGCGAGTACAACGACCGAATAAAATACTTAATCTGAACAATGATCCATGTCTCACCTCACCCTTACACCCTCCGCCCCCTCCCCCTTGGCGGCCCAGCTTGCGCCTAGCCCTAAATCCCACCTAAAGCCTTTGAGAGGTAGAGAAAGATGGACCATTAGTAAATTCTTTAAAGGGAGAGAATATTTTTATGGTTGGATGTGGGTTCAGGGCAAAACCCTTCTCAAAGACCCTTAAATTTTAAGAGAGAGATTATCATCTTTTTAGAAAGAGTGATATGCATATTGTAACCTCTTTTTACACACAAAAAGATGCATCATCTTTTTGAAGAGAGAGAGATGCCTACAATAAACTATTTCCTCATGGGGGGGGGAGAGAGAGAGATGCCTAGATTAAACTATTTGCACATGAGAGAGAGAGAGAGAGAGAGAGAGAGAGTCGATATGGGGTTATAGGGGTGGGTTTAATGGGTCTAAGGCAGAACTGAAGCCACATAACCTGTTTGAAGGGAAGAGCAAAATCCATTTTAAAGGCGGGAAGAGAGAGAGAGAGGAGAGAGAAAGAGAGAGATGTTTTCCAGGTTGGGACTAGATTGGAGGGGAACTGTGAGCATCTCCCCTTCATCTAGGAACAGGAAGATTACGGCTCCCCCATTAATCGTTATCGGATGTTGCCGCGATAATGATCTCCTCAAATCTCAACTTCAAGTGCTCCGTCAAGAAGCCGAAGCCACGAGGTCCAAAGGTCCTCATCCTCATCCCATCATCTGCCTCATCATCACCATCTCTCTGCATCATAATCATTCTCGTCTTCATCATCTTCACGATCATGATTATCTTGTCTTCGTGTATCGTCATCGGCATCCTCATGATCACCATCCTCTGCAACTCTTGAATCATCATCTTCTTCATCATCATGATCATCGTCTGCATCTTCTTCATCAACATCAGCATCATCCTCGTCCTCATCCTCATCCTCATCATCATCATCATCGCCATCACTATACCGTCTTCATCATCACCTTGATTTCATCATCGCCACCGCCGTCACCATTTTCATCAGGATGACGACGACGACGACGATAATGATTATCACCACCACCACCATCATCCTCTACATCACCGTCATCATCACCATCTTATTCATCATAATTATCGTCATCCAACTTATCATGACCATCATCACCACCATCATCCTATTTGATCATCTTTTTCAGCATCATCATCTTAATCATCATCACCAGCATAACATCATTATCTTCCTTCGTAACTTCTTGAGCCCGATTAACAATCAACCACGAAAATCTAGAAATGAATTTTCCGTTGTTGAATTCGGATTGAGCAGCTCAAAATGCCAGACTCCGGATCCTGAGACTATCAGAAGCTGCTGAAAAGCTCCGCCGACGAGCAGCAATTGATATTCAGAGCGGAAACGAGAATGAGGCCAGAGATCTACTTTTGCAAAAAAAGAAGGTCACCCAAGCTCTTGACCGAAGCAAAAATCGCATCGAATTGTTAGAGGAACTTGCTTCCAAGATCGATGAGGTGCCAAATTTTAGCCCTAACTTGCAGGAATCACAATATAAACCCTAAATCCACTTATGTTCCTCAAAATCGTCCGTTGTTACATCTGTAAAACTTGAAGGATGCCTTAAACTTTAACAGAAATCCAAATTTAGTAGAGAAGTTCCTTTAGCTCTTGACAGATCTAAAATCTTTCAAGGTCAATGAGGTACCAAATTTGGGGAAAAATCTTCCTGTGAACCCAGAATTCTTCAGTTGATTGAAAAAGGGCATGAATTGTGATATCGTAACCTAGTTCAACTTTTTTAGATAGAATTTTAGAAAAAAAATTGTAACCTAATCCAGTTTTTTGTTGATACAGAACTTATAAACTTAAACCCTAAAGATATTTCTCTTTCTCATTATCTTCTGTTGATGCGTCTGTAATACTTGAATAGAAATCAAAATTTATTGGAGAGTTTTGCCGGAATTATATACCCTAAAGAGCTACTCATCTTCTAAATCAGTTATGCAAAAAATATTTTGTTGATACCTTTGAGGTATCAAATTCCAAGAAAAGTTTGAATCCTTAGCCATTTCCCTTCCCCAATATCTTTTTCTGTTGCAGTAATCATCTTATTTTTTTGAAGAGAAGTAATCATCTTATTAAACTTCTCTTTATTGAAATCTTCTGTTCATGCATTCATATGAATTGAATGATTTCCAAAACTTGAGTAGAATGAAAATTTAGTGGACATTTTGCTGCAATTATCAACCCCAAGTAACTTCCAGTCTTCAAAATCTGTCATGGAAAACAAAATTAGTTCATGTATGTGAAGAACAATACCTTGGAGACAAGTTTGAATCAAAAGGAACATTGGTCTAGAGTTTTCCGTGATTATAAACCCTAACTGACTTTTCTGCGCCTTCATTGATAGAATTGCTTGTTATACTTTTTACTAATGGTCTAGGTGCATCAAAATTTCTTAATTTATTTTTCAGGCAATATCTGTAAAAGAAGCCCAGTTGATTGGAAATTTCAAAGAAATGGAACTCAGTGGAGAGACAGCTGAGCAAACAGTTCATATTGTCTCTCCAAGTTCAAATCTGAATAAATTGACCAATTCAAGCTCTTTAAAAGAAGATTTCAATGGTGGAGATGGAATTTCTTCTCTGTCTTCAATCGAAAACACCAGCGATGGAGAATCTTCAGAGGATCTTGAGAATCTTGATGTAGACGGGAATTTCTTCAAAGAGAAAACCGGTTTTGATGATCTTTTGATGAATGTTGATGGGCGTTTGAGAGAGATTGAACTTGATCTCAGTTTGATTTTGAAATCATCGGCGTTGTTCATGGGAAATGAGGAGATGGAGAGGAGTCCAAAGGTTCACCAGGCGTTGATGATTCTTGAGGATATTGGTAGGACCAGGACGAGGTTTGTAACTTTTTAGTAATTCAACTTACTGAATTTTTGTTTTACTTTGTTTTTGATTCCCTGTTAGGAAGCAATTGCCATTGGTTTTGAGTGTTGATAGTAGAAGAGAGAGAGAGAGAAAGATAAGTAGACAGGTAGATGGATGGATAAAGAGAGAGACCTAATTTTAGGCTGATCGACCTTAGATATGATTGTTGACGAGGAGGGGTTGGGGAGAGGGAACTTCATGACATAGATAGTGAAGAGGGAGTGAAGGAAGGAGGGAGGGATAGAGAGAGAGAGAGAGAGAGAGAGAAATAGTTAGAGAAAGATTGACAGTGATACTACCAATTTGACTTATCCATTAATATTGAAGAAGTGAGTGTGGATAGATTGACACTGGGGGTAGAGAGGAAGGGAGGGGGAGAGAGAGAGAGATAAACCTAGAGGGAGAGAGAGACCTGATCTTGGCTGGATCAACCTCTGTGAATGTTTGGGAGAAAAGGGAGGATGTGTTGGATGTGATGTATAATGGCAGACGGGGATAGAGAGATAGTGTGAGAAATAGATGGATAACTATTGGAGAGAGAGAGAAACACATGAAATAAGGGTGGTTCCTGATATGTATTGTGCGTATATATCAAACCTAACTACTTCTTTCTAATTTCTATTACAAAAGCTTTAGATTTCTCTAATATATTTATCATTTCACAGAATCTCAAGAATCATCAGAGGCAAATCAGAGGATTTTGAGCCTGATCAGTCAACCCAAATGGGATCAATCCAACCAAATTTCTGATCCTCTCTATCAATTATTCATCCCAAGAAATAAAATATTTTCCTTCAATTTTCGCATCTTCCTACGATTTCCTCAATATATTTTCTCACCATTCACTCTCTTCCTGACATTGATATCTTTATCTGTGAAGAGTTTGTTCTTCAACTTAGCCCTTCATGCTCTATCATATAGATCTCCCCCATCAGGATGGCAATCTTCATTCTCTCACTCTTCCTGATTCCTTGATGATCCTTGAAAATAATCTCCCATCTTTCATTGTTATGCTTAATGGTCTCTTTCATAGTCCCATGATGATCCTTGAAATGATTCTCTCCCACTTCCTTCTTGTCCTTTGTGACCTCCCCCAGATGATTTTCTTGCCATCAAAGCATCATGCTCGTCATGCTATGTTACTGTGCATAAAATCTTTATTTATGAAAGCTCTAGCTCCTATGATTTCCTCAGCATTGAATCATCAATGCTCATGTAGCTCACTGTCGAGTTAGTTCAGAAAATTCTTTCTCAATTTGTTAATTTCATGCTTCAAACCAGATCAGGTTGAGTTTGATTTCATCAGAAGGAAATTCTACATCAGGTTTTGGAAATGACGGTATGGAACTTTGGTCCATAGAAATTTAGAACAACCAATTTTCAATCTAATATCATGACGATTGAGATGATATCTACACACCATCCAAATCATGGCATGAAGATATGGATGCTCGACGATCCAGATCATGATATACATGCATTGATGCATATGGGGATAAAATGGAGGCCATGACTTGATGATTCTTCCACTATCATATTGTAAGTATTTTTACTCGGATTCATGATGATCTATGATTAACCATCATTTAGTTGCAAATCAAATATGATAACATAAAAAAATGACTATATATGAACAACCTTATAAATTTTCATATTCAATATGATTTCTAGGGGATTATGAACCAATATGATCTATCCTTGGTTGACTGATCAATTCGAATGGTCGATCCTCATCGCATCAATGGGAATCTATCACTATGATAATCTTATCAACATAATGATCAATGTCCATCGATCAGTTCGATTATCAAATTGTTCATTGATTGCATGTCATCAATCTGATTATTGATCAAACATGTCAATCAATGAATTTTGAACAGATCATGATCGACAAACACAGCATAAAATTGGATAAATATTTAAAATTTATATTTCGAGGATTAAGCTTTTGAAAAAAAATGAAAAAAATAATCTCAAAATCTGATCGTCGAGCCGATCACCGATCGCCGTTCCCTGATCATCACTCATAATTTTTAGATAAATACCCTCAAAATTGTGATATTCGATGGCCCAAATTCACAAAATCTGCTAATTCAAGGGCAACAACTCGCCCACGTGGGGCCCACGTGGGGCCCACATAATTAAATAAGGTATTTATAAAAATACTCGAATATTATGCATTCAAGGCTTCGCTCTATTTTAATTGGTTGGGAGATAGAGAATAATGCCATAAGCTCAGAACTCGGGGAAAAATCGAGAGGAGAGAGAGAGACCATACGTGCGGTGCCGGTGGAGAGAGAGAGAGAGGATTCCTGCGGGCTGCGGCGGTTCAGAAAGAGGTATGCTTTGAGCATGTTCCGCAGTTTTTCTGGTCGGATTTCAGGTCTTGCTCGACTTTGTTCCTCTAACCTAGTCGGCATTAGTGAATTCCGTGAGAACTCTGCAGTGGAATTGAATTCCTTTAGAATTCCCGTGGCTTTCTGATTAGATCGCCTGGTTGCTATTTGGAAAGAAAGCGAGTCTGATTAGTCTATTAGTGAATCAAATGTTCCGCTGAAACTTTCTAAGTTTTCGAAGATGTTCATCTTAGGATTTCAATTTCGGCTCAACCGAAAGATCTTAAAGATTAACATAGAGTTATATTCGACGAACTTATTGCCGAAATCTACCTTACCTCGATTAACTCTGAATTTAATAATGATTTTGTTAAAAATTGATATAATTCTTTTCGATTCTTCTCCCTAACTTAAAAAAAATCCTCCCAGTCTGCTCTTTCATGAGGCGTGATTTTCAATTTGCATTCTCATATATTATACTAAAGAAAACAGTCTTGTCTCGATTAAAATTGAATGCGTGAACGATTTTATCTTAAATTTCTGAAAATTATTTTTGATACTTCATCTGCTTCTGGAAAATAATTCTTCCATTATTTGCTCATTCAGGGGATTTCAAAGAGGATGAGTTCTCTCTGTCCATTTTCCAACGTAAACCGTGCAGGTGAGCGTTGTCCAATGAAAGTAGAGGAAAATCAAGACAAACGCGAATCAGGAAATGGAGACAAACCTGGTGTGATTTCCCCAAAATGCCCCTTCGGCTATGATTCTCATACATTTAAGTTAGGTCCTCTCAGTTGCATCATATGCCAAGCTCTTCTATTTGAAAGCACCAAATGTGTTCCTTGTTCTCATAAATTCTGCAAGTGAGTGCCATTATATATTACACTTAGGCTTTATTTTGTCAACTTAATCTTCTATGATGACTTATTTGATGTTTGTTTTTAGGGTGTGCATCTCTCGATTTAAGGATTGCCCGTTATGTGGTGCTGACATTGAGGGACTGGCGCCTGATTCGGAGCTTCAGTCTACTGTAGACAGATTTATTGAAGGTCATGCAAGAATCAAGAGGCCTCAACTTGACCAAGTCGACCCAGATGAACAAAAGAAAGTGATTTATGAGGATTTTTCGCTGGAGAGAGGTGCTTTCTTGGTTCAACATGCTATGAGGGTGAGTTCTAATGAGGAGTTGTTAGTTTCTATTTTTGGAATAAACAGAATATGATTATTTTAATCATTTTCACAGGCATTTCGTGCAAGGAATTTTGATAGTGCAAAAGCGAGGCTCATGATATGCGAAGAGGATATCAAAGAGCAGTTGGAAAGGCTGGGGAACACAAAGGATCTGTGTTCACAGCTTGGTGCTGTTCTTGGGATGCTCGGAGATTGCTGGTATTATTATGATTTCTATCCCCTTTTTTCCGCCTCTTCAAACCGTTTTCTCTCATCATTCTCTACATCAAACTCTAACAGCTCTTCGTCTCCAATGCCCATCTGTTCTCTGTCTCCTTGTGCTTCCCCGAGTTTGAATCACTACCAGCTGTCCGCTTATGATGTTGTCTCATATGCGTCTTTAAGCAGATCGTATCACCCCCTGATTAGATCCGTCATCGTAAAAATATTGTTCCTGATATAGACCTAGGTTGAGGCTTGATCTTCAGTCCAAATGAGATGAATTAATAAGAGAGAGCTGTTGATGAGGTTTAATGATTCAGAGGGAGTGTGAAGTCAGATTTATTGGAATGAGATAGATAAGGAGTGGGGAAGAGAGAGAGAGATGAAGTTTAAAAGCAAGACAGAAAGAGAGAGAGAGAGTGCACCTGATACCATCTTCCCAGATAAGTGGAAGACAAGAACGAATTTAGCATTCTTTTCGTCATTTGACACACCAGTCACATGCAAGGATTTATAGGCTTTTATCATTTTCCTTTTAATTTCGGTTAGTTTTTTGAATTTTCCTTTTAATTGTGTTTGAGGGAAGGCACAAATTCAATTAGATGCACATTTTATGTACACTAAATTATGTGACCCTTGCACATATCCATTCTTTCTTTTTTTGATTGTTACAAATTATTGAACATCCTGGATTTATATTTCTAGATGATGTATGCCTAACATATCACTTTTATGTCCTTGAGTTTACAAGATTGCCTTTGAGCCTCATAGTGCAAATTATCCACTTGATGGGTATGACTGGGTTCCATCCAATAATCCTTGTAGTGGAATTTTAGGAGAAATAGTTGATAATAATGATTTTTTAAAAGTTTTAGAAACCATAAGTGAGAATGACTGGAGTGCTTTCATCATGGTGAGCTTTATCATAATTTATGAAAATGAATTATTGAAAAAATCTTCAAAATCACGAGGTGATGATGGAATTTATCTCATGTCTTACATAATACTGCAGTAGGGCAATGGGAGATTCCAGCTCTGCAGTTTCTTATTTTGAAGAAAGTGTCAAGTTTCTTTCAAAACTGGCTGCAAAAGATCTCGAGGTTAGTTCCTCACATTTTCTACTCCTTTAGTTAAAACCCTATGTCGCTGTTGTTTGATGTGGAAACAAAATAAAAAAAGAAGCCTGCTAATTTTTTTTCACGAGATAATATGAAACTGTTTAGATGGGCATATCAATATTAGAAAAATCTGGTGATGCTGAACTTTGAATTTTTAGAACTTAATATCATTCCCTTGCCTCCACTTTTTACTTTGAGCATTGATGATTGCCCTGACCCTAAAATGGATGGAGACTAGAATAGAGAAATAATCTAATGTAAATCTCATTAGTTGGCATTCTTTTCCTTTCCCCCTTAGAGATGAGTGTAAAGAGGCCGAAGTTGTAGTTTGAATCATATGTTGGAAGAGTGGAGTAACTCTTTATTTTGGTGACGAATGGGGTTGCCTCTTGAATTGTCTTCCTGCTAGATCTATAATATGATTGCGTCAAATACCCCTATCAGTTCCTTTATTTACGTGTTACGATCATATCTATAATTCACTCTATATCTTTGAATGAACTTATTTGAATTCATACTTTCTCATATGGATTGAAATGTTAATTGCGGTCCATGTTTTTCATCTGTCTCTGTATTCTTGATTGAGTCTAGGGAGTTCTTCGAAAATATGATCAACAACTTATTTGTGGGTTCTTAGTATATAAACTTAACGATTGGATCTGTTTACTGAAAAATCTGGCTATCCAGACTCTAAAATGGGCTAGAGAAAGAGAGAAGCATTTCATGCTGTTAGTATGGCCCACTATGCACATGTTGGGGTGACCCACTGGTCCCACATTGAGATGGCCCATTTGGGGCATATCTCCCTATGGCCTTGTCCCTTCCGTTCCCAGTGTCTTTGTCTCTTTCTATCCCTATGTCTCTACATTGTCCACGTTTCTTTGTCCACCTTCTTCTCTCTATGTAAACTCAGGTACTCCATGGCAATATATAAATTAAGAGGTTACTCTACCATCTTCACTCTTCCTTCCTCTAGTCCATCAATGCCATGAGAGGATCTCCTCTTGTTTTCACAGCTGCCACCTGCTCTCTCTCTCTCTCACTGTCTGTCTTACCCGCTTTTTCTATTTTTCATGCTGTCTCATGTTATACCTAGCTCTTGGGTCTTCTCTCTCTCATTCCAACTCTCTTTGTTTATTCTATTCCTCTCCCCGCCAAACCAGCACCACCACCAGAAAAAAAGAAAAGAAAAAAGAAAAAAAAACTAAAAAACAACTCTCTACCCCTTCTCTAAATGATCGGATGCAAACAGCACTTCAACAGATTAGCTGTTTAGTGAAAAACCATTACAGATGTAGGGTTTTGGTGACTGATTTGTCATGATCACTTGAGCTGGGATGCCAGGGTGTAAATAATCATAATTTCTAACCCAGATATCATCTATTAAAGAAAGCTAGTTATTGTGATACGTGCTTCTTTGATTCTATATCATTTCCCTGCTGTCTACTTATTTATTTTGAACTCTATGATTTCAAATTAAAAGAAATTGAAGTGGCGCATACATGTATGTTCTTTTTCAGGTGGCTCATACTCTCTCTGTTTCGCTTAACAAGATTGGGGATCTCAAATACTATGATGCTGATCTGGCATCTGCAAGATCATTCTATATGCAATCACTAGATGTCCGACGTGCCACAGTTCTGGACTATCCTGATGTCCCATCACAGGTAGATCATCTGATTGATTAAAGTTTTTTGCCCTTTTTGCTCCAGGATTTTAGATATTTTTAGGTGATTTGCTCTGGCCATATTTTGCTCAGTCGAATTTTGCAAATTTTTTTAAATTTCACTCTAGTGTCCCCCAAAAAGATTGTTATATGAAGAACGAGGGGATAATGCTTTTGTCTGGTTGCATCTCTCTCTGTAATGTATTTTTTTTAAACACTCTGTACGACACAGATAGTGAGTGGAAAATAAAGAGGAGAGAGAGACTGGAAGGTAAGGAAGTAGATAGTGCGAGGGAGAAGGGGAGAGAGTGGGAGAGAGAGCTAGAAAGGGGCATCTAGAGGGGTAGAAGTGATATAGATAGATGGATTGAGGTAGAGGTTTTGGGTGGGATAAAGATAAAGAATTTGAGAGAGAGCTAGAGAGTGAATAATATTTAGACGGGAAGGAGAGTGTATGGAAGATAAAGATTTAGAGAGTAAGAGAGAGGGGGAAGATAAATACATAGAGGGAGGGAAAATAGATCAATTAATAGATCAATTAATCTTGGTCAGAGGGGGAGAAAGTGATATAGATAGATCAATCAATCTTTGTTTCTGACCCTCTCTGATGTGGATAAAATTGTTGTTATTTTAAAAAATTATTGCAAAATGAAACACAAAATCCTTGAATCCGTCATCTTTCATGGATTGGTAACTTTTTCCTCTGAATTTGACTGTTGGTGTTTGTTGCATTTCTTGGGAAAGGTCAATGGACAAGTGGAAATTGATATTCTTATGGAGTGTAGTTTTTCATGATACTTCATGCTAGATTAATTAGTTTATGGAAGTTTCCAAGAAAAGTTCATTGAATTTTACATATTATACATTAAAATCAAAATGAGAATTTTACATTATAAGAACATTTTGCACTGCCTGAGAGAACAGCACTGTTTTTACGTTTTTTAATTGATTTTAATGTGAAACCAGTTCAAAGGAAGTCAGAAAACTAATAATATCATTTATAAAAATTCAAGGTGTTGGATGTTGCGGTTTCCCTTGCCAAGGTTGCTGACACAGATCGAAATCTTGGGAACAAAGAAGCGGCCATTGATGGGTTCAAAGAAGCAATTGAATGTCTCGAATCCTTGAAATTGAGCCCTAGTGAAGGCCCCCTGATGCAACGGGTAATTTGGACAAAAACAACTATCTTTGTCTCCATCTACTGCTATCTATCTCTCTTTATCTCATTTATTTCAACCACTATCTCCTTATCTACCTGTATCTGTATATCTTTCTCGTTATATCTTTATCTCTGTCTCTGTCTGCTCTCTGCTCTCTCTATCTCTTAAATCTAAGTCTCTATCTCTAGCTAATCTCTATATTGATATCTATTTCAATCTCTATTTCTATCTCTATCTCTATTTCAATCTATTTATCTATTTCTCATTTTATTTCTGTCTCTCTTTTAAATAAGAGAGACAGAAATAAACATGGAGATGCCTGGAGCTTGTACCACACATTAGTGGCCAGTAATCATTTCTGTATCTTTCCATCTTTTACTCTATCTCTCTCTCTTTTTTTTTTTGTTTTGAAAAGAGACTCTATCTCTCTTGCTTTATCATTATCTATCTCCACACTTGCACTAATTTTTGAATTTTTAATTGTACATGTTCGCAGAGGCATTCTATCCTCGAATTCCTCGGTAGCCAGCTCACTGATAGTCAGAGTCCTAGCGACTCTCTCACAACCTAGTTCTTCATCATCAAAGTATCATCGTCATCATCATCATCATCAAGTAGATAAACATGGAGATTCCCGGAGCTTATACTACACATTAGTGGCTAATAATCACTTTCCCTTTTCAGGTGTATATCCAAAGACTACTTTCATGTATCATGCTCAGCTTTATTATTTTTCTATGTTGATATTTTCTTCTGATTTATTATTTTCTAGCTTTTTTACTATAATCTGTTGACATGGGAGGCCGTTCTTTATGAACTAGGTGGATCCCACTAAGATTATTTTCCCTTCCATTATGAGGCTCTGAAAGAATTACCTAGAGATTCTCACCCATTCACTTCTTCCCGTCGCATCCGTCTTTTCAGTGAGTGGATCCAGGATAATCCCTTCTAAAATGTCACTTCTTCACGCAACAAAGCTTGCAGTGGACCAAGCTAACCTTGTTGTATCTGTTCCTGTAATCATTGGTTTGAAGCAAAAGAATCCTTGAATCTTCAAGGATGATGTTGTGAGCTATGGATATATGAGCTGGAGTGAGAGAGGGAGGTAAAGAGTACAGGGGATTGCTGTGCTCTGCCAAAGGAGAGGACCATCAATGGGAGTAGGTCTGTGGACTGTACCAAGGTGAGTGTAGGATTACCTACCCATAATGGAGAAGAGCTGTTATGATTTCTATGAGGGAAATGGATTACCTACAACTGACGCAGAATCCCTAGCCCGTTGAATGCTAGTATCTTTTAAAACAATGCCCGTTCAGATTTCTCATGGGAGTTCATTTGACATAGGAATCTCCATGGAGCCAAGTTCGTCACTGTGAGAAGCTCCCTGAGCTAGAGGAAGCTACAGGGATCATCAAGAAAGTGGAAAGCCAAGTCAAAGGTGGTACCTGATTCTCCATCCAAAACCTCCATTGCATTTGTCACCAAGAAAATAGAGCTCAGACTTGCTACAACCGACTCTCGGTCAAACCACAAAGGACCCAATCAAGGTCGAGGTCACTCCAGTCCACAGCTTCAAAGATCTAGTTCGTCGAGTCCAGAGCAGGGCAAAGCCTATCAATCTAGTCTGAATATCACTTAGTTCTGCCTCCATTGGGAAATTAGGATTTTTTGCCGATACCAAAGCATTCAATCATATTTTGCCACCCGAGAAAGATTTTTTCATGAAATATTTAGTTGTTCAGGAACCTCGCAGAGCGACAACTGTTACAGGAGGAACTCTACTGGTACAGGGAGTTGGCAATGTCCAGCTTGTATCATTACATGAGCTTTTGTGGTACTGGGCGACACTTCGTTCTTGACGAAGATGAGAGTTTTTTGTGTGAGAAGGTGCCGGGGACAAGAAGGTGGACTGCACCTGCTCGATGCTTCTCTTTGGATGCGCCTAGCCTCTTGAAGTGTTAGTCATGCTGCATAGGAGAGAGTCACCTGTTTTCATTGATTCATGGGGCACACCCCACCCCCCAAAGTTTTGTGAGCTGATCTCCAACCAGTATGGGATAACTATCAAGCAGTTCAGATGTGGCAATGGCGCAGAGTTAACAGAATGGACTTGCGGAGAGGAGACTCGAGTATACACTAGCTACTATACGATCATTGTAGTTTCTTTTTTGTCTTTTTTTAGGGGCCGGGGGAGGTTGTGCAAGAGCAACTCATGGCTAGACATCCCACAGTTTGATGTAAAAAATGCGTTTCTCCATGGTGAACATGAATCTTCCAATGCATGATTTCGTAACGCATCTAATCAGCATAATTCATGCATTTGTTGAAATCAAATGCACAAAATTATGAAGAAAAAGGAAGCCAAATTTTTGTAAATGACGATGAAATCTAGATAAGTAGCAAATTTGGATCCAATCCTCGAACAATTGGGATTAAAAATGATGACTCGAGAACGGGCATATAGAATCATGAAAATTGTAAGAAAAAAGGTCAAATTGTTAAGATAAAGGAAGATTTTAAAATAGGATGAAAAGATCTTATAGACAGGTCTAAGAAAAAGAAAAACAAACAAGGATCAATGAAACAATCTAAGATCAAAGATAGGAAGAGAAATAGGATCTAGAGCAGAGGGAAAATCATGATTAAGACCTAGTAACTGACTTAAATGTCAAAACTAAACTAAGAATCTTCATGATGAAATACTCAAATGCCAACTTTTATTAGGTGATATTTAGGTCCAATTATTGTCAAATTGAGGCTTAATTGCACGATCATTTCAACAAGCAATTCTAAATTTCAAGCTATAGTAATTGGAAAGTAGACCAATTAGAATACCCTTGATACATTTCTTGGTACGAATCTTTGTGAAAGCATATTTAGAATCATCGAGGATCATCTTACTTTGCAAATAATTAAATGAGACTGAGTTGCAAGTTAAAATGACAATGAAATCTACAAAAGATAAAGTAAAAAGCGATCATACCCTCTCCTCTCCATTGAATGGCTCTTTACCAAGGGTAGGATAAGCTGAGATGAAGTCACACCTCCACTTTAGGAGAGAGAGAAGAGAGAATCCATGCGAAAGGGTGCATTAGATGATTCATTCGTGTGATGGGCCAGATTATGTTATGCTGTTGAGACATTTTCAAGTAGAGAGAGTTAGCAAAGAGAAATGTATTAGACATTTAAAATCATCATCGTCGAATGCATGGGTCTTTGTATGTGACCATCATTATCCTGCCACACGGTGCCACATGGTGCCACATGGTGGCTTTTGATTCACTCTAACACATTTACAAGGTCTCCAATTGAGAAAATTTCATGAACCCCCACAAGTTCGAGTGAAAATAGACTCTAAAGGTGGATTTTATGTAGGGATCTAAGGCTTTATAAGCTCTCCAAAGTTTAAATTGGAATATTGAACACAAAGGAAGATGTTGAATCGAATATTCAAAAAAATGAAGCATCAAGAATAAATAATCCCATCATCCATTTTAAATTATCCCTATCATCTAATATAAAACACAATTCATATTTACAAGGTTCATTGCAAGAGCTCTTGAAGTTGTTCAAGTGTCCAACATTTAGTGGTATCTACATTTATTTTTGGACAATTGGATCTCTTTTTCAATGCTCTTCACCAAGAGGGAAAGAACAAAGAAGGAAGATTTTCTAACAAGGCTTGCATGGACACCCTTTACGTGTGGTTGTTCTCTCCTTATTTATAGTCATTGGGTATATGAAATTTTCGTAAGAACTCTTAGAATTACATCTTTATCCACTGGCATTCATTGATCTTATGTGTGTGACCATCTAAGTCCATATATCTTATTAGTTAATAACTCTATAGCTCCAATAACTCTTTTTGGTCAACTGTATTAATTTTCTATATCAACATAAAGATTAATTCATCATGGATCGATTTAATTGAATGAATATATTAAGTTAATAGCTTGACGTATGCCAAGCTCCACCACCTGCTCTAGGAGCTATAATGTAGCTTGGCGCCCAAGTGATTGACAAGTCGACTTGTCGATTGGCTTAACTCAATCAATGATTAATTTCATTTATTTGTTGATATAATTAATTAATAAGGCTAATAAAAAAGTGTAATTAATTCATTGGATATGTGACGAATTGAGACCGCGAGGTCGTTGAAAACATACGGTCAAGAGTCAAAATTAATACCAAACTCACCAATTTAAAGAAATTAACATGAATTGAGGGGTATAGTGGTGAATAAGGGTCGATCCACATAGAATTAGGGTAATTTCTGAAGATCTTTTCGAATTTGATCAAATCGGACAATGAAATGTGGATAGAAATTAGGAAATTTAGTACATTTGAAAAGAAGACTCGAAGTCAAAAAATTATTGAATTTGGATCAAGATTCACGGAGAAATCATCGAATGAACATGAGAGAAATTTCTGAAATTAAAATTCACGAAAAACTAAAATTGAAATTGAAATTGACTCAAATTACGATTCAAAATGAAATCTAAAGCTATACGAAGAAAGATTAGGATGAAACACGATCCCTAACCCAAGATTACACTCGAATGGATCCAATTAGTCACCGGATTCAAGGCTTTTCATCCAAAAATGCAATCATTGATGTTCAAGCGTCGATTCTTTCCTCTTCTCTCAACGAAATCTCACTCTCAAGCACTCTGTGGACGCGGAAATGAGTCTAGAAGCAATTAGAAGCAAGAGATTCAAGGGATTTGATGTCTAAACAGTTCGATTTACTTGAGTTGCCTTGGAATGCTTTATAATGTCGAAGATTATCTCAATTTATAGGGCAAATTGAGCATAACCGTCTGATCGGCATTTAATCTTCGATCAACGGCTCTGATAAAACGCACGGATGCGAATCGTTACGATTAAGTCATGGTCGTTGAATCTCCGATGGACAGCCAAGATTTTGTCACGTCGCGCGCGTTATAAGGAATGCTTCAACTACCCGTCGTTGGATCTTGATTAGACACTCAGATGCATTTTCGTCGGCTTTAATCTCAGTTGTTATAACTCCTCAGGTCAACAACTGAGATTAAATCATCTTAAAACAATTCGATGGCAAATCAGATTGTGTCACGTACTCCCGTCTTTAAGTGATGATCAATGGTTCTTTTTAATCACGCGATCAGACGCTCCAGATTGCGCCACGTCACCTGCGCACTTATAAAATTGATTTTTAATTAAATAAATTGATTTTAAATTCATAAAAAATTCTGATAAAATTAGAAAATCTATAAATTTTAAAATATAACTCCAAATTAATCCAAATTAATTTCATTTGATCAAAAATTAAATTATCTATCATTATAAAAATAAAAATAAAATAAAATTTAACAAATAACAAGAGAGTAAATTTCTATTTTAAAAATAAACTCATTTCTTTAAGATTTTAAAACTTAGAAAATTATATGAGTGTATATAAAATGATTTCTCTCATTATTTAGACTTAAAAACTAATTATAAACTCTATTAAAGATGGGTTATAAAATTATTTATCTTTTTTTCATCATAATTAACCCTAAATTAATGTATTTTGAGATTATAATGATTTTTTCATGGAATGATAGATAAACACTAAAAAATATGATAACATGCATAGGAATGGAATCTTTAATGCCTTAATATGCATAATAAATCATGTATTATCATATCTAATTAGCATGTTATCAATATGTTAACTTGATAGATATATTGGCTAGAGAGTTATACTCAGAAGATCAATAAATGTCTTTGGATGTAAATATAATTTTGAGGAGTTTTGTGAAAATTTTATACATCCAAAATCTTCAAATAACGGGAGAACAATAGTATAGAAGGATGACAATGCGATCCTTGTTGGAAAGACTCCCTTTTCTTCCTATTCTCTTTTAGTGAAGATTTTTAAGAGGAGATCCAACCAATCGGAGGTCATGTAGATACTGCTAAAGGTTGGCTACTTGAATAGCTGCAAGAGAGTCTGTCAATGAACCTTGCATAGATTTTGATCTATAATGGATGATAGAATCATTGGTTCTTTGTGTCTTACCATTTTTCAATTTTTGATTCAATGTCTTTTACTATGTTTGATGTATTGGTCAAAATTTTAAGGGCTTATCATGCCTCAAATCCTAATTTTAGTGGTATCTTATCCCTAGTTTATATTGATTATCACTTTATTTAAATTCAAAAATATTTGACATAATTGAAATGCCCTCTTCCATGAATATATTTTTCTATATGCCTTGTTAAGTACTCTCATTTCCTAGATAGGATAATAAATTCTTCGTATGATTTTAATGGAAGAGTAATAATAAAGAATGCTCACTTCTAATCTCCTCTATTGTGGCCATTATTTCTTGACTGTGTCATAAATTTATTTTTTGGGAGGGTAAATTATTGTTAGAAAAGGATAATATATTTTGAAAAAAATCAATGTTCAATTGGTTATGTTCATAGAAATATTGATTGGTGAATTATTTTGTGATACATATGTATGTTTATGGGAGAGTTTTGATGAAGGAAATAAAGAAAGGTTTTCTTGTCATTTGATCTTTTTCCATATTTCCATTTTATTTAAAGATATTTTTTTTTCAATGACATTGCAGAAGATCAACAAGCCATCTAGTCTAAATAGCAATGCTTGATAAGAATTTTCTCTAGCCCTTGGTAGTATTAGAACGTACTACCTTGTGGCAAGTTTATGGACAAGACCTTGCTAAATTTCTCTAAGCAAATCCCTTTTCATATTTTTATTCTCTATTTACTATTATCTTCCTCTCATCTCACATTAAAAAATCGAATCCCCTTGCAAGTATTTACCAGAATAAGTTTGATAAACTCTGTCTTCAAGGTTCACTAATTGTCCCACCTTTGCATCTAACAACCTACAACTAATATATTCATTTCCATCATTATTAAGTGGTTTTAATGCATAATTATTGCTAATATGATGCATTGTATCATGTTTTTATGAAATCATTACATTTATAATGTGATTTCAGTCATATGCTCATTTGTTATTCAGTTAGGGTTGATTTAGTGCAAAAAATGCATTTGATCTTTTGCAAGGTCAAACCATCATGAATTTCTTGAGTTTCAAATTTTCAGGCTTTTCAGTGAATAGAATAAGGAATGAAGATTTGAAGGAAATTGGGAACATTTTTAACTTCAAAAGTTGAACTAAGTGTGTTAAAATGAAAGTTATCAGTATTTTCTTCATGATTTTTGAATCTTACTAGAATGAGAAGAATTAGGACATGATTTGGAACAAAATGACCAAAATTTCATCTCAAATGATGTTTATATTAGGAGATATGAATGCTTGAAATTTAGGGATCTTTTTGAAATTTTTTTTTCATGAACTCATTTTTTATTTCTAGTGGGATGTTTTGCTAAAATGGGAGTCAGCCACTAATGTGGTAAGCTCAAATGAGCTAGGCAACTAGAAAATTAGCATGTAGTGCACCCACAACACTCACACATCACACCTACTGGAGGTTATGCTATGCAAGCTTTGCCATGCCATGCATAGCTGCGCCATGTCAGCACATGTTTAATGCTTAGGCATATAATAGGTTCATTGTGCCAAGGGACTTAATGAAATAAGTCCAATTTTAATTGGTTGTATACTCGTTTAAATATATAATTAATATGATGTGGGGCTAAAGTAGTAGCATTTTTGAATAAATAGATGGTGACAGAAGAATTCTCCAAATCAAAGTTGTCTGATCAGAGAATTTGGCTGTGTTCTATTGAAAAGTCAAGAAAAGTGGTGAGCGATGATTTGGTGCCACACCTACTTTTATGCGAAAAATCACAACCGGTGCCATGGCAACCTTCTAACAAGCATTATATTTTCGTTATAGGCCAAACCAGAGATGTTTAGCGTTGTGACTCTTTTCTTCTCTCCATGTCACAATTTCTGGAGTGAATATTGGTTTCTCTTCCTGCAGTTTTGCATGATAGAAATATCTTATGCTTGTTCTTCATCCTCTTTTTCTACATATTGATAGGCTCGAGGTCGTCGTGTGTTCAAGCCTAAAAAACTTACTAATTATAAGCTAGGAAGCTATGAATGATAGAATTATGTAGGGTGTATAGCTTTCTAGGTCAATCCACAGGGATTCTAGGGCGCAAACCAAAGAGAGGATAGGAAAAAAAAACCAGTTAATTAGAGATGAGCACTATAGAGAAATATATATATAGAGAGATAATGGATGAAAGAGATATAGGAGAATGAGAGTAAGGTGAATGAGAGAAATAAGAAACCTAGGAGAAAATGAAGACACCGGAGAATGGATCACACGATTAACCAAAAGAGAAGGCTGATAGGAGGAAGAGGGAAAGGTGAAAGAGAACTTGTAAAGCCAGTAAGAGAGACTTAAAGGAGAGATAGATGGGAGATGAAATAAAAAGGAGAAAAGAGAGTATGGAGGTCAACAGAGGGAGAAAGAGAGGGAGAAAGGGAAAGTAAATAGTGAGAGGGCGATAAGAGAGAGGAAAAGAAGAAAAATGAAAAAGACAGAAAAAGAATCACCGATGGGGAATTAGGCGAAGGTCCACGTGGAAGAGCAAAAAAGAGAATTTTTGGAGGGAAAAGAGAAAAGAGGAAATGCCAATAGTCAACGTGGTGGAGAGACAGGAATCAAGAGAGAGAAGTCGTGCAGAAGTGTGAGTGGGAAAGAGAGAAAGAAAAGAAGAAATAAGGGAGAGAACGAATAGAAGAAGGCGGAAATGAGACAGATTTAGAAAAGAGCCATGAGAACCGTTGACGAGAATAAATAGTATGGTCATTGATTACACACAATTTAGTGTCAAAATAAAGTCCTAAACTTACCAATTTATGATTAATCAATTTAATTAATTAGTATAATGGTAATTAAGGGTCAAATCCACGGAGAATAAGGGAAATTTGAGATATATCTTTACAATTCAGTCAAATCGGACGACGAATTGAGATTAGAAATTGGGCGTTTTAGTATATTAAGAAAGATAATCAACTGTGAATCCATGGAATCAAAAATCAGGTGATTTGGATTAGAATTCGCTGAGTAATCGAAGTTTGAAGTTAGGAGAAAATTCGTATCGCGATTTGATTAAAAACAGAAATTAAACTAAAATTAAACTTAATCTACGATTCAAAATGTAAAATTAACACTGAATGATATAAGATTAAGATGAAAACACGCCATCTAACCCAAATTAGCCTTCGAAATGATCCAATTAATCGCCGGATGCATGGCTTTTCATTCGAGTTTCCGAAGAACGAAGTTTGAAGTTCAAGATGTGAATTCTTCTTTCTCTTTCGATCAGAGTTTGATTTCAAGGGTTCAATGGGTGCGGAAATGCATCAAGATTACAAGGAAACAAACGGCACGTGAATCGGGGTCTACACAAGGAGAATTTGGTGAAAATCCACAGGCGCCTTCTTCCGTCGCGAAGAACTGAATTTAAAGAGGGATTTTTGGGCTCAGCCGTCCGATCTGATGGACTCATCGCGATCAACGGTCGCGATGAGATGTCGTTTCTACGAATCGGCGTCTCTCTTCGATGACCGTTGGATCACGGATGTAGGGTCAAGATGAGATCTCATCGCATGAAGAAGGAGAGGCTTCGATTTTGATCGTTCGTTGGATTTTGATCCAACGATCGCGATGTGACGATGGATCCACCGATTTCCAACAATCTCAGCCGTTATAACAGACACAATAAATAGAATGTAATGCCATTTATCCTGTGCATTTCTCAAATTGGATAAATCTCAAATTTAACTTCTTAAAAATCTCAAATTGCTTCAATACTCCTTAACTACTTGTGTACACACGACGGTTACATTGGCGACTGAAGTTTTAGAAAGGAATTGAACATGATCATAGGAATGACGATTTGATCAGACTTGCATGATCATAATAAAAATTTGGTTGATCGATGGAGTCAATTGATCGACCAATGTGGATAGTGATCGACCAAGGAGATCGATAGTTATTAGAAAAGCCAATGAATCAATTGGCAATAGAACCTTGATCACCGATTGGATCACTTCGACGATCACCGATCATGGTCATCCATTACAATTTGATCATGGTGATCCGTTTCAATTCGATCATGGTCATCCCTTTCAATTCGATCGTGGCCATCTGATATGTGATCGCCATTCCCCACTACTTGTGTACAACCCTATCTCCCCTAGCCCACACAATTTTTAATTGTGTTCGTGCCCCTTTGTTTGTGAAGAGTGGTTTTTAATGAAAGGTGTGAATGAAAGAAGTGTAGCATTTGCTTCATTGGATCATTGGGTCCATATACAAATAAGCAAATTGTAAGGTAGTGGCACAATTTAAAAGATTTTTGTTCAATGGAATTTTGAGAAATTTTTATTGATAATATATAAAGAGATGAGTCGTGAAATATGAATGCTTATGTATCGTCAAACATGGTCAAATAAAAGTATGTAATCATTTGGCTTTGAAATTTTTCATGAGAGAACTGTAATTTTTTACACTAGCCAGAAGACTTCTTCGTGGCATCACCATTGCTCTTCTACCTTTGCGCCGCTGCCAACAAACCCAAAGGGCCAAATTTATCACCTCTTCTCCCTTTTGAGCCGTTGCCATTGCCTCTCAGTGGCATCCCTACTGCCCTCAAGGGGTTGGTGCCATCCCTGTTTTAGAGGGCCCTTAGATCCTCCAAAAGGGTCACTAGCCCTGCTCTAGAAATAGTTGACACTCCTACAACTATTGTTGCCCCATTTTTGGGATGTGCATTATCGCCATCGATAAGATGACACTGATAACATGTCATTGATGCATTTATTTTCATCATTATAAATGAATTTTAATACATAATTCTTACTAATATAATGGATGTTATTATGTATTTTAGAATATTTTTGCATGCATCATTGCATGCATGATTATTTAGTGGTAATTAGGTTAAAACAATGAATGTCCTGTCATGCATCATTCTATTTTCAATTGCTTATACCATGAGACTAACTCCGTTTGACTCTTCCAAAGTCAAGTGGTTGAATTCTCATATTTTTATGAGTTTTATGGATGCAAGGATATAGGCATGCAAGTACAAAAACATGGGTATGAATGATGATAAGAGGGAAGAGGAAACACCTCTCCACCAAGTTGAACATGAAGCCAACCCTATTTTTATGAAATAAGTGATAAATTACATTGGTATTTGATAGAGGGATCATCCTAAGCTTTTTTAAATGATCCAAAATTATTAAGGAAGTGAAAGTTAGGCCAACCTTCTTATTTTTAACGAGGTTGGACCAAACTTAGTTTTTATAAAGTGACCCCTTAATTTTCCATCATGATTTTATAAATTTTATAAATGGAAAATAGAGAATTAATTTCTTGATCCAATAAAGAAAATTTCGTAGAATTTTTTTTTATTTTTTTAGATATTAAATTTCTAAGTTTCGAGATTTTTCTAGAATTTTTAGGGATTTTTTAGGGATGTTTTCTAATTTTTAGAGCACTTTGAGTGTGCCATGTGATTAAAGAAAAACCCCTTCAATTTGTAAAGTGGAGTATTAAAGAAAAGACCCTCCACGCTTATAAAGGTTAACATGCCTTTTTTTTGGGTGCAATATGAGTGTGCCATGTGGAACGTTCTCATTTCAAGATCTCAATCAATGACTACGATTTCTCTAACTTAAAATCATGATTTCTTATGATCTAGAAAGAGTTTTGAGTTGAAAATTTGTGGCTAGATTCATATTTTAACCCTCTATATATTTATACCCTTGGATTGAAGAATTGAGTTAGAAATTTTTTTTTAATGATTGGACTCTTTTACCCCTGTTTACACTCAAACCCTAGGAACTCACCTATAAAAGCCTTCATTATCTCTCCTCATGTTTTTTGGCTCTATCTTAATATCAAGCTAGAAGAGGAAAGGGAGAGGAGTTCAAGGCCCATGGAGGATGGTTGTTTGATGCTCAGTCTTGTCGTGGAGAAGGGAGCAAACAAAGATTGTGATCAGAGCAAATCGAGCATCAGTCGGCCTAGGACGGGCACACCAATAAAGTTTGTACAAGGATCAAGATTGGATTTTGGCTTATGAAATCTCCATATATAATAGATGTGTTTTATTTTTTATTCTTTTATTTTAGTAGCTTTTGCATCATCTACACATGCATATCTCACTCTTGCCATCATTACGCATTGACCAATTGTTACCGCCATCCATCTTTCTAATTTTTTTCATCATATCATCTCCATTTCCATCTCTTTTAATCTCATTCTCACATTTATTTTCTATTTTCTATATTAATTTTAATAAAAATTCAAAATTATTGTTCACACTCACTTCCACATGCTCCATTTTCACTCACGCATATTCCTTCGCCCTTGTCTTTCTTTTGAAAACCTAACCTCATTGCTTTAGGTCCCTGTGAACTCAACCCTTTCTGACACTATACTAACTGAGTAATTATATTTTATTGCATGAAATTTTTGCACAACAACGATGAAAATACATGTGATCGACTTCATCAGCCGCCACCATGTTGCCTAGATTATGTCCTAGTTGTCAGCTTGATTCAAACCACAATGAATTGGGGGAGCTGATTCAAACAATCCCAATTCACCCAAGTTGGTTAAGTTAACTGGGTAGAGCCAAGCTAGTCAAGTTGGTTCAAGCAAGACAACCTTGGATCCTGTCAATCACCTCCATGACGCTTCTAGCCCCACATAAATGCTTTTTTGTGTTCCTTGGCTTCTCTTCTCTACCCCACTTGACTTTTTGGGTCCAATCGCATTATTCAATTATTTTGTCATCAATATCACCTCTGGTATAAGGATTTTCCAGAAAATTAATTCCATCATGAGCCAACTTACCCAATGAATGTACGTCTCTGATGCTTACAACTATGCTTGATGGGCCGCGAGCATTGAGGATTTTCTCATCAACCATTGCTTGCTACACTATATGATGGAGGCTCGGCTCTACTATTTTTTCTTTGATTTTTGAGATTATCCTCCTTGCTATGGCTTAACCTCTTGCTTGAATCAAGCTTTCAAGGACACTAGGGGATATCTTAGAGATTATGCACACATATACGACCAAAATAGTATGGGGAACGACAATCACATACTGGTGATCGTAGAAGTGATCACAGTTCTATTGCTAATCGATTCATTGGTTTTTCTAATAATGATTGCCTTCTCTCAATTGATCTGTTGATCTGTAGAAATCTGAGTATTATTCACATTGGTCGATCAATTAACTCAATCGCTCAACCAAATTTTGATTATGATCATGTCAATCTGAACAAATCAGCACTCCTACAATCACGTTCAATTCATCGCTAAAACTTTGGTTGCCATTGTAATCGCCCTCTATATACAAGGAAATAAGGGGTATTAATGCAAATTGAGATTTTTAAGAAGTTAAATTTGAGATTTATCCAATTTCAGAAATTCATAGGATAAATGGCATTAAATTCCATTTATGGTCTATGTATGTTTGTGGAGAGTGGTTTTTAATGAAAAGTGTGAATGAAAGAAGTGTATCATTTGCTTTCTTGGTTCTTTGAGTCCATATACAAATAAGCAAATATAATGGTAGTGGCACAATTTAAAAGATTTTTGTTAAATAGAATTTTGAGAAATTTTCCTTGATAATCTATATAGAGATGAGTCATGAAATATGAATACATATGTATTGTCACATGTGTTTGCACCATTGATCACTCTTGATTGTCACATACATACAATGTGTGTGCTTTGATAGAGGGATACTAACATCATTTAAAAATGCCTTTTTTCTTTATAATATTTTCTTGATAGTTTCTTGAGGAGAGAGATTGAGAAATGGCTTAAAAATTCAATAAAACATGCCTGGTGTCCTTTTAAAAATAAAAGGTTCATATTAATCTCTCAAGTTTTTGGCACAATTACATGTGACAAGCACAAATTATGTAATGATCAAGAGCTTACCACTATGCCAAAAGCACGGGTGCAACTTTATTTGTCAACATAGCCACAAGTTAAATGCCCAAGAATAAGGTATTGACATTGTTCAATAATTTTGGTTATTTTTTATGCTTTAGATTTGTTAGGAGTTTTATATAATGATCTTTTGAAGATTCAGATTCAAGAAATGCAATGAAGAAATGATGTAGAAATGATTCAAAGTATCAATATATACGTATGAAGTACTAATATACTATCAATATGAAGTATATAATGTGAAGTATATAATATGAAGTATCAATAACACAATTTAATAGTTTTAGAGTATTTAGAAATTTTCTTTTATATTCTCTTTAATATTGGGATTTGTGAAATGAAACCAGGAAATAGTATAGAAATGCATTTAAAATCTCTCTCTCTCTCTCTCTCTCTCTCTATATATATATATATATATATATGATGAGTATTTTTTATGAAAGATTCCCTCAACTACCCCATATTACTAGGTTAATAGGGGTTTCTTTTGTCCCTTTTAGATTTTTATTTGAATTTTTCCTAGTAGCCTTTGACATAAAAATATTGGATAGAAAATCATGACAGGTGGCATTGATATACTTATTTTTCAGAAACAATGTGTGATAGATCCAATGTCAGATCAACAATTTTGGTGCTCAGGGCTTGCAATCATGATGGATATCTACTAACCAATGTCATTGCATTTAGAAAAATGCCAAGTAAAGCCGTGACAAAAAAGAAACTGGTGAGAAATAGGTTAAAGGCTAATTCAAAATATTGACATGAGATAGGTTGAAGAAGTCGATGAATATTAATTTAAAAATGATCAAATCAAATGGAAAAGATTTTTTAAATTCAAGTTCATTAAACATGGTCAAATCAGTTGAAAAATAAAATTGGTATATATATCCCATTAGAGGGCACAACCCATGTTAGGGATATTAGTCCCAAATGGGTATATTATTGTTCTTTGAATAAAAGTATATAATCTCTAATTTACTAATAAATTATTATTTGGCTTTTACATTTTTCATAAGAGAACCTTAATTTTTTTACACTAGACAAAAGCCTTATTCGTGTCGTCACCACTGCTCTTCTACCTTTGCACTACTGCCAACAAACCTAAACGGTCAAAGTTATCACCACTTCCCTTTTATTTTCTTCTCACCACTGCTATCGTTGACATAGCCTCTTATTGGCATCACTACCGCCCTCAAGGTGTAGGTGCAACCCCTTTTTAGAGGACACCTAGATCCTTCATAAGGGTCACTAGCCCTTATCTAGAAATAGTTGACACTCCTACAGTTGTTGTTGCCTCAATTAGGGCCATGTATTTTCGCCATCGATAAGATGCCACCACCATGTTGCCTGGACTATGCTTTAGTTGTCAACGTGATTTAGACCACACTGAACCAAGGAGCTGGTCTAAACGAGCCCAAGTCGCCCAAGCCAGCTAAGTCAATTCGGTCAAGCCAAGCTAGGCAAGTTGGTCCGAGCAAGGCAACCTTGGAATGTGTCAATAGCCTCCATGATGCTTCTAGCCCCCCATTAACGCTCTTTTTGTTCCTTGGCTGCTCTTCTCTACCCCCATTTGATTTTTTTGGGTCCTGATAAGTCCTAAATAACTGGATTTAATACGTCGTTGTGCTATTATTCAGACTTATGCAATAAAATGTATGAAAGAATTTCCCTTCAATCTTCTAATTATCCAAAGACGTGTCTTAGTAAAGGGGTCAAATCTCAGGGAGGCTGCAGAAATGATTTCGCTTTTTTTATTTAAGACAAGAATTTTGCTAAACTAATTATTCTTGAAAAATTGAAAAGAATATGAAATAAAGTTTAATATTCAGATGTATAGTAAAACTGATAAAGAAATGATGATTATAATAATCATAATAAGATCTCATCATTTATCTTTTCAAATTCAACCTCTCATCAGATACTATAATTTCTGATTATGAGACTTAGAGGAAAAAAAAACTAATAAACTGTTTTGAGGGAGTTCAATTTCCCAATAAAGCTTCTAAAGAAAATTAATAACTTGTTTCTCAGAGTTTCCTTTCATCTAAACCTAACATTTAATTTCATGTTTAACATCCTATATTCTATTTTGTCCTTCTTATCTTTTTAATTTTTTACCGTTGTCTTCATCTGATTTAAGAATCAATTTGTCTATTGATATAGCTAATGAATATAGAATATATTACTGAGTTTAATTCCCTAGAATTTCAACAGATCTTATTTTACAGAATGAGAGCAATTGTTTGAGTTTTTTTAGATGAACTAAAACAAGAAAAGATTAATATAGAAAAAATTTTATTTCTTTTATTTTATTAGTTTTTTTTACTGAGAAAAATAGCGCTCATGAAATAAAAGAAGTAGAAATCTAAAACTTGAAATTCAATTCTGAATTGAAACCAAAAGAAACTAATAAAGAATTAGAAATGCAATGAGTATCAATTTCGAACAATAAATCTACTAAAAAATGATTCGTCTCAAATGAAAAGCAAACAAAACAAGAGAAAGGTCTAACTACTAAACCGATTTTGACAAACCTCTTTGCAGCTTCTAATAGAAGTCATCTCCCTGCTGTGTTCTCCAGGCCAAAGTTCATAGGGCGGAAAATCAAGAAAAACCTAAAAAATAAGCTTCCCTCCCTCGTTATGCTTTCCGAATTCGAGACACATATTTTTGCGAATTTGGTATGTTCTTTGATAAGCATCGCTCCGTACGCGCCTCCATGTTCCATGCCACTATTGTTCAGCTTCTTCTCATGATCCACATGATTGGTGGAGGACCTCGTGCATGTCAGAGTCTTGTACATCGCATGTGAGAATTGACTATGTTAACATTACTGTGTATGCATCCTTATGCTCGATTTTGAGATTGGTCCACACTATTCACGTGCATATCATGTCCACAATGCTTCCAAAGCTCGTCAATCACAACCGTCCCATTAAGGGCATTTGTAAAATAAACAGGGATTAAAGATATTTCTGAAAGTAACTAGAAAATTGAAGGGATTAATCTTTTATAGAAAACATAAATGTGTATTATTGTTGTTATCCAAAAGAAACATTGAATTTCTTCTCCCCAATTTGTCTTACTAAGCCTTAAAATTTCTCTTAATATCCCTAATTATTTGTAACTACCTCTTCCATTTCATTTGGAAATAAAAGTCTTAATTGTGGGCATAACATCACGATAACATGCAAAAATAATGACTGATTATGATACTTAACAACCAAAAAGCGACCAGAATGGATGGCTTAGATACACAATTTTTCTTGTTATCAGGTCCAATGACACTACTGGGTCTTATGAGTCACTGCCACTATCTACTCCCGTGCCAACTCTACTTGCTCCACCATTGATCCTAATTATTTTGTCATTAATATATGCTATGGTATAAGCATTTTCCCGAAAATTAATTTCATCATGGCCCAACTTACGTGGCAAAATACATCTTCTTATGGTTACATCGATGCTTGATGGGCCACAAGTGTTGAGGATTTTCTAATCGACCATTGCCTACTACTCCATATGATGGAGTCTTCCCATGCAATGTTTATTCTAAATTATGATACCTAGTCTCAGCTCTGCTATTTGGTCTTTGATTTGTCAAATTATCCTCCTTGTTGTAGCTCAACCTCTAGCCTGAATTGAGCTTGCAAGCACACCATGGCATACCTTAGAGATTAAAATCATATGCACAATTGAATTTTTCAAGTCCATGTTAGCCTAGGAACAAGGCGATCAGTCCCTCCAATTTCACTATGGTCGTCTATATGATCTTCTACAAGAGTGGTATCTCCAGTGACCACACATGACATATTTGTGCACATTGGAGTGATATCACAAGGAGCTTATTGTCAAAATTTGTTTGAGTGGACTTAAAATGTCTAGTGTCTTGTGGTTAAGTAATTTATAGTACCCCAATTCTTGGAATGACATCTATATTCTCCTCATGTGTAGGCTAGTACTCAAGTGCCTTCAAGGATCGGAGTCCCTTTATCTCTTGCACGATCTTCCTAACCACATTTTTTTGTGCTCATAGCATCTAATATTGGTGGCCAAGATGGGGGCATGGGTCTAAGCCTCCTACTTCCTATTGCAAACATCCTTTTCCTAAGGGTAGGTAGACCTTTCTAACTCGCACTTATTGTGGACAAGACCACTCATGATTTGGAGAAATGTTGAAAGGAATTTTGGAAGCTTGAATGGGCTCACACTATGTTTTCCTCTACTACTACAAGCTCGAATCTCCTTAATGCATCCACGACGCCTGCCAAAAGTAATCCAAATAAGCTTCATCCTAGTGAAATATGAAGCATGGAAGCAATATTAGGCATTTGTGTTAACCACTAATGCTGTGTGATTGTGCAATCGTCCAAAACACACGTCCACCCATAAAAAGAAATACTAAGTTCACTTAATTTGAGATTTAATTAGGCTTTAATTAGAATAGAGGTGAAGTAAGGGGAGGAAATTTACACAAAAAGACAGAGAACATGTTGAATTTTTTAGAAATTAACTTAGTCTATGCATTGAACTCCTTAGATGAATAGCCCAAACAATTATAACATGCCCAAATTTTTATAACTCCTTGGATGAATGGCTCAGATCGCTTGATTCTTGTAAAATGAATTGTTGATGAATGACAACATGACATGTACCCTCTTCACAAAAGTTAAAGGGCTAATATTAAATCCACTGTGATGCTTCGGTGCAATGCCTCTGTATGTGCCATGTCACGTGCATGTACAAGTTAGTCCCACATTAAAATAATCATAAAAATATGTGCATTTAAAAAGGGTGGCGATCCAATATATTCAATATGGCTCATTAAGGGAGCTTAACACTAATCCATTTCCTTAAGTTGAAGCCACATGTCCACACATACGTGCCACATGGCACTCTCACACCTCACCGTGTGGCAACATGCAAGCATGTGCCCGCCACATCAATTTCCACATTAGCCCTTACTTATAAATATTAATTTAAACAATTTCAATTTGATTAAATTCAAAATAACTCAAAATAAATTCATAAAAATTTAGAAAAATTCTATTAAAATCCCTAAAATTTTAAAAATGTATTGTTTTAAAATATAACTCCTTTTTAATATAAGATATTAATATCTGCGTTTTAATTTAAGAAATAAAAACAAAATAAATTTGTAATTCAAAAAATACCCTCATCTCTCTTGAAAAATAAAATTAAAATAAAATAGATGAGTGTACATAAAAATAATTTTCTCATTTTACTTGCATTTAAAACTCAAATAAAGTCTCAAGTATAAATGAAAATAGTCTAATTGAAATTCAACCCTTGATTTTTGAATTATGCCTACAAATGATTAACCCTTAAAATAATATATTTTTAGATTTTTGACAGAATTTGCATAGAATGATAAATAAGCACTCAACGTATAATAATATGCATAGGAATATTATGAATTATGCCTTAAAATATAATAATAATCATAGGATCTCAATTATAAGTTGCAAGTATATTTCAAAAATTTTGAGTTTTACTAAGCCCTTATGTCCCAAAGAAACTTTTCATTATCCTCAAAGAAACCATAATGCTCATGTAAGTATGGTAAGAATCATGACACATTACATGTAAGAATAGTATGTGTATTGAGAAGAAATGGGTTTAAGCTCATTTAGGCTTTTTCGATGCTTGTTCAAGGGATTTTTCTTGCTTGTTCCTCCTCTCCATAATGTATTCTCTTCTTCAATGACTTCTTTATTCTCCAAAACTAAGAGCGAAAACCCAATAAGAAAAAAGAGTACATAATTATAATATTGGGTTGCCTCCCAAGAAGTGATAAGTTTAACACCCTCAACAAGAAGAAACTAAATGAAGCTCATGGGGATTAATGTGGTGAGGGTGATGCTAATGTCATATCCTCAAGTGCCTTAGGAAGATACAAATTCACCTTATTTGCTTGTGTGGGTGGGTCTACTGTCAAGTAAGGTTTGTGGCAATGGGCATTAAATTTGATTTTTTTTTTCAGATTTAACATTGGAAGTTAGTACTGATCCATTTTCAAACAATTCCAGAACCACATACATGCCATTTCATAGTGAGCCAAGCTTCACCAGAAAGAGCTTAAGGCGAGAGTTATAGAGCCAGACCTTATCATTGACTTGAAAGTTTTCCTTCAAATGTGCTTTTCGCAAAAGGCCTTGTTCTTTCCCTTGTAGATTTTTGCCTTCTCATTTGCGTCGTGCCTTAGCTCCTTTAATTATTGAAGCTTAAAAAGTCTATGTCTCCTTATCGCATCCAAGGATAAGTTGAGCTTTGAAATAGCCCAATATGCTCTATGCTCAATCTCGATGGAGAGGTGGCATGCCTTCTCCTAGTTGAGACTAAAAGGAGACATCCCTATAGGTGTCTTATGTGCAAACTGATAAGCTCACAATGCATCCAAAAGCTTATGAACCTTATCCTTCCCATCTGGTCGATTATCTTCTTCAAAATCTTCTTGACTTCTCGATTGCTCACTTCAACTTGTCCATTAGCTTGAGGGTGATACGGCGTGGTGACTCAATGATGCACTCTATATTTCTTCAATAATGCACAAAATTGTGCATTATTGATGTGTGATCTTCTGTCACTGATTATGGCCCTAGGATATTCATATCAAGAGAATATATTACTCGTGTCAAATCAAGGTACCTCTTGATGACAATTTTTTGAGAATATGTTTCCTCTGTCCATTTAGACACGTAATCAACCGTCAATAGCATATATATTTTCCATCTAAAGACATAAAAGGTTGAATGAAATCAATCTCGCATAAATCAAATATCTACTTCAAGGATTGGCCTAAGTGGCATTTTATCTCATTTAGAGATGTTTAATGCTGACTGACACTTAAATCATTTTTTATGAAAACATTTTAAGCACTTTAAGCACTTTAAGCATTTTAGAGATGTTTAATGCGCATCCTTGAAGATAGTGGGCCAATAAATATACTTTGTATAATTTTATTTGCACTCTTTCATGCAACAAATTATCTTGCACATGAAGATGAGTGACATATTGCTAGAACACCTCATTGCTCCTCCTCTAGTACACATCGCCGGATCAATTGGTCATACCCTAGTTGGAATGATAATGGTTCTTCGTAAAAATAATATTTAAGTTCATGGAAGAATTCATTTTTTGGATGCTACTTCAATGATTTGGGCTCGATCAAGTCACTAAGAAGTTGATGATTTGTGTAAACTAGGGGGCACTACTAGATAGAGTAAAGAAGAGGACGTTGGGAAATGTGTCAGTAATGTCTCCCAATAAATGCACAACGATTAATTGGATCACTTGGAGTGCGAATTCACCATGCATGTAATCCTTCATCTGCAAAAGACTTATGAATGACTTAAGGTATGATCAACTATCAAACCCTAATTAGTCACTTAATTTAGTACTAATGCATGTAGGAAATCATCGAGAACTCTTCCGATATTTCCACTACCTTGGCCAAGGATTTCATCCCATCTCATTCCTTGAGACAATCTCCTCAAATACTGAGGGTGGATGATCCCATCTTGACCATAAAATCACTATTAAGAACTTCATGTCATATCCAATATATGAAGTTCTAGAGATCTAATGACTAGGGATTCTTTAGTCATAATCAAAACATGATCATCCATATACAAGATATCTTTGGTGTCTTAGGTCAAAGGACTAAATATATAATTGTAACATGAATCAACCTAATTGATAGTTAGGTATAATTACCATTCAAGGATTCATATAGATCAATTCAGTGAACTCTTTCTCCAAAGAGTACCCACTATCTATCCTCAGTGTCTCCACACTGATGGCTATAGGATCAGCTATACTCATTATATGGGTTGGATCACATAGTGCTATTCTTTCTGGATAATTTGATGTCCTTCTCGAATATCCGGCGAATAGGAATGTTTCGAGCATATGTTTAAAGACTGGCGATCACTGTAGTATAATTTCATCATAATTCATTTAGTCATTGCATATGCTCATGGACTTCATTACAAACATCACACAATAATGATAATGAATAAATTTCATTTCAATGAACATAAACAAGATATATGGAAGTGTAATTGGCTTATAGGCTATACAATGTTCATCAATTTCTTCTCTCATTTGCTCTTCATTTGCTTTACATAATTTTATATTTATTTTCTAATCACTTATTTTCTATTTTTAGTCCAATATAAAAGTTTTTGAAAATAGATAAAATGTATAAGTGCTTTTTCTTAAGATTTGATTTCTTATAGGCCCTTGACTTACCTTTTCTATAATGGATGTCACTTATTCTAGTTCATGAACCATGGTGAAAAGCATTGGTTGGTTGATAAAGCTATCTTTTGAATGTGTTCATCTCGACCATATGATAACATGAAATATTTACTTGTAATTACATTATTATTATATCATTTTAAGGTATAATTCATATAATTCTTATGTAAGCTATCATACTTTGAGTGCATATTCATCATTATATGCAAGTTATATTAAACGTCTCAAAATGTATTATTTTAATGGCTAATCATGAATAATTTAAAAGTTTAATTTTAAATAGATTAGCCTAATTCTATTTGAGATTTTTTTGAGTTTTGAATAAAAATGATAAGAGAAAGAAATATTTTCATAGGCATTTTTAAATTATTTACTTTTATTTTCTTACGTAACTTGAGTATATTTTGGAGTTAAATATTTTTTCTCCTATTTTTACCTTAAATTAAATGGCATATAGTGATAGGTGATTTAATTTTTGATAAAAATGGATTAAAAAGGAGTTATATGTTATTTTGGAGGATATGAAATTTCTAATTTTTATAGACTTTTCTAGAATTTTTCTGAATTTAATTTTAATTTTTAATAAATTTATTTTATTTAAATGTTGAAAAATGGGGTTTTTAATACGTACGCTGAAATGGTGAGTTGAGGTATCTATACATCTCTATGTGGCACCATGTGACAACATATAGTGATGCCACACACCATGTGTCTATGCACTTAATTGATAGCGTGATTAGGAGATAATTAGATTTACGGGTGCCAGATAACATGCAATTTATACATGAATTTACATGATTATTAATGCAATTTAAAGGATTAGATATTCTATTTCTATGCATGTTATCATATTTTAAGTACATTTCTAACATTTTATGTAATTTCATGATATGGTCTAAAAATATATCATTTTATGGATAATTATGCATAATTAAACAATGTAATTCTAATCCTATTTATATTTGAGATCATAATCATATTTTCATGATTAAATGATAAGAGAAAAACATTTTTATTTACGCTCATGTATTTTTCTAAATTTATTTTATAAGATGAATGTGTATTTCTTAAATTAAAATTTATTTTCTTGTTATTATAATATTTTTAACTTTTTATAATGATAATTCAATTTCTGATCCAAAAAAAAATTGAATTAATTTGGAGTTGTATTTTGAAAGTAATGACTTTTCTAATTTTTAGGAATTTTATGGAATTTTTATGAATTTCTTTAAATCTATTTTCGATTTTTCATAATTTAAAAAGAATAAAAAATATTTTTATTTACTGCGCACTAACATGGCACAGCATCGCCTCTTGGCGACGCATGGACGTGTGTCCGCATGACACGTGTACACGTGTGCGTGAGACGTGTGATTAATTGATGTGTTAGAGCATCCATAACGGATTTAAACTAACCCATTAATCCAATGTATCTTATGTAGTCGATTAAATGCAAGAATTTATTCCATGTGGGACTATTAGTGTTTGTTTTTAGTTACAGGTGACGTGGCACATTGTGAGACATCCGATCGCGTGATTGAATCACGTGCGTCAGATGTCACTTACTCATAGGGGGTACGTGGCAACATCTGATTAGATGGCGATTCGATTAAATGGAGTTTAATCTCAGCCGTCCATTTTGGGGTTATAACAGTTGAGATTGAAAGTGCCCGATGGATACATGGACTTATTGTGATCGTCAGATTAAGATCGAACAAATGAAATCAATCGACGCCTTCTCTTCATGCGCGACGTGGCGGAATCTGGACGCTTCATCTGCGATCGGATGGACGTGACTTAATGACATCGATTCGATCAAACGGCATTTAATCTCAGCCGTTGATCGCATCGAATCGACGCATCTAACGGTTACGCCCAAATTCGCCTCTAAATTGAGATGTTCTTTGTGACGAAAAACCATTCTTTGGTTTTCGAGAAAATCAAACTGTCTAGACACCACAATCTGAGAAT
Source organism: Lemna minuta (assembly GCA_024174645.1). Classification (NCBI taxonomy): domain Eukaryota; kingdom Viridiplantae; phylum Streptophyta; class Magnoliopsida; order Alismatales; family Araceae; genus Lemna; species Lemna minuta. The sequence goes on from CM044105.1 coordinate 1,662,462, forward strand.
CTTTTGATTTCCGAATCTTCTAGACTCGTTTCCGCGCCCAAGGAGTGTTTGAAATCAGAAATTGATTGAGGGAATTATAAGAAATCACATCTTGAACGCACACTTTGTTTTCGAAATCGCGAAATGAAGAGACTTGAATCCGGCGATTAATTGGATCATTTTGAGCGAGACTTTGGGTTAGATTGTGTGTTTTCATCCTAATCCTTCATCATTTACCATTAGATTTACATTTTGAATAATAAATTTAGTTTAATTTAGTTTTAATTTCGGGTTTTCAATCATTTTCGCGATCAAATTCTATCTCAATTTCAAATCTCGATTTCTCCATGAATTCTAATTGAAATTCAGTTATTTTTTAGTCCATGGATTCGTGTTGGAGTTATCTTTCTTAATATACTAAATTCCCTATTTTCTCACCTCAATTCATTGTCTGATTTGATCGAATTTCAAAGATATCTAAAAAATTTCCCTTATTTCTCTGTGGATTCGACCCTTATTCACCACTATACTCGTTAATTAGTGATTTAATCCTTTAATTGGTGCGTTTGGAACTTGTTTTGACACAAGATTGTGTGTATTTAACGATCACATGAAATCACTCCGTCAGCGTCCTTAGTAGGCTTTGCTACTTATCAAAATTATTTAGCCTTTTAAAGACGTTAATACAGTTATTTCTTTTCTATGTGGGATTATGCTTGTCTTTCTCCCTTCTAGGTGACATGGCGCACCGAGAGGTGTTGGATTACAGATTCTAATAAAGATCGTCGATCTTCACTTACTCTGGAAGGCATTGTGGCTACATCTAATTCGCTAGAGTTTTCTATCTGCTTGCGATACAATTGTGATCATGAAATTTTTATCAAACAACTGATTAAATGCCCGATGTTTCTTCTTCACCAGTCATGACACGTGGCACAATTTGGTAATCTATGACCATCAAATGCTCCATCTGACCATCTTAAAGCCTCTTGATGCTTGATATTTGTCAATGGCCCATCAAAGGGTGTTGTGACGCGATCTCGGCCATCTATCGACCCAAAAATGCACGATAAGATGATTGGAAGTGTTATTGAAGACTTCTTATTGATTTTTATGATGCTTATGTGGAAAAATCTGAGGTGTTGCAATCCTAAACAGCCAAATCAAACGTCTGGGGCTTTAAACAACCCAATTAAAGAAGTTTTAAGCCCAAAAACCCAATGAAAGTGGTTTTCTCCTCCATTTCTTCTTGTGGTTGAACATTTGAGGCCTTTTCTTGGCCATAAGTGTTTCTTTCGCCCAATTTGTGATAAATTTGCATTTCTTTCATGATATTGTGGGAGATTTTGTGGAATCATCATTAGTTTCCCTTGAAATACATGAGAAGTTCATGCTCGAACAATGATGCTCCCCATCAGAGAATCATTACTTGTAGCCTTTGATCCGGAAACATAGGATCATCTTCGCAATGACGTTGGGTTAGAATTGGACTTCCTCCAATATTAGAGGTGAATTAAGAGTTATATTAGGAGTAGGAGTAGGATATGTTTAGATTTTTTTTATAACACTGCCGCAAGTCTCTGTCTTACGATCACGATTTTCTGTCTTTGACATCTCATTTGCATTAATTTTGATTGACGTCTAGTTTGATTCATAGGATTCCTTTCCTTTCCCTATTTCTAAATCTTCACTCTCTTGATTTTCTCATCTATTTTTATCCTCTCATTTGACTAAATATGGTGAGTTTTTTGTCTCTCACTGTAATCAATCCAATTCCTTATTCAATTTGACTTGCATTCACCACGTTTACTTGCTTTCAATCATCTTTAGAGTGGATTCAATTTTATTTTTTATGCATACACACGTGACTTAATAAGTGCTTAAATGACCTCGTGTAAATCTTTCATCACCATATATTTTACCATTCTTTTTATGTTAAATGTTTTCCTATTTATACTTTTTTGGGTTGTTAAAGTAGACCAAAGCGTATCCTTAAGCCAATTCTCAACACCTTAGAATTGAAAATGCTTATGTTAACATGGTGTGGATCCTTGAATCATGTGGAGTGAATTTTTTTATATTATCTTTGTAAATTCTTTGCTCATGAATTTTTGAATCCTTCTTCGGTCCTAGTGTAGGACTTGGATACTAACATTCCTAAAATACTAGAAATGCTTAAAAGTTATGGTTTTTTTTTTGCATTTGCACAAGAATTAACCATTTTTTCAAAATGAGTAGAATCAAAATTTATGCAACCAATTTATATGTCAATATTATTTTCTGAACTCTATGGGAGTAAGTCTAAATATATATTGCTTCCTTTTAAGATTAATTATTAGGATTAGCCTTTTTTAGCCTTTAATGAGGTCAAATGACTCAATGCTAATCAATTTTATTGAGTTCAATTAGATGACGGATTTTATATGAAGTATTTAGAATGAAGAGGAAAAAAGAATGAGTTAAAGTCATAGTCAATGCTTACTATTCAATTTCTCTGACTTTTATAAGTCAAAATAAAATTCTAGTTAATTATCATTCCGATTCTCTTTAACTCTTGGTTTCTTCAAGATACATGAATAAAGAAGGTGAAAATTGTAAACCAACTTAGGAGAAGCAAGACTAAATGCCTTCTAAATAAGGCCCACTTTGGCAATGTGGCATATTATGCTTAGGTCTTGTTATATTGGCTTGAGTTTTTGAGGTGGAATGTTCTATGTTCAAGCCAATCTAGGTCGTTAAAGTGGCGTGTGTCCCTTGGTTGAAGGAAAAGGATTTTGAACAAGCTCCTTTGGAAAAAAAACAAAGTATAATAAAACATAAAATCCATGGAATAAATATACTTATGATGGACATTATGTGGCTCACGCATAATCCCACTTCTATGTCTCATTTATATTCATACAAATGAAATTTATTCATTTTTTATTTTTGTGTGATATTTGCAATGAATTCTATAAGCATATGCAATGACTAAGTGAATTAAATACAAAAATACTAGTCTTGAAATAGATGTTCTAAATATTAATGTTTAATGGATATTTGAGAAGGAAATTGAAATTTCCATAAAGAATAACGCTATCTAATCTAACTCATATAATGAGTCTAGTAGATCTTTTCGACATCAACATAGAGACACCAAGGATGGACAGTGGGTGCTCTTTGGAGAAAGAGATTGCTCAATTGATCCTTATGAATCTGTGAATGCTATTATACATAATTATCAATCAAGTTGATTCTTGTCACAATTATTGGTCGTTTGACAAGAGATACAAAAAACATCTTATGTATGGTTGAAAAAAATTTCAAGAAGCCATTCAATGAACCTTGTATGGGTTTTGATCTAAATCAGATGATAGGATCATCAGTTCTTAGTGCCTCATCATATTGAATGTACTATTCAATGTCCTCCATGTTTTGATCAAAATTTCAACGCCTTATCGAGCATGAGATCCCATCACCTTAATTGTTTAATTTTGTAATGTGGGACTACAAGCTTTGTATGTTTAAGAAGATGGGATTGGGCTAAGGTAAATGGTAGAACAAGTTAAGGAACCAAGCCATCACTAGAAAACTATAGCTAGGGGTTAAAAACAATGTGTGTCTTGACATCTATATAAGGGACAAACTAATAACCGTCTAGTCTCTTTCAATTATTTATCATGGAAAATTATTTTATGGTGCATTGCCATGACGCCAACTTATATTGACATTCTAATAGAGGGTCTAATGCACAAGATAAATTATATCAAATATTGTAGATCCTACATGTTGTGCCACCAATAAATCCTCTACCATAATTAATTATTTTGGAGTACTTTAAGATACAGAAGATCAAGAAATCTATATAAATGTTTGTCTCATCCATCAAACATTTATCTTATCTGGCTGGCTGAAGTTAAGCCCATTAGAGGTTATATGTGATGGAACTTGAGTATACATCATGATTCATCAGCATAGTCAGATACATAAAACAAAAGTAAACTCATACCTAGATTCACGAGATGACTCTTCATCGTAGTAGATTTTTGTAGCGGAGAATAGTCTTCTTGAATATCCCTAAGATAACCTCCTGATCTCTAGAAGAAATGGGATTCTCTCTAGAGGGTTATAAGCATCGGGTTATTCAAGTGGACTATGGCCTCCTATTTATAGAGAATGAGGAGAGCTTAAGCCTCTAATCGGTCATTAGTTAGCCCATTACTAACTAATGACCGATTTAATTGCCTCTACACATAATTAACCTCCACACACATAAATGAATGTCGTAATCCCTACATTAAACATAATTGAATCACTTAATAGGATTAAATGATAGATAATCCACAAAAATACCTAACTATGTCCACTTAATAGAGATTAGACCTAACAATATGATCATAATGATAGATACAACACTCATAACAATATTTAGTCTAAAAAAGTTTGCACCAATGGGCATTCCTTGACCATGGATAAGAGGATAAGAGTTAAAGAAAAGTTAAAACTAAGGAACCTGAATTTTGGTGGTACTTTCAAAATAGAAACAACTGCATAATTATTGATGAGGAGAAGTATGTTGTTGGTCCCTCTTACACATCAACCCCCATGGCTAACTTTTGGAGTCCCACTTAGTCATCAATCCTGAAAATAGACTAAGGAGAGGATAACTTATTCTCCTCTTCCATAGGGTGTTTAACCCAAACATTATTGACGTTAAGACCCATTCTCCACAGACCACATCATACTCAATAATATCACATCCATAAGGGGCAAAAAGAAAGAAAAATACACAGTTCATGTGCTCCTTTAATCCCATCTCCCAACAAGATAAGAAGACCAACTAACGTTTTCTGCAACGTTGTCTTATCTACTGCAGTTTCCATGTTCATTCTACTGACCATTAAATAGTTCATATGCTCTTTCAACCCCATCTCCCAACAATATAAGAAGACCAGCTAACATTATCATCAACTTTGTCTTATCTATTGCATTATCCATGTTCATTAAATCCTTAGAATTCTCAAGCATTAGATCCATAGCCCCCCGTACTCTTCAAATCCAGGGATACATCAGTTAAATTTTCTTTGTTCTAGAATGAAACACATGATTTATTGCTAGATGAATGACATTAGGGTGTTGGAGAATTTCTTCTTGACACATACATTGGCTAGAATCTCCTTGATACCTTCCATGATCACCATAAAAAACTTTAGTTTACAGTGTTGTGCTCCAAGATTTAGCATCACTAATATTTCAGTTAAAAAAGCTTTTAAATTTATCTCACCTCTCTTGAATTTGATATCCATGCACGATATCTTGGGCCAATTGAATAGCACTATGTGTTGCAGAATTTTTTCTTGACACACACTTGAGCAAGCATCTCCTTGCTAGCTTCTATGATCACCACAATAAAACCTTAGTTTCACAATTTCCTGCTCCAAGTATTAACATCACTAAGATTTCAATTAAAAAACCTTTCATATTTAGCTCCCATCTCTTGAATTTGATATCCATACATGATATCCCCCTCAAGCATTGGTGACTCCAATGCGTTGTAGCCCAATGCTCTTTTTCTAGATTCTCCATCAAACAACTCTCAACTCCCATTGTGTGAGATTTATTATGTCTTGGTCTAACCATATCATACATCAAACTCGCAATAGCTGAGGTACATTGAAGAGTTTCTATATTTTCCCTCTCTTCCTCTATCCTTGGAGATCAGACAGAAAACTTTTTCAAGTGACATATTAATGAAGTGCTTATCAGTTTTTCATTTTTCAAATCTACAAAGGACCTTATCAACATATTTCCCCTAGGATAGTGTTAGAACACCATCATGCATGTCTTTCTCAATCCTCGTCCCGAGGGATTGCTGAGCTGCCCCCTACTCCATGGGAAACTCATTAGTCAATGACATCTTTTGTCTCCTGATCTGTCACATGCTTGCACATGCGATCCACATATCACATATAGAGAGAAATATGATTACATGAATTTCTTAAAATACCAGTAGTAATCCATCTTGCATATTGTGTATCTTTTAGTGGTCGTTGAAGCATCCAAATGTTTACATTTTTGTCTTGCTGCTTTTTGTAGCCCATAAAGGTATATCTTCCACTGTCAAACAAGATATTCTTTCTCACAACCTGAAAGACTTTCAGGTTAAACCTCATATATGTCTTCTTCAAGTTCTGTAAGGGGAAATCGGGCTTTATGTCTACATGCTGCAAATGAAGATCTTCTCCAAAAATAATGTTCAGATCCATTCTAAATAATTTGAACTTTACAGGGGGTGAAAGAAATGAAGTATAATGAACGCCATTACCAAACATTGTTGTCTTGAATCACTTTGAGCCATCCAATTCTTCTTTGATGTGATAAAAGCATTTAGTTGTTAAGTGCCTTATCCCTCATGGGTAGCTATGTCAACTCCCAAGTGTGGTTCTTATGCAAGAAATTTATCTCCCCTTGCATACAAATATCCCAGTTCATTTAGTCATTCATATACTTGGCTTGAACATATGACTTTAACTCACACCCATTTTTAAACAAAAAAATCACCCAGAGGAAAGTATCTTGTATTCAGTTTTTGATTCCTTGTGAACCTAAATTGCTTGAAGATGGGAGCACCCACATCATTTACAATGAATTTACCCACACAATTAACCACATTCCCTCTTGATAGATCCTCATTCGAGATCTCCTCTAATTCCACATGCTCCTTGCATGACCCGTGCTTCAGCTTAGCACGATCCTTGTCTATGTAGACAATCCTTTGATCAAACTCTAAATTTTGGATTTGAATATTCTTTTCATTCCCGTCATTCCATTATTTGAAAGCCATACTTCACATCACCATATCCAATAAAGTAGAATTTCTTATATTTGAGCATCCATCTTGTCCCACTAAAAAAGTTGACAAGAACATAAGAGGGACAATCAAAGATCTACAAGTATGAGAGGCCTAAATTCTATTTAGTTCAGCTCTCCTCCCATAGTCAATTGTCATGGGGAACAGATGGTTAATTGTTTATCTAGTAGGCTATCATGTTAATGTATATCATACTCATGTCATGCTTTTTCAAGGTTGTTCATTGGCTGAAGAACTCAATATTTCTGAGACGTCTGTGGAATCATCTTCTCCATCCAAATTCTATTCTTTAAACTGAATGTCTTGAATTCGTGCTCTCGTAGTCTCCACCATTATATGACAATAGGCATTTAAATTACAAATTCTGCTCAACATGGTTCTGTTGTTTCTTGAAGGTCATAAAAATATCAGATTTATTTTTTAGGAAATAAACCCATACCTTGTGAGTCATCTGCCATGTGAGAGAAATAAACCCATAAGTCATTGTGTGCCAAGAATATTGTCTTCTAAAAAGACCCATCTCTAGTAATCTCAAACCTTACAACATGCTTTTCTCATGCATCATCTTAATTCCCTTCTTACTTATTATGACCAAGCTTCCAATGTCACATCATCGTATAATGCTCAGATCCAACAAGAGGAATAATGCCTTTGCTCAAAGTTGTTTTCCACACTTTGAACCTTTCAAGATCACCGAGGACCCCTTGGTGACGTTCCATGAAGCACCTTTTATTTTGCATCATCTAGTTTTTCTACAAAGAGCGAGTTCCTTGAGGCCAAGAACCTACTTCCCAGCATTCAACTTGAACGTCATGTCATTTTCTGTCTTGATATGATGGTCTCCACTCCATGACACTGCATCGGCCCAACATCGGCAATATATACCTCTTGTCAAAAATCTTTGGCAAATAAACCAGTACTCGTCTAGAATGTCGTGGCTCACAGCCAAGGTATCTAGCACTTCCATGAATGCAGAATTTGCAAAATTGTGACCCATTTTTCTACATCATCACACTCTGTATGCAACTCTTTTTTCAATGGCATGTTTCCCCATATTCGTCGACTCTCGTTTTTAACTTGATTCTTCCTTTTGACTCAACCTTTCTACCTCTATGACCATGCTCCTAACTGTTTCCATTGACATCATAAGCAAGAGGGGACCTCGTCAGCCCTCCCAAATCCTCCATCCAAATATCTTTACTAAGAATTATTCCTTGGATAAGTCTTTGCATCATTTTTTATAGCATGAAGAACTGCTCACAACCGTCACAATAGCGTTCCAGCTCTCAAGTAAGGAAGATAACAGGATCAAGGCCGTGGTCTCATCATCTATGGAATTTGAATAGAGTTTAGCTCACTCATTGTCGCATTAATCTCGTTCACATGATCAGCATCAGGAGCCCAATCGACCATTTTGAAATTAAATAAATGATGCATCAGGTGTACCTTAATGGAGGCGAGTAGCTTCACGTGTCTGACAAGGTTCACATCATGTCTCTTGAACCCTTGACATTAAATGACATTTTTTTTCTCGAATCATGCGAGCGAAACCCAAAGCTTTTCTATTGAGTGGAGCCTAATATCCATCGGCATGCCATCTCGATTTTTGCTCCTGATGGCCAACAAAAATTCCCCTAATATGAGTAATCTTTAACTTCCATATTTGAAAATTTAAAATCAGCTCAATCAAAATATCAATTCAAACCTTGTCTTTGTTTCCATTGCGAATATTCCCACCAGTTACGCTAACTCCAAGCCTAGGTCTGAAAGAGCCAAGCTCTGGTACTTTGAGGCCTCCTATGGCGCCATGGAAGTGGACTGGAGTGTGAGGGGACGACATTCTTCACTCTTCATGTGCGGTTAAACCCCCACATTATTGGACCCTCTGCGGCCTGTTCTCCACATACATTCAATCACATCATGCACAACAAATATCAGTGGCCTTCCCTTTAAAACTCTCCGTCTGTCTTAGCCGAAACTCATCATACCTCACTCCTAGGTTTATTCGTACTTTTAAAATAGTTTCTGTTGATCTTTGATATTCTACATGCATGATCTTCCATTTGTGAGTCAATTGAACATATATTTTCATCAAAGCCCTAGATTTTATGGATCAAAGCCGGATAGAACCTCAAACATTCCTCACGGAGTCGCTCTCTAATTCCTCTTTCTCTAGACTTTCTGTTTTGTATAGAAGCCAATATTACATTTTTGGCTTCTAAAATGCGAGAACACAAAGAGCGAGCTTCACTGATGGTGGCATTGGTATTATCTGAATTTTATCCGCCTTTCTCTTCCATCTCGCACAGATTTTCCCTTTTCATGGGTCAACGATGAATTTTAAAAATGAACAAGAAAGATAGAGGGCAATGCCCCTATTATCTTATATATAACCTTATATTTAGAGAGTACATTTTTTTCATGAACGTAAAAAATAGAAGGAAATAAAGATGCATGCATGGATCGATACTATTGCAACTTGCACGAGAGATATATCGAAATGGACGTGAATAAAATAAATAAAGAAATCAAAATTTCTTGAATGCAGGATAATGCAATGCATTCCTCGAGCTTTGTTCCACGAAGCTCAGAAACGTATCTGCTGCACATAGGACAACGTGGTTGACAGTCAAGTTATGGTTGACAATTGTCAAATAGTACAATGCATTCAGCTCCTTGTGGTTACTCTTCTCCAGTTCTACAGTACAAGAAGAGAGAGAAAGGGAAATAGTATAGAACTGAGAGTCGGCGCCGACCTTTCACATCCCTTCAGATCGCCCCCCTAAATGCTTCCTGCTTCAGCCGTCCACACTTCCGTGCTCTTTTTGTTTTTGGCCCTCGGAAACCTTCGAACTAAAGAGGTAACAGCTGGATGCTGGTTGGAGAGAGAAAGATATGAGTATATTTATAGAGAGAGAAAGAGAGCTGTGTGCAGGGAGTTTGGGTTTCGTACGCGTGGTAATGAATGAAGAGCAGAAGATTATGCAACTGCTGCTGCCAGGCTACAAGTCAGCGTCTGCTTCGAGTCCAGGCCCAGTTCTCTCTCTCTCTCTCTCTCTCTCTCATGTAGGAGGCCGGTTGCAACTTACAAGTCAGAGTCTGACTCCGGCTGCGGGCCAGATTTCTATCTCTCTTTGAGATTCCATCTCTCTGTGTCTAGACTCTATCCTCACCCGTGTTTCTTCATATAGGTGGCAGGTTACAAGGTAGCGTCTGCTTCTTCTGTCTTGGACCACATTTCTATCTCTCTCTCTCTAAGATTCATTTCTTTCTGACTTATCTACCCTCAGTCACCCATCGTTTTTATCGACGAGGCCGGTATCATGTCTGAATCGGCCTTTCCCTATGGGTCACATTTTTATCTCTCCGTAAGATCCAATTTCTCTCTCTCATAGATTCCACCTCTTTCTCTCTCTAGTATCCACATTCTACCTCACTCGTCTTTTCTTATAAAGGAAGTCAGTTTTAGGTCAGCGTTTGCTTCTCGCCCCCAATCAAAACTCTCTCACTCTCCCATTCCTCTCTCTCTGCCCGTCAAATGGACAGCGAGGGATCTTGGATTGTACTGGCAGCACAAGGTCTGTGAGTCTGTGTTTTTGTGTGCACAATTCTGGGCATCCTTCTGCCTCCCCATAAATCTCCTCCAGAGTCCTGCCTGCACTTTAGAGGCAATAGGCCTAGGAAAGCTCTTCTCAGGGACGCAGCAGGTCTACTTCATCTAAAACCCTAAACCGTAGGGTAGAGAGAGAAAAGGCAAAGACGACGGTAATGAGAGAGGGCTGCCCCTAGCTGTAGGCTTGTCAGAGCTCTAGATGCTATTCTTTGAGATTGGCGAACAATGTTCTCAACCCGATCCCGGGGCTGCCCACTCTCTCTCTATTTCTAGAGAGAAAAGATAGAAGTTTGATTGAGAGAAGTCACCTGGATCTGGAAGAAAACAAAGGTTTTGCACTGTGGATAAAAGGAGGAAACATTCAAGAAGGACCACAAAGAGGTAACACCCTGGAATGCATCATAAAGAAGTGACGGTTAGAGACGTAGAGAGGAAGAGAGAGACAATGATTCCGTGCGCTTGGGCCAGTTTCAGTTGCACATAAAGTTGAGTTCGTGTGGGGGCACGCGTGATGGCACAGAGTGACAGAAACTTCTTGAGTATATAGCGAAGCGGAGACATTTAATTTAACTTCAGAAGAGATTTGATGTAGCTCAGAATTTCAGGATAGAGAGATAGACCGACGAATAGAGATAGATGAAGAGAGAGATGGTGGCAGTAGATATTGCCATTACCTTTAAAAGACCCTGCTAGCGATAAACTACACATAGAATAACACCATTTATTCACTACGAGTCCAAAAGTATTTTGAATATTTCCATAACTTGAAGAAAGGTTGACAGAAAGTTTTGGATTATCTGATGAATAATAAAATAGCAGATCTATATTTCCATAATCTTGAAGAAACGTCGACAAAAAGTTTTGGATTATGTGATGAATAATAAAATAGCAGATCTATGTTGAAACTGAATAATGTACACAGATTTTTTACTGAATCCTTCCTTCGATTGTCTTTAATTTTCTATTGTTATCATTTACTTGATCCTTCAGTGAACCCACTTTAACTTATTCAAAACTTCCTTTTCAAAAGAGTCTTAAGTTCTTGAATGATAAGCCGGAGAACGAAATTTTAACTCTATCTTATGCCGCTGAATACAACACCACTGTCAGTTTTTCACTCTCCTCTCATCAGAATACAAGGGCGGGCCCCTGAATGAATGGAAAAATAATATGATGAGAGTGCAGCTCACTTCTGAGGAAATATCAGGGCAGAAAAATTATTCATATTACCGTTGTCATGAAACGAGAGAAAAATCAGTGGATATACGAGTAACAGTCACCTCGTGAAGAATAGCTTTAAGATGAATAAATTATTACGCTAGTGAAGTTCTCCTATGACCAAAAAGATTGCATTTACTGGTAGCGTGATTATCTCTCTCTCTTTCTCTCATTCTCTCCTTTTCTATTATCGGTGTTGGAGATGAAGACGTGGCGAGCCGGTAGCGGATTCACACAGACAAAGTATCTGAAGCGGAACAACAAAGTAAAAACTGTCATTATTTTTGTTTCATTAAATTACAAGGGATGACTTCTAGTAGTTACATTTTTTTCGGTAAAATTTGGATCTTCTTGATATGTTGTCATCACTGCCATGATTTTGATTTTAGAAGACCATTTGTTTAACCTTCTTTTCTCCAGCATTTTTGCATTTGAAAATTTCTTTTTGCAGCATTTGGCCATATTCTTAATTATTTATTTTTTAAATTTTATTTTATGCTGATCCAAGTATCGTGGACTCGACATTCATAATGAGTTTCATTATCGATGTATATTGACAATCCAAGGGGCTTAGAAACGGACAGTTTAACGGGAAGAGGTTTGAGTGTAAGGGAGATAGAGAGAGATAGAGGGAGAGAGATGGGGGAAGTGAGAGAGATGGACGAAAAGATAAATGGCATGATAGACACCGAGAGAGAGAGAATGGAAGAGTGAGAGAGAGGGTGTTTGAGGGAGGGAGGGAGAGGGAAAGAGGAAAGAGGCATAAGCGTGGGAAATTGAAGAATGATAGATAGACGTGGATCAGAGAGCGAGAGAGAGCCAGGAGATGCTTTGATTGAGGGCTGGCAAGGGAAGAAATGAAAAGAGAGGCCGACAGAAATGACCGTGTCGGGTTACTTGTTGTAGCCTGACGGGCCGCCTTCCTTCTTCGACCAGAGCTGTCCATCACGTATTGTGCACTCCAATACGGATGAAAACGTGTGACAACTTCCTCTTGGATCTCCTGTCGGATCTTCCCACCCTCACTGCTGGCGCCTCCACTCGATCCTCCAACCAGCAAACCTTTATCTCTTTGATAAGCTCGATAACTGCTAACTTTCAAGCTTTCCACATCGGTTTTTTTCTCTGTAAGTCGCTCGCTCTGTCTTGCGTTCTTTCTCGGAAATCAATTTTGCTACCTCTCTAACAATCTCCCAGCTCTACCTTCCTCCGAAGTCCCCATCAAGCTTGATTTCCCATGTATATTTCTCCGAGACGACTAAGTCAATGTTTCAGACCTTGACAAACTCCATAACTGCTAACTTTTCAGCATCCCAAATTTTTTTCCTCTCTGTCTAACAACGTCACTGCCTCGATCTCGAACGAAATCCCTCTTAATCTTCTCTCTAGCCAATGAAAGTACGAGAAGAATTTGGGAGAGAATAAGGCTGTAATCTTCTGACGGTGAACCCTCTGATTTTGTGTGCCACCCTACCGCCACAGCTACTCATCTACTTGATCCTCTAAACTCCCTCCTCTCTCTCAATCTCTTTCTGTTCATCCTATTATATTATAATTTTTCTTCTCCTGCCAGTGTACACATTCCAATGACACCGAAAAGCAATTGAGGAAACTATGTGATGCGGACTCGTCTTGCAGAGATCAGTAATCCTCACGGTACGGCAGAAGAGAGAAAAACTTCGAAAACCCCCAAAAACTGGTCTTCGAGGTTCATGAAGAAGACAGCTCATCCTCTTTACCGGGCTCTCTTTGAAGGGACAAGACACTTCTTCTTCTCTTTTGCATTCTGGGGCGTAGGGCATTTTTCATTCATTCTTCCTCTCGCTTTCTCTTCTTTCTCTATCTGATCTGTCTATCTTAATCCTTCTCTTGCAAGGCAAAAATCTTTCATCATTGTCAATGATTTTCGCCGTCTATTAATGGAAAAATAAAAGAATAATGGGGGAGGTGGAGAAGAGAGAACCAGAGATGACAACTTCAAAGGCGTCACTCCACTTTTTAATTTAAGACTGTACGAGTTGATCAAATTTCAACGGTCCCTTGCTTGAAAGGGTAATGAGGAGAGGGAAAGTAGAAAGATAACGAGCTGGAGACCTCATGTCTATGGAGGCATTGAGCTGTTGCTCAGCTTTTAAGTGTTGGGAGCAGAGAGTCAGCTCCTTAAAGCTTGCTGTGAATGATTTAAATTTCTGAAGGCTACTCGCTCCTTTCATTCTCTAGGATCTTTCTCCTATTGCACTAGCATCGGCGGAAAATTTTGCTCCATCTATCTCCTGCGGCCTGTGTTTAGACTCACGGATAGATAGAGAGAGAGAGAGAGAACTTAGAGAAATATAGGGATAAACAGAGTTGAATAGGATGAGCAGAGAGAGAGAAATCCAGTGGGATTAAGAGAGAAAAAGAGGAGAGAGAGAAATCGAGTGGGATTCAGAGAGACAAAGAGGAGGAGAGAGAGAAATCGAGTGGGATAAAGAGAAACAAGGAGGAGGTGAGGGAAACTTCGAGTGAATGAGAGGGACACGGATGGAGATGGAGAGAATACAGAGAAAATGTGTTTGAAAGAAAGCGAGGGAGTGATAGATATGGATACACACGTAGAGAGAGAGGGAGGGAAGAGAAAATAGGTGTTTGACAGAGTGCACGGGAGAGAGAGACATGGGCAGGGAAAAGAGATAGAGAGTACAGGGAAAGCATGGGTTTCAACAAGAGAGTTGTAGTAACCCGGAGGAGAAGAGAACAAGGACAAGAGGCCAAAATAATATTTGTCATATATATGAAGTACCAGGGTTTAGGGTTAAGATCTCCCAGTTGCTCCGCGATACCTCGGGGACCACCTGCCAAATGCAGTCATCCGTCATCTTCCCCGCAGCACCAAGGACAAAGCTACTGCTTCTTCACTTCACTATCCCATCTGGTTAACCAAATAACAGCATTTTTGAGAGAGGACGGGAGGACGAAAAACGTGCTCTAGTGAAAATACTTTCTCAATGCACCACCCAGTTCACCGGGATCCATCCCATTTACTACAATCGAGACCGCTCTATCTTTCTCTCTCTATCGTAAGTTTACTTCAAAGTATAATTTCCTGTCCGATATCTCCTGAATATCGACGATATCCTCTTCTTCACCGACTCGTTCTCCGCAATCCGTTACTCTCTCCGATGGATTCAAGAGACTGACGAAAATTGCCGTGTACAGTTATGCCAAAATTTAAGCGTTAGAGCTTATTCAACGTACTAGTTGAGTCTCTCAGAACAGGGTGTTGCTCGAACAATATCGATATTTATTCTCAGTGACTAAGAGGGAAGATAATGAAGATATCATGGGATACAAGAACAGTAACATGAGATCCTAAGATACATGGAAAGAGAGCGAGAAGGAGAGAGACTGAGAGAGAGATAGAGTGAGAACGTCTCCATTTATTTTTGTCCCCTGAACATGATTTTCAAAAATCATTTTATCTCTTTTCTCTCTCTCTAAAACTATATATAAATCCTAATTAATGAAAGAGGAAGATACAGAAACAAAAAACTGCAGCCGAGGAGATACTACGAGTTAGAGAGAGAGAGAGAGAGCTTCTCCATCCACTTCTTTACCCACCAAACAGCGATATTTAGAACCCGAATAGAATTCCAAAACATCATTACACTCTCCCCCCATCTCTCTCTTGGAGTTTCAGAAAGGATCAGTAGCAGGGTCAGAGCTCCGAAGGCCATACGCGTGGCCCCCAACGCCAACGGGGCCCTCCCTATTTGGCTGCGCCGCCGCCGCAACGTAGCGTACACGATTCCCTTCGACGGCGCCGCCAAAACTCGGATGCTGTTGGCCCGCCAGCACGCGGCCCAAGTAGTAATCGCCCGCTGAGGGTACAGCTGCATATGGATGAGTTGTTCTAGGTGACGTCTGCGCCGGATATATGTACTGCTGAAGCTGTCCACCTGGCGGCCTGAGAAGAGGATAGACTGGTCTGAACTGAAGGCACGAGTCTCCTCCTCGGGGAATTGATGCAATTGACTGCCCGCTTCCTCCGAAGCTCAGGTCCCTCAGCCTATCAAATTCCGTTGAGAAGTAGGGGGTCAGATCCGTCTTGTTTTCATCTTTTTGCCTGTCTTATCACGGTTAAGGATGATGAACCCTAAACAGGTTTTTCTGGAGATGGATGGATAAATAGATGTATACGCACGTTGACAGGTAAAGGATAATGTATAGATTGATAGCAAGATAGATAAATAGCAATGAACGGATACATCGGATTTTTTTGCTTCTGACGTTGATGAATAAATCGGATGTTTATTGGGAGGAAATGGATTATCTAAAGAGCTAGAGATATGTTGATGGATGATGGAGAGAATGATAAGCCCCAAACACAATTATTCTAGAGAGATACACAGAAATAGATGGATGGATAGATAGAGAGAAATTTATTAGCTCCGTTTGGCATTCAAATTTATTGGGCGTGAACCAGCAATGGGTTCATCTAGTGAGATAAAAATAAATATGGAGAACAAGAGAGCGAGAGAGATAACTGAAAAGAATATTGTGGACTCTATTCAGGATAGCTAGACCAGCACTTCAACATCTGCCGAAAGCACCATTAAGTCCTCAAGCTCTAGAGAGAGAGATATACCCCAGTTGGCCGCCGACGGTAGCAAAGCCATCGTTGCTAAAGACAAGCTGGCGTGCGCGGTTGAGCGTCTCCGTTTCTCTCTCTAAACCACGGGGAAAAAACTCGAGTTTAGAAATATTGACAGCGATTGAAAAAATCAGCTGATTGAAGAAAGCTGAATTTTTATGAAGAAATTAATCGCCGTGATCTTGCCTTGACGATGGCGGTTCATGTGGCCGCCGAGGGCTTGGGATTTGCAGAATTTGAGGGAGCAGAACCTGCACTCGTACACGTTTCCATCTTCCTTTCCTTCCTTCCCACATTTCTTCTTCTTCAATCCTGCAGACAGACCATTGTCGCTACCATGTTAAGAAATTCTTTCTCTCTCTCTCTTAAATTAATCGTCTATCGGTCTTTCACTCTACTGTTCTATCTGTCTTCGGTGATCTATCTACCCATCATCTTTCTATCCATCTATCTTTTGACGTATTTATCTGCCAATATCTCTCTCTCGCTCTCTCTTTATCCATGTATCTATTGTTTATTCTCCCAATATCTTGATCTATCAATATTCTATTGATTTATCTCTCTATTTATCAATCAATATACTGATATGCCAATCTATCTTTTTTTTTCCTATGAATCTATATATTTATGTATCTGTCTAGATATTCATCTAACCATCGATCTATTGATCTCTTTTACTATCTTGCGATAGATTGATCTCTCTACCTCATAATATATCCATCTAAAAATCGATTGATTTCTCTTTCTATTGATCTTTCTATTAGTCTATAGATATATATATATATCCATAAATCTATCGATCTCTATATCTATTAAAATATCCATTAGTTTATCTGAATCTATATCGATGAATATATTGATCTATCTATACATGTTTCTATGTATGTACGTATGTATCTTTCTAGCTATCTATCTATTTTTTCTATCAAACTACTTAAGATCTGAGAACATACGTGTGCTGTTGGCTGAAGTTGCAGTTGTGGTGGAGCTCTCCTCAATAGCCTGCTTGCCATATTCTTCAGGTAGGTTGTTGAGGTCCAAGGGGCTCGCTTCGGATCTCCTGAGGAAGATCGCCATCAGAGAACTTGTTAGGAAAAAAAACTCTTAGAGAAAAAGATTGAGCAGGAAACTAGATGGGTGAAAGAAGAGATGAGCAAGAACGCATACATATCCCATAGAGAGATAAAAAGAGGAAAAGTAGGTCGGCTCGGGCGCGGAAATGAAAACTCACAAACACTGGACTGCTGTTTGAGACGGCGCCATAACAGACTCACTGCGACTGTAGAAGCTAGTCTAAGAAAGAGAAATAGAGAGAGGGCTAGAGGGTTATGAAGCTATGAAGCTATCTTCTCTCTCTATCCTATGGCTCGGCTCAGCCGTCAAAGCTTTAAACTTCTTTTCATCGCTTCTTTTAGATACTTTATATTTCTTGTTGCCTCATGGGCGTGTAAGATTAGGAAGAAGCATCGGTTTCTGTGACTGCCGGAGGAAATAGGGCTTGAGTCTTTAATACAGATAGAGGTAGAGACTTATAGAGAGAGAAGATAGGACAGAGAAAGTGGCTGACTTCCTACAAACCCTAGCCTATCTACACGTCCCCGGTCTGTCCCTGATGCAGTGCACAGAGAGATAGAGAGAGAGAGAGAGAGAGAGAGAGAGAGTTTGTGTCGAATTGTAGGTGGAAGCGATAGAACTGAGGATTGCATGAAGAGTTTTCAGAGAGAAGGACCCACAAGAGAAACTCTTCCCTAGGTGCTGAGGAAAGAAGTGATTAGGGTTTCTGAAGAGGATGCTGCAGCACCCTAATCATGAAAAAGATTTGCCCATGGAGATCTCCGGGTTTTTTGGCCTGTTCTATCGTCGTGTGAACGAAAAGAAAAGTTGAAGATAGAGAGAGAAAGATATAGAGATAGACTTACAGGAGGATATAGAGAGAGAGGCGCAGTAAAGTTAAAAGGAGATAGAGGGAGAAAGAGATGGACAGGCAGAGGTAGAGAGAGAGAGAAAGAGATTAGAGATAGAGATAGCGCGAGATAGAGAGAGATGGAGGTAGAGGGAAAGAGACACAGGAAGATAGAGAGAGATCTAGAGAAAGTTAAAAGGACACAGCGTGAGAGAGCTGGAGTTAGAAGAAGTATGGACAGAGGTAGAGAGAGAAAGAGGATAGAGGTAGAGTGAGAAAGATATAGAGATAAAGATAGGGGTACACGGAGATTGAGAGAGGTAGAAAGAGGGGTTGGGGGGAGGGCTCAATAATACAAGGAGAGCAGGAGCGCCAGAGAGCAGAGTTTGCTGCCACAGAAACAACAACAAGAGCAACAAAAACACGGCTTTGAAGGCGATAAAGACAAGGGCACCCCTTACAAAGCCCTGCAGCGGATATTTAGTTTAGAGAGGTGGAAGCTTTGTTCGGCCCTACCCTACTTCACCTAGTTCATTAATTGCCCCTAGAGAGAGAATATAGGCATAGAGATCAGAGCGAGATAAATTTGTAAAAGTGCGAGAAAGAGAGAATGAATGTTGCCCCTAGAGAGAAAGAGAAACCAATCATAAATCACTGACTGAATTCCTGCGAGACACATGCACCCATTGGACCTACAATTCTCCTTCATGCCATCAAACACTCTTATATCTGTTGTGATCCGCATCATTCTTCCATCATCATCTCTCTCACGACTATCCCCATCACCATCATAATTCTTGAAGCTCCTCCCAAAGCTTAGACTTACTTTCCGTACCAATACTGCTTCTTTCCCTCTTTAGAGCCATCGAATCTTCTCGGTCCTGTACTCTTTCACCGAGTACCACTGTGGCAAGAACCCCATTCCTCTGAACAATATCCCAAGTGTCTGTCCCTACAGCCTGGTGCTCATCAAGAAGCCAACCACTTTTTCTCAATGAAGGTCTCTTTGACTTCTCATCAACTGAAAAGTCTATTGAAATCTAAACAAAGGAAATTATTACTACCCTTCAATAGTCAACTCCAACCGAACAATTTACTCTTCATCTTTAAGCATTGAGGCAACTTTTTCATCAAACCCTAATTTTGATCCTCCAGAAGAATCAAGGATTACCAGTCCTAAGTTTTTCTAGTTTTCTATGTGATTGGTTTCTAGGAATTCTATGATGTAAGTAGCAATCGTTCATGATTCCCGGTATCTGTTAGAATTGAGTGAAATTTGGATAAAACCTGCGAGAGTTTGATAGCGATGAATACTGACGAAATATGGAAGATCATACCTATTTACGTCAAGACATGATTACCATTTAAAGCTGTAATTGAATTACATTGAGAGCTTCGCAAGGATCTTCAAAGCTTCACATAAGATCTCTTCATCTGAGGATCGGTTTCACTCCTACCATGAAATCCTTTGCCCTTACGCATCAGTTTTCGAACACATCAAATAGAACATTCTCAATGGAATTCATCGGATGAGCTCCATGAAATTCTCTGAAGGTAGCACCAGCGAGAACTCTACCCCCGTCTCCATAGAAAAGGCGATAAAAAGCCATTAAGAAGTCTTGTAGGCCTGAAGAAAGACCCATCTGCTTCCTCAAATTCCTGCCATCTGATTGATTTTCTCTGTCCCTCGTCAAACATTCATTTCAATTTCAAGCCCTCATATTTGTGGCATTAAGGACTCAGATATCCATAGTTCCGTATGGTTAAAGAAATAATCAAATTGGAAAAATTTAAACCTTTGATTAATTCTTCAAGCAGGAGGGAGAGTCCAATTTCCATTCAAGCATTAAACCTTTGAATTTCTATACAAATATTAGCTCGAGTCTGGCAAAGTCAGTCATAATGTAGACAATAAGGACTCAAACATGGAAAGTTCCGTATTCTTCAAGAAAGATCCAAGATGGATAAGTGCAAGCTTTAGTTCATTGATGACGAAAGAAGGAGATTTCAAGGGTCATTCAAGCCTTGAACTTTTGGCCCCCGACCTCTCTACAAAATTTAATACCCTCGAAAATTCAATCCAAACCCATCATTTAACAGGCAATGAGGGCTCAGACATGAAAAGTTCAGTATGCTTCAAGAAAGACCCTAAATGGAAAATTGTAACGGTTAGAAGATTGATGACGCAAGAAAGAGATTCCCATAGTCATTCAAGCCTTTAACCTTTGACTTCCATGCAAATATTAATTCCACCCTTGAGAATTCAACCCAAACCCATCATAGTACTGGAAATGAGGATTCCGACGTGGAAATTTCCGTATGCTTGAAGAATTACCCGAAATAGAAAAAAGTATTTCGAAAGGGCTGTTCCAGCCTGGAACCTTTGACTTCCAACCATCTGACTTCAAATAATATTGACTTTTATTCCATGAATCTCCCTACAAATAAATATTAATACACTTGAGAACTCAACCCAAGCCCGTCTTTGCATAGGCACTAAGGGCGTAGACATGGAAATTTTCGTAAGCAAGAAGAATTACCCAAAATGGAAAAATCAATCTTTCGTCTGTTGATGGAGCAAGAAGGAGATTCCAATGGTCATTCAAGCACGAAACCTTTGACTTCTGACTCTCTGCTTACCTCTCCATGAATCTGCCAACAAAGATGAATACCCTTGAGAATTCAACCCCAGCCAATCACAGTAGCGACAATAAAGACTCCGTCATGAAGATTTTCATATGCAAGAAGAATTACCCGAAATGGAAAGAAAACCATTGTTTAAGTAGATTTTAAAGGTCTACTCCATCGTGGACGATAGCATGACGTCAGTAGGAGTGGACTAGTTTTCCTGAGTTTGACTAAACACGAGCAATCTGCGATTCGCTCCCAAGATTTCTAAATTCAGCAAAGAAATAGTTGTCTGAATTCATTTAAAGCCTTTGCAGTATCTTGATGGCCGTCTGCCCTATAGACTTGTACATCTGAGCGGGGAGTAATTTCTTGCACGAAAAAGCCAAGTCGCAGGCTTCTCGAAGAACCAAGAATCTACTACGGGTGACGTAAGTACAGGAAGGTGCAATTTTTTGCTTTAGAAATCGGATGTATGAGTAAATATTTTGAATAAAGGAGCAATTTTGTGCATCTGTCTGGGATTAGTGGAATAATTTTCACGGAGGAAGATGGTGATAGATGGAGACGCGTCAGAAGAGCATTTTATACTTCTCAGCTGGCCTGCCTTCCCGAGGATCAAGCAGCTGACAAACCTAGGACAATAACCTACGAAAAAAGACAAAAATGGCAATAGTCTTCGAACTAATATAAAAACGTCGTAAATACAAGTACCATCTAAGACTGTTAATATGATACGAAAATAAGTACGTACATGCATACGTACATACATACATATATGTCTATGTCTATGTCTATACATAACATAACATACATACTATACAAAGATACACACATAGCTACATACGAACATACACACACAAACATAGATACATTCATACATATATCTATTTTATGCAGATTAGAAGCAGAAAACTTAAATAAGTATTCAATTAATACATATATATGGATGTATAGATATATGGAGATAGCTTGAGAGATTTAGATCTGTAGAAGTATACCTTGAATCAGTATATGTACATAATTCTATAGTTTTATAAATCTTGAAGAAACATACTTCTGCTATTATATAAATAAATGTAGGACCAGTAAATATGCATCGTTGTATTGGTTTATATATCTAGATGAAACACTCTTCTAGGTATATATATATACACATAGGATCAGTATTTACTTGGTTATATTGGCTTATTTGTCTAGAAGAAATATACTTCAGGATAAATCTAAATATATATAGGATTGGTATATATATGTACTCATAAAGTTTAGTATATCTATAAATATACATTTCTGGATAAACATAGCAGACATTGAAATCCAATTATATTCAGATATACTTATCGATATAATTTAAGGGTATATATCTGTATATTCTTAGATTCCTGATTTCAGCATGTTTATATTTACCTAGAATTAGATAGTCCGTTACATATAGATCTATTTCTAGATTTATAGACATATACAGGAGTAATGTGCCTACAAAAAAAGTATTAATAAAGATTACTATCTATCTATTCCTATAAATAGACTGATTGAGATTGATAGATATCTAATTTATAGAAAGTTGTATATATATATATATATCTGTATCTATATATCTATGTGTGTTTGTATGCATGTATGTATGTATATGTTTGATGGTAGATATGTTACTTCCTTGTATTTACGAGTATGCCTATTAAAGGCCCAAATAGCATGCAGTTCAAGAATAAATATTAGGCCCATTAAGGGCCTAATAAAGAGCCCGTTAATGGCCCAGCAAATAGGTTACGTTAATGCTACTAGGATTATCAAACAAGAAGGCCTTTGAAGGCCAAGTCTTTTGGTTCATTGAAGACAAATTCAATGATTTAGCCAACATCAAATATCAGTAGTCAACCACAAAAAAATCAACAACATCAGTCATTAATCAACCGCGACCTATCAATAGTAGCAGTCAACAATCAACAGCAAACACTAACAATAGCAATTAACAACAATTTTCAATAGTCAACAGCCAACCACAACTATTCAAAAATATTAATCAGGAGTTTACCATGATCGATCAATGGAAGCAATCAACAGGAAGTAGCAAATACTCAACCAGTCAACATCAGTAGTCAGCATTCAATTGTCAAATGCAGATTATTGAATTTCACATTAATTCAAACACATTCAAGGGTTAACAGTTTACTTCACTAACATCTCTACATTTATTTCTTTGAGAGTCTATTGAGTTAGGGATGGTTAAAACCACCTTTTACATGCACATGGTGAACTCTATGTGTGTTATACTTACTGGTGAAGGTAAGAGGATGGACTCTGGTGAGTCTACACTATATTGAGGATAATTTTAGGGGAGTTAACCAAATAATCAACTTGAAGTTTCTGTTATTGCCTTGTTGGTAGGATACAATGTATCAAGGTTATGGGACTCACTCAGAGCAAGCATGGATGAACTGAAGCTTGGGAACTACATTATGATAAGCTAGCCCAAAGGGAGTTAAGAGTGGCAAGCTATGCTCTAGGCATCCTACTCGTGTGATCGAAGGAGCTGAGTGGTACCATAGAGATATTTGAGGAGCAGAGCCCATTAACCATGCCAAAGTTAAAAGGTCCCAATTGAGGCAGACGAGAAATAGTGACCAAAGCTCTAGAACTTTGAAGACGCAAAATGGGAAACACAAAGGGAGTAGGGAGAATTGAGTAGAGCTCTCAAAGATTAATCTCACATCCTTTCGAGACTATCTCCTATAGCCCATAAGATTTAATGAATTAGCTTATTTATGAACAAAAGGGCTATTTCATTTCCCTCTTGATTAACCAGAGCTACATAGTATTAGTTGACATCATCTTCTATAAATACACATATTTACAAGTATTCCTCTAACCATAACCCACCTGCACCATCTTTAGACCCTTAATATCTATATTCTCTTCTTAAAAAGAACTCCAAACAAGAGTGTCATCCACTGATCATTCTCCAATAAGGAAGTTATTTTCCATGAAATTCATGAAGTTGGGAATGCACAAACTAAAGGCCACTTTTTGCATATTTTATTAGTTGTGACATAAAGAAGACAATTTATTCATGGTTACTAAGTATCCAAATTAGCAAATACATCATCAATTTTCCACAAGAAACTAAAATTTTTTTATGCAATTAGAGGTTTCACCTATTCAATCAATAAAAAATTTCTAATGCACTAGAAATCTTCTATAGGATGCCAGTTTCTCCATTTCATTAGGAAGTTGATATATCTCATCATTATTTTTTCTCCATTTATCTTTTTGAAAACCATATGCATAAATCAGGATAAGTAAACTATCTATGAGATATTCAAGTTTTTCCATACTTGAGAGGTTCTTGATTAATTTACACTGTCTCCCTTGATTCAAGATTCCTCACACTCTCAGATCATCAATATAAGAATAGAATAAAAAATAAGTTTAAACATTATAATATTAATCCTAGTATGTGTCACATGGGGGCAGCAATAGCTAGTGGCATGAAATCACATGGCGATGCAGCCATGTTACTGTTCCAACTAAGAACATGCAAGGAAGCCCTTTAAAATTCATAAGAACCCAAAAACCGAATAGCCAATGGCATGCAATTGTGTTTTCTATTCTGAAACCTCAATTCAGACTAATACAAGAGACACTTCTAGTGTTGGGGGACATGGTCATAAGCCCTTTGAGGCTCTAAAGACTGAAAAGAGAGAGTGAAGAAAGGAAGGTGTAGTGATATTTATGAATTCTGAAGTCTTAAAATTGATAGAGAGAAAAGAACTATGGCTAACTGGATTGCATATTGTAAATTTTGTTTGACATATTTTCATCATATTCTCTAGTCCCCTCATATTTAGTAGGATATATATATATATATATTTATTGTGTGCACAAAGAGAGATGGTGAGATTGATATACACATAAATAGGTAAGAAATTAAGTGGATAAAAGGATAGATAGATGGATTTACATAAAAATATATTTTATGATATAGAGTATATATATTTCTTCATGGATTGTCTTGAATTACAAGCTCTAAGGGGGAACTATTGGGGAGGCTCTTATTGATGCTAGACATAAAGAAAAGAGGGTACGTGACAGACAAAACTAGCTCATGGAATAGATTAAATTACATGATCTTATTTCATAATTTAGAATAAAATACTATAAAGGAAATTTATCATTATAGCAAAATAATATGTTTTCGTGGTGATTAATTCAGAAATAAATGCCATAACTCGGAAATACATTAAAAATTAGTAAGAACACCAAAACACTAAGGGAAAGGCTTCTCTATACATAATTTTTCAGAAACTCCCAATACAAGATGCACTCAACCTCAAACACCAAGTACATCTTTTAATTAGATGACTGAAAGATTTAAATCTTTTATTTGCGATAGCCAGAGGGAGGAGAAATGATCTGTCACAATTTTTTTATCCGTTTGAAGATGATCTAAATTTTTGAAGATTTCTTATCACTAAAATAAAGGACAAAAAAATTCTTAGAAGTCCTAATGAAGCTCTTCTCTACAAGAAATAGAAGAAGGCCACTAATGAGAAATTGACAGTCCTTAAGGAAAAGAAGATTTGAGATGTTGTTGTTTACATGATGAGAGAAATGTTGTTGGCTAAAAATTGGTGTACACTTTTAAACAGAGATCTAAATTACAACTGAAGTAAAAAAGCAATATTAGTAGGAAAACTATACACAATTATATGGAAAGATTATTGTGAAACCTTTCGTATTTTTAGCTAATTGGGAGTGCAAGAATTATAACTGCACATAGTAACAAGGAATGGACTTTACATCAACTTAATATAAAGAACATAAGAATAAATCAAAATTTGAGGAAATAAATTTAAAAATTTATATGGACCTCCCACTCTTGATATAAAACACCATGTTATTTTATAACTTTCATATTTAGGATTACAACATATGATCATAATTAAGCTTAAAGAGATTGTTTGGAAAATTTTCACAAATAAAAAAATGTATATTAAGTGAGAAATTAATATCACAAATTATTTTCTAAACATAATTCATGAAAAATATGGGATGATATAATTGTAACATCATAAGATTTTGAAGAAA
Organism: Lemna minuta; assembly: GCA_024174645.1. Taxonomy (NCBI): domain Eukaryota; kingdom Viridiplantae; phylum Streptophyta; class Magnoliopsida; order Alismatales; family Araceae; genus Lemna; species Lemna minuta. Next base: position 1,688,374 of record CM044105.1, read on the forward strand.
CCAAAATCTTATCTGAAAACACTTCTCTTGATTCAATATCAAACATTCAAGACTATTAAGATACTTTCTGAAATTATTAAGATACTTCCACATTAGAAATCGCATATTCATCCTTTCAATTTATATTTTCTAAAAACTACATAATTTATCTCGTAAGTGAAAATGGAATATAATTTTGTCACCCAATTGATACTCATCAAAAAACAAAGATTGAAAAGTTTTAGAAATAGAAAACAAAGAAGTCTATAAAAAAATTCTAGGAAAATTATTTTTAACCTTACATATTGGATGGAATATAGCTTCGTAAACTTAATAATCACTTTATCCATCAATCAAGTATATATCATAGAATTATAATAACTTACGAAAACATCAAAATTATGATTAGTGTAAAAATTTATTAAATCTAGATTAATTGTGTTTATTGTGCCAAAATTTTCAATTTCATTAGAAGATAGAAAATCAAATTTTTGTTTTATGGTGCTTTTGGAGAATATTTGGCATCTTAGAAGAGCATATACAGATGTGCTAAATTTCAATTCAAAGCTTTAGATGAAGGAATTTACAAAAGAACTATTGATAAAATATATATGCTAGACATATCGAAAAATTTTGTTGTAGGAACCCTATCAATCAAATGTGCACAATGACATGTTATCCATAAGCAGCGCACATGGTATGGTTTGGCATGAAATAATATATTATGTTGATTGTGATTGATAATTAAAAAAATAACATCGAAATCGAATAATATATGCATTCAACATATTCAGTTCTCTAAGTAGACTTCACAAAATTTTCACAAAATATGTATACTTTAATTGATTGAGATTATTGGCAACCTCAAAATGATGGATATGCCAAACCTTACTTGAAGGGGGAGTATCAAACAAGAAAGTTATAAAAATAAGTAATCTTCACTAAGTGTACAGAGATAATTTCTTGTTTACAATGCTTTTTAGTTTCTTGATGGTTATAATCATTAAGGGGTATTTGAATAGAGTGGTTAGTTTTCTAAAAAATATTACGATTGCCCTTATTCCATACAAATATGATTTTGTGGGGGTTCCTTGTATTGCTCTATCGTCCTGTGAACTATATTTCTTAGGTCTAAGTATAGGGCTTTTACGGTATAAAGCTCTCTGAGTAAATTGAGTGAATCTAGATTATTCAATGAGACTCTCATCATTGAGAGTTCAAATCTCCCATTTTGAAGGAAATTGTCTAAAGCCACATAAAAAGAAGATGTGGATTGAGAATCTCTCTCTCTCTCTCTCTCTCTCTCTTTATATCTCTCTTTTAATCAATCTATCTTAAACTATCTGATTGTGTGTCTTATTTTTTTGTACCACTTTGATGAGTTTAATTTTAAGGTTTTAATATGTTATTTTTGGATAATCAGAGTTATGCAATAATGTTTATAAAATTTCTCCTTAATCACTAATAAACAAGTGTAGAGTGAATAACAGGTCAAACACCAAGAGGAAGGTTCCTAGATCTAAACGACGATACAAAGATTTTGGAATAGAAAATGGATGATATTAATGAGAAACACATGATGAAATTGATTCAATGCAATGGTCTAAAATATAAAAATCCCCTTTACTATGATGAGAATATTTAAGATCAATAGTGAAAATGATGTTTCACAAGTTTATGATTAGGAAAATAAGATTCTAAATTTAAAGAAAAGATCCTAATCTACTTCTAGTTAAAGCATGATCAAGATACTCACCCTAGTGATGCTCTTGTTTTGATCATTCATTTGAGAGTCTAAGTTTTTCTCAAAACAATGCATCTTGCATACAATACAAAGAATGAAGGAAAATGGATGAAACATAATAAAAATGTTGCTCGTGTTCACAAAATTACTTCTCATAGATGCTCTCTTTCCTTTGGCAAACAAATGCAATAAGTGTATAAAAGAACATTTCAAAATTCCTTTTTTCTATCTCATATTTATGATAAAAGTTATAGATGGGTAGAGGGTGAAAAAGGGAATCTATGACTCAAAATTTCAGCTCAAAGATCCATGTGGGATCATCAAATATCAAGCCTTGAAGATGTAGCACGTCTTTTGTGTTAATATATTTCTCTCTCTTGATCAACATCAAATCTACGTAAATTCCTTGTTGGCGCCAAATCCAAAAAGCAATATTCAAAGCTGATTGTCTTCATTCTCTCAAATTTTGAATCTAACATAATCCTCTAATTTCTTAAAAATATTAAAAATGGACAATGTCTCCTTTTCCTTGCATCAACACTTACAGGTGTCCACTCACGTTTTTCCACTTCTCTTTGGAACCATTTTATTTCAAAAAAATAGCAGCAGCCTATGGAAAGGTGCCACATCACCCTATTGTGAGCAGTTGTCAATCATCAAATGTGCAGTGCTGTCAGGTATTAGTCTTGACACCAAATGTGCAGAGAAAGAAGAATTGTGATGATTCTCCTATTAAGTGTGGCAGCCAATTAGAGGCGACGAAATTGTGTGGGTGACGAAACTTCTTTTTAAATGAATTGACTAATTAAAGGCTATCACATCATCTGCATAACTAAATTTTTAAAAAATTAGATCAATGGTTGCAATCCCACCACCTATCATGATTTTCCTAAATTAGTTTAATTTGATTGAAAATAATTTTTTTTATAAAAAAATATCTTCTAGATTTTAAAATTAATATCTCACTGATTTTGACATTAAATTCCTAAAGAATATTAGAATATTCTAGAAATGTAAGGATATCCTTGTAAAAGTATAATTACTCATTTAAATCATGATAACATGCATTCAGAATTATTTTCTAGAAAATAAACACACATTTTATTATAAATTAAATATTAAAATTATTTCTAATATAAAAATTAGTCTCATGATGATTTTAGTGTAATAAAATTTCCAGAAATGCAATAAAATCCTAAAACCTTAATATCCTTGAAAACACAAAATTAGTTATTTTAAAATAATGAATTCATGCTTAAATTTATGATAACAATGCTTTAATTAGCATGTTATCATATCACCCTACTCAATCATGGCTTGTATCTTAGAAAGGTTTCTCGAACTTCCTTTGAAACATCTCTATCGTCCTCATAAGAAAGAAGACTTGTGCATGAAGTGTTTTACATATAAGCACACGATTAGAATGAATATTCTCTATGATTAGCAAAAGACTAGCTATTTCAAGATTGTGTGAGTCACGCTCTCCTAGATGGACAAAGCAAATGATGATGAAAAAACATCATCATACCTCTCCACATGATGTTCTCGTTATGCTAATGAAAGGTGGACTTCACACCTCTCAAAATAAGGACTCTCTCTCTCTCTCTCTTAGGTATTTTTTTTACTGAGCTCTTGAGATTTAAGTAACCTCCCTCCTATTCAAAAATAAGAGTAAGTTATTCTTCTCTTCATTTTGAAGTACAAAATCAAATTTGGGCCGATTAAACATTGATAATGAGGATAAAAATGATTACGACTATCTATGTCTTAGAGAAGGAAAAGTAAGGAAGGATGACTTGAAATATTAAAAGTTAATGAAGATGTCAACAGAAGATGAAGATGTTTGATGATGGTAAAAAGGTGATGCTACTTAAAATAGCCTATTCCCAGCATAAAGAGATAAAATTTACTTGAATGTGTACATAATGTAGAAAGAAAAGGATCTTATGCATATGAGCTTAATATAGGGAATTGCACCATATATTCTCAAAGGACTAGTATAGAAATTTATGAATCTCAATGACTATCCAGAAAAATGACCCCCATGTATTATTTCTTCTTTTTTTCTTTTTCATTTTTTTCAGTTTTTCTAATTTTTAATAGTTTCATAATAAACACTGGCAAGATGAACTTTATTCTTTATTTTCTCATAAAAATATAATTGGTTCTTATTCTTTATTCATAGTCATGCATTGTGATAAGATATGGATAAAAATGAAAGCCCTCTCTAAATCTGTACTTTATCCATTCATCATTTATTATATTTTAATCAATATATAGAATTTTGGCTAAATGCAATTGATAAACATGTTAAAGGATTCAAACTTATCTCTTTCTTTCTATCTTTATAACTATGCATCAATAAATTCAACTACCATTTATATCTATATATATTGTTTTATGGCACAATGTTTCTATCTATCCATCTCTTTCTGTCTATATATTCATCCATCTATTCATTGATCCCTCTATCTATCCATGCATTAGTCCTATGTATCAACTGATCTTCCGATCCATCTATACACAGATATTTCTATCCATCGTATCATCAAACTATGCATCAATCAATTGTCTATCTATTCATATCTATTTACTCATCCACCCTCCCATCCATTTATCATTCATTCAATCTCGACAAACCTGTTTCGGGTTCATAATCATGAACCGTGATAAGACAGTCAAAAAGATGAAAACAAGACGGATCCTGATCCCCTACTGCTCGACGGAATTGATAGGCTGAGGGACCTCAACTTCGGGGGAAGCGGGCAGTCAATGGCATCAATTCCCCGAGGTGGAGATTCGTGCCTTCAGTTCAGACCAGCTGTACCCGCGGCGGGAGAGTACTACTTGGAGCCGACAGCATCAGCGTTTTGGCGGCGCCGTCGAAGGGAATCGTGTACGCTGCGTTGCAGAGGGGGCGCAGTCAATTAGGGAGGGCCCCTTTGGCGTTGGGGGGGATGCCTATGGCCTTCGGAGCTCTGACCCAGCTAGTGATCCTTTCTGAACTTTTGGGAGAGAAAGAGAGAGATAGGGGGAGAGAGTGTAATGTTGTTTTGGAACTGTATTCGGGATTTAAATATCTCGGTTTGGTGGGTAAAGAAGTGGATGGAGAAGCTGTCTCTCTCTCTCTCTCTCTCTGCTCACCCTATTCAACTCTGTTTATCCCGGTATTTCCCTCTCTTCTCTCGCTTCTCTCTCTCTCCCCCTACATGTGACTTTAAACACGGGCCACAGTTTGTCGACAGATTTATCGAAAATTCGGCCGATGCCAGTAGAATAGGAGAAAGATCCTAGAGAATGAGAGGAGCGAGAAGCCTTCAGAAATTTGAATCGTTCACGTCGAGCTTTGAGAAGCCGACTCTCTGCTATCACAACATTAAAGCTGCTCAACTGCCCGAGGCCTCCATCGGCGTGAAGGTCTACAGCTCGTAATCTTTCTACTTTCTCTCTCCTCATTATCGTTTCAAGCAAGGGACCGTTGCAATTAGATCAACTCGTACCTGCTTTAAACAAAAAGTGGAGAGACGCCTTCGTATTTTTTCCAAGTTGTCATCTCTGATTCTCTCTTCTCTCTCTACCCCCATTACTCTTGTATTTTTCCGTAAATGGACGGCGAAAATCATTGACAATGATGAAAATTTTTGCCTGGCAAGTGAAGGAATAATATATAGACAGATCACAGAGAACGAAGAGAAAAGGGAGAGGAAGAAGAATAAGAGAATGAACGCACAATGCACCACGTTGTCAAGAAGTGTCGTATCCCTTCAAAGAGAGCCCGGTAAAGAGGATGAGCTGTCTCATTCATGAACCTCGAAGACGAGTTCTTGGGGGTTTACGAAATTTTTCTTCTTCTGCCGTACCGTGGGGATTACTCAGATATCTGCAAGACGAGTCCACATCTCATAGTTTTGTCAATTGCTTTTCGGCGTCATTGGAATGTGTAACTGGCAGGAGAAGAAAAAAATTATAATATAATAGCACGAATAGAGAGAGATTGAGAGAGAGAGCATCAAGTAGATTACACAAAATCAGACGGTTCACCGTCAGGAGATTACGGCCTTATTCTCTCCTGAAATCTTTTCGTGCATTCATCGGCTAGAGAGAAGATTAATGGGGTATTTGGTTAGAGATACAGACAATGATATCGTTTGAGAAGGAGGAAAAAAGATGAATGTTGAGAAGCTGAAAAGTTACTAGCGCTCATGGAGCGTGTCCAGGTCAGAAACGTTCACTTACTCGTCCAGGGAGACGAAGTTCAATTCTGAGGAATGACAGAGAGATATATAAATGGGAAACCCAGCTCGATGGGGTATCCGGAGAGAAAGGGGAGGGGAGATTGTTAGAGAGGGAGCAAAATTTTATACTGATAGAGAAAGCAAGACACAGAGCGAGCACATTACAAAGAGAAAAAACGATGTGGTAAGCTTGAACTTTCTCGTATATTCCCTGAACTTTCTCTCGTTTGATGACAACAGAAACATGGATAATTTGAATTTATCTATAATTCCCTCATATGTTAATTGCACTGTCGTCATTCTAGTTTTCCATTCATTCAGGAGCCTGCTCTTGTGATTTTTTTTAGAGGCGATAGTGTAAAGCTGATAATGATGGGCACAAGATAGAGTTAAAATTTTGTCCACCGACTTGTTCTTCAAGAACTTAGGGCTCTTTGGATAGAAGTTTTGAAGAAGTCAAAATGGGTTCACTGGGATATGAAGTCAATAATAACAAGAAAAACTGATAGACAAATGAACGAAAGATTCAGTTGAAATTTTGGTTACGTTATCAAGTTTCGGGATATAATATTTCATTATTCATCGGATAATCCAAGATTTTTTAACGATGTCTCTTCAAGAGAATGGAAATATTCAGACCTTTTGGAATCTTCGTGATTCGTATCATGCAAATGAATTCCTCTTTTTTTCTAGTTAATTTCAAGTCGTTCTACACAATAATTTTAAATTCAACTCATAATTTAATCTAATGGAGATGAACATCCAAAAGGATCAACTTTTATTGAACGTTATTTCAGGTTTTTTTTAAATAAATGCTGTTATTCAATGTGTTTTTTTATTTCTCTTTAAGGTCTCTAGAAGAAATGCAAAATTTAATCCCACCGTCTCTCTCTCTCTATCTCTCTAGCCTGAAATTCTGAGCAACATCAAATCTCTTCTGAAGTTAAATTAAATCTCTCTCTCTCTCTCTCTCTCTCTCTCTATGCTCCAGAAGTCTCTATGCTCCAGAAGTCACTCTGTGTGATCACGCGTGCCCCCACACGAACTCAACTTTACGTGTTAACTGAAGCTGGCCCAAACGCACGGAATCACAGTCTCTCTCTTTCTCTCTCCATCTCTAGCCATCACTTCTTTTGTGATGCAATCCTGGGTATGAACTCTTTGGGGTTCCTCTTGAATGTTTCTACCCTTTATCCACAGTGCAAAACCTTATTTTCTTCCATACCCAGGTGACTTCTCTCAATCACTTCTCTCCAGAATTAGAGAGAGAATGGGTAGTAGCCCCGGGATCGGGTTGAGAATATCGTTCTCCAATCTCAAGGAATAGCATCTAGAGCTCTGACAAACCTAGGATCAGCTATAGGCAGCTCTCTCTCCATTCCATCGTCTTTGCCTTTTCTCTCTCTACCTTAGGGTTTAGGGTTTAGATCAAGTACACCCGCTGCGTCCCTGAGGTTGCGCTTTCCTAGGCCTATTGCCTCTAATGTGCAGACTGGACTCTGGAAGAGATTTACGGGAAGGCAGAAGGATGCCCAGAATTGTGCACACAAAAAAACAGACACGCAGACTTGTGCTGCCAGTACAATCCAAGATCCCTCCCTATCCCATAGATTTAGCTGTCCACTTGACGGGCAGATAGAGAGGGAACAGGAGAGAAATATTCATATTTGTCGAGCGAGAATGAGAGAGATTTGATTCAGGCCAAGATGCAAACACTGACCTAAAACCGACTTCCTATATTAGAAAAGATGACAGAGGGTAAAATGTAGATACAAAAGAGAGAGGTGGAATCTTAGAGAGAGAGAAATGGGATCTTACAGAGAAATAAATATGTGACCCATAGCCAAAGGCAGATGCAGACATGATACGGGTCTCGTAGATAAAAAAACGATGGGTGACTAAGGCTAGATAAGTGAGAGAGAGATGAACTTAGAGAGAGAGAGAGAGAAAACGTGGTCCAAGACAGAAGAAGCAGACGCTATCTTGCAACCTGTCACCCATATCGAAAAACACGGATGAGGGTAGGGTCCAGAGAGAGAGATCAAGAGAGATGGAATGTCAAAGAGAGAGATAGAAATCTGGCCCTCAGCCGGAGTCAGACTCTGACTTGTAAGTTGCAACCGCCATTCTACATTAGAGGGAGAGATATGGGCCCGGACTGGAAGCAGAGGCTGACTTGAAGCCTGCCATCGGAGAGAGAGACAGAGACAGAGATTGAACTGGCAACAGCACTTGCATATCTGCTGCTCTTCATTCATTACCATGCCTACTAAACCCAAACTCCCTGCACACACTTCTGTTTCTCTCTCTATAAATATACGGATATCTTTCTCTCTCCTTCCAGCATCCAGCTGTTACCTCGTCAGTTCAGAAGGTTTCCGAGGGCAGAAGCAAAAACAGCACGGAAGTGTGGACGGCTAAAGCAGGAAGCATTTAGGTGAACGACCTGAAGGGATGTGAAAGGTCGGCGCCGACTCTCAGTCGTATACGCTTTCCCTGTACTCTCTCTTTCTCTCTCTCCACCCTCTCCGGCTTTCTCTCTCTTCTTTCACTGGAGAACTGGAGAAGAGTAACCAGTCGTATACGTTGACAATGGTTCTGTTTGGACCATTGTCAACGGTGACGTGATTATTAACCACGTTGTCCAATGTGCAGTTGATTCATTTCAGAGCTCTGTGCCACAAAGCTCGAGGAATGCATTGCGTTATCTTGATTTTAACGATTTTTAAATTTATTTTCTTCATTTTTCACCTCCACCGATCTATCTCTCTCTCATGCAAGTTTCCATAGTATGTTTCCATGTATGTCTCTTTACTTCCTACTTCTCTCCGTCATGAAAAAATTATTTACTCCGAAGTACAAGGTTATGTATAAATGGAAGGAGGGATCTACCGAGAAGAGCAAGAGGTAAAATCAATAGCGTACCCATAAAAAGGAAAATCCAGAGAGATAGAGAGATAGAGAGAGAAAGGCAGGTAAAATTCACATAATATCAGTGCCACCATCGGTTCAGCTCTCTGTGGCCTCGCTTGTTTTGCTTCAGTGAATCATCAGATTGATTTATAAAAGGGCAAGTTAAGAGAAAGAGGAAGGAGAGATGGAATAATTGTGGGAGGCCCAACGAAGCACACTTCAGACCCAACGGCAATAAGCCCTAACTGTTCGACGTAATTCCACCCACACACAACGGCTGACCGTAGGGTCGAGGAGAAGGTTGTCCCCTCCTTGGTCTATTGGGGGAGTTTGTCTAGGGGATTAGGAGACTAAGTGGGCCTCTTAAGGTTAATGAGAGGTTTGATGGGCAAGCAGGATCTAAAACATCTTCCACACATCTTTAACTATGTTGTTTTCATTGCATTGAAAATTCCACTAAGTCAATTGTCCTCTTGTCCTCTTTTTCATGAACATAGAAGATCATTGGGTCTAGTCTTGAGGAGCTATTTATTTGAGCCTTTTATAAAGTCATGTGTGATGCTGACCGCACCATAATGAACAAAAAGGCTTTAGGCTATGGTCACCTGGTTTTGCCAAAAAGTTTTGCCATTCAATGTGAAAGATGTTAAGAGCACAAGAGACAGGATGTCAACCTTATCCTACACTTATGAGAAGTTGTCTACCTCTAATATGGTGTACATAGTGTGTCATTTATTAAAATTGAAGATGGAAGTTAGTTGACCATCTAAACGACTTTAATGTAATCATCAGTCAGTTAAACTTTATTCAAATTTCCCTCGATGATGATATCATGGTCTTGATCCTATTATTTTGAGTAACTAGAAGTTGGAGTGCTATTGTGCCAACTAAGAGCAGTGCTTTTAGAAATCAAAGGGTGATGCTAGAATCAATGGTGGCGACACCTTAACAAAAAAAGAAGCATCTGAGGAAGCACCAAGGTAGTACAACTTAAGGATAAATACAAGGATTATAAGTCATCTATATTAACTAAATAACATTCTGATCTTGACCAAGAAATTCAACAATGTATCATTAGAACACATGCATATATCCAAAGACTTTGGAGACAGGAAGAGGAGCAAACCCATGAATATAGAGGTGACGTCTCTTAATCCTTTGAATCCTTAAAAGGCTTCCCATGACTTGGCCAAACCCTACTCTTGACCAAAAACCTTTAATTTTGAGCCTTTGACCAAGTCAAATCACTTTGCTCAAATTTATGAACTCCTTTGATCAAGTCAAATCATCTCCCTAAGTTATAGAAACCTTTCTATATTCCTAAAATTCAAGTTATTTGCATCTTGATTCTTTTTTGACTAAGTCAAATTGAATCAACCTTAACCTATGATTTTAGGGCAGATTAGTATACCCACAATACCGTTAAAATTTTCACCAATTGAAACCCTCCACATGGCACCCTCTCGTCTTGATAAATTAAGTCTTCATGGCATCCTTTTAAGAGAGATGAATTTTTTTCCTAAAAAGGTGGCACCCCTTTAAGAGACACATCCCTTGAATGGGTTGAACAATTCTCTCTCTTCACCTATATATGTGGATCTTATGAAAATCTCTCTCATAAACTTGAAATTTGAAAAATTTTGAAGTGTGGTTGTTCCTCCCACTATTTCTCTCTCCTCCAAAAATTTTCCTCTATCTCCCATTTTCTCTCATCCACACACCAATCCAAAAATTTCCCCTCATCATCACTCTTCTATTTCCTCTCCAACACACACCTACCATTTCACCATTGCCCTTCTCAACCTCCTCCATCTTCCATCTTTCCACCAATCAAGAATCTCTATCAAGGCACTCTCATTCCTCTCATTTTGTGTGATAGATCAGCCTTTCCAAAAAATCTCTTGCTCTTAGGATTTGTGTGATCTCTAGGATATTCTCTAATCATATATTTGGGTGATTCATGCACATTGGTTGTGAGATTTGGTCCGATTCATTCAATAGAAACCCCACTTCAAGGTTACTAAAAATGATCCCTCTCCTTTCAAACTGTGAAATTAAACTTAAGGAGTTCAAGATCACCAATCCTTAAAATTCATAACATCCCTCCATCAAAACATCATCCCTTATACCTCCCCTTGAGAAATTTTGATTCTCCTATTTTGTCCCACATCAATTAGCCTAAACAATTTTGAAAAAAATTCATAGGAAGGATTTGTGAGGTCTATGTTCTACTTCTCAATGGTTGGGGAGGAAGTAAAGGCTTTTGTCATAGAAGTAGAGAGGGGAAGTAAACAATGAGAGGTGAAAATTTTTGGTATCGTTATAAAACATGAAACGTGAAAATGAATTACAAGCAAATGAAGGGTGATGATGGACAAAAATTTATGAACATTCCGCAAATTTTAAGTCCATCAAAAAAATACAAGATGCTTTGGCTCTAAGAAAAGACATCCCAAATGAGTATCAGTATCTCAAATCAGGGGTGTCCTAGCACATTCCTCATAGATGAAGGATTGGACATTTTCTCGCAAGAGAATTGGAAAAGGTATATCTTGCAAATGATGGGCCTATGCACTATAATGGATCTTGGGACATGCTTATCAAAATGACATGTTCAAGTTGACCTTTGTGAGGTGTGTTTCATGTCCTCTAGAGAAATTTGATCTCGTTGGGAAAACTTGATGATCTAGGATACAGGGGTCTTGGAAATTCATCAAGGGGTCTCGGTAATCATGAAAAATTCCAAGAGTAGAAAACTATACAAAACAAACTTGATCAAGGGATGTAATGCTCTCATTAGATCTCATGATGATACGATGTCACATTAAAGGGTTAGTCATATGAGCGAGAAGGAAATGAAGACGATAAATGAGAAAGGTATGTTGCAAGGTTTGAGATAGCTAGAGATGGGACTTTGTGAAGAGTGTATTCTTGGCAAACAAAAGCGAATTTCAACAAATTATACATTTTTTTCAACAAGTGTAGTTGGATTCAAATCTTATGTCGACATTAGAAAATTTTACATTCATTAGGAAAAGGTTTTCATTCTAGACTCACACAATCGTGATCCAAAAAGAGGTGAACTCCTGTGTTCAAGAAGTATAGAAATTTTAAACAATATGTGCACAAGATTTCTAATCGAGATGCAATTTCAAGTCCAAGGAACATCTAAACACATAACCTTTGGTGTCTCCTCATATCAATTCCAAAATGCACGAGGGGATTATTATCATATAGTCTAGTCTTTACATGCCAATGCATTTTTAAAATAGCAGCTAATATGCCACCAATATATTGTTGAGTGTAATGAGCACAGAGTACAACAAAAATTGATTCATGTAGTTTTGAGAAGTAAATTAAAAATATATTTCATGAGATCTTGTATAGAACTCAAAAATTTAAAAATTTTATAATCCATAGCTCCAAAAAATAAATTTATATTCTTCTTAATACCAGTATTAGGCACATAAACTATGAAGATTTCCATATTGGCATGCAAACATGTTCTCAATATTTTTTTTGAGTTGGTTTGGAAATACTTATTGGGAATTTAAGGAACTCAAAAATCCATACTCTTATCCTTTTTGGTCCATTCCATGAAGATCTCCTTCTCTTCTTACTACATATTACCCTATAAGCAAAAAAAGACACTAAAGACATGAATGTGTAAAAACTAACTCAAAAGAAAATATTAGTAAAACAAAAACAATTAGTTGCCTCCTAATATGTTTTAAACTTTGCTTCTTCAACCAAATGCATATAAGATTATAACAGATCAAGTGAAATGCTATTATTGATTTACAGATGTATTAGTCCTTAGATAGCATGAATTTGGGAGACTTCAATATTTTTTTGGGTATCTTAGGTCTCTCCTCTTTTTTTCCTTGTAACTTTTAATGTCCTCTAAATTTCAAATATCTCAATTCAAAAGCTCTTGAGTATTGATAACATTCAACCTATACTTGAGATTACATGATTATTCGTGCATCTTAAGGCATAAATCCTTCCATTCTTTTGCATGTTATCATACTTTGAGTGCATATGCATCATTCTATTCATTTTACATGAAAATCTTAAAATGTATTATTTTAAGGGTTAATAATGCATGAATCAAAGTTAAATTTTAAAATAGATTATCCCCACTTACATTTGAGGTTTACTTTGAGTTTTATGTGCAAATAATTAGAGAAATATTTTTTATGTACACTCATCTAGTTTTTAGTTTTATTTCACCAAGAAGACGAGTATTTTCACTTAAAAATTTATTCTCATCTTATTTCTTAAATGAAAATGCATAAAATGATAGATTATTTCAATTTATGATAAAAAGAAATTAGATAAAAAGAAGTATTTTGAAAGTTAAGAATTTCTATTTTCACGGATTTTTCTAGACTTTTTTTTAATTTATTTAGAATTAATTTTAATTAAAAAAATATTAAAAATTGATTTTAAAGTGTGGGTTGACGTTGCAGCTAACGTGACATGCGCGCCTATTGACGAAGCATTTTATGCGGTCGTTAAAAGCACACAAACGTCGGTCAAAAAAATTTATAACTCCGAACTCACAATAACAAAGATATGAAATCAAGTATAGTGTAAAGATCAGGTCGATCCACAAAAGAGTACGGTTGACTTTGATCGAAGAGTTGACTTGGTCAAATTTAGGTTAAACTTAATGATTTAAAGAAGTGAAAATGATATTTTATTGATGATAATGATATAAATATGCCTAATAATATATTTAAAGAATTTAGAAGCTGATTTGATGATAAAATGTCAAAAGTCAAGGTCAAAGCATTGACTATGACCAACAGTTGACTTTATGTAAAATCAGAGAATAAAAAGAGCTTAAAATATTAAGAAAATTATATATTCAGAAACTAGAGAGAAATGGAAATTTTTGATATATAGATCGTGATTTTTCTAGAAGAATTGGATTTATTATGAATTATTGAAAATCAAAGATCAGAAAAATTCTCAAATGAACACTTTGGTGTAAATCTTAAAATTGACTAACCAAATGATATCCAAATCTTGAAATTCACATATTAATAGAAATCTAACAACCAGAGAATTCCAAAGAGACCAAAATTGTCAAATCTCACCTTTTATTTTGAAAGTAATTTCCCCCGCAAGTCAACGCCCAATTTTGGATTAAAAATGAACAGTAGATGGTCAAACGTCAAATTGAAGGGTCAAATAATGATGAAATTTTACAATTTTGCTATCCACAAAAATCTGATGAAACAAGGAATCCAATGAAACCAAAATCAAAAGATTTGGACTTAAGATCATAGAGAAATCCTTATTTCAAAATCAAAAAAAAATCTGTACTCAATTTGGGCAAAAATGAAGAACAATTCAATTTATAGAATGAAATTAACTACCTATATCTAATCTAAATTACAATTTTTGCAAGATTAATGATCGATTCACACTACTAACCTGATTGACGTGAAGATTGGGCTCCAAATCGCGGAGATTAAAGTGTATTTGATCAGTTTCTTCTTCAGCATACGTTCGACGTTCAAGGGGAGAAATCGATCAAATCTTGCAATGATTCATGATCAATCTAGCCTCAATCCAATCAGAATTGAGTCTAAGATGCAAGGGGATCATGAAGAACTCAAGATTTTGCTCCAAAATTGCTTAATCTCTTCACGAATCAATCAAGAGTTACTTAAAAGAAGAGAATACATCGGTTTTTATAGAAGATCTCCCGCTAAGAATACAGGCCGTTTGATCCAATGAAGGCGATGGGACGGCCACGATTTCATGAAATCCGTGGGCCACAATCCCACGTCTCCGCCATTTCTGCCCGTCCGATCTTCATTGACGCGTCATGGTGAGTCCATGTGTCACCCCACGATTAATCGGGTAACCGATTTATCGCGACCATTCGATTTCATTAATGAAATCGGTGGATCGCATTAACCACGTGCGTTGATGAAGATCCGGTGGACTCCAAGTCCACGCAATCGACGTGTCTCAGTTGACGCGATCGCATCGAATGATCTCCACGCTGCCACGTATCTTGCAATTTAAGAATTAAAAGGGAACATAGTCCCACACGGAGAGAATTAATGGAAAGAGAAGGGTATAAAAGGTGGGGCTCCTTTTAGCATTTGCGTTACCGCCCTCAATACTCTAACCTGGGCCCACTATACTCGTGGGCCCATCACTTGCTAGCATGTCACTCTTCATGCCACGTAGGCACCACCCAAGCATTCGTGTGGCCCCGCCACGTGTCTACGTCGTGCCACGTCAGCTCCGCGTGTCCTGCGCAAGAAATACACCCCTTTTTGTTATTTTTTTAATGAAATAAATTCCTAAAAATCAAAATAAATTCCATAAAAATCCAAAAAATTCAGAAATTAATATCTTAAAAGATTCAACTCCTTTTTTACTCAAATTTTCTCCATTGGCTCACAAATTTATTCATTTTTAATATCATTGATGAACTAAAACTCGGTTGATTATATCGTTGTTGTGTGTTCTAATTCATGCAATACATTTATAATTCCTCACTTAGGACAGTAGTAAGCAAGGGTCGATCCTCAGGGAATCTAGGTAATGAGGGTTGAGACGAAAGTAGAAGAAGGAGTGAATTCCTGTAGTGGAGGATATTAGAGGTTAGAAGGTGAATTATATAGAGGTAATGGATGTAATTGGTGAGATCATATTTCTGTAGTACTAATTAGAGGAAAAGAGATGAGAATTGGAAGAGAAGAGATTGATGGAAGGTGAGAAAAGAGAAATGAGGGAGAGGTAAGAGAGGTGAAATCGTGTGGAGATAGATGATATGGTTTGGTATGATTTGTGAAGCAAATGCAATAACCTGCAATTAGAATAGAAGAAAAGATCGTACATTATCCATGGAAAAGGCTTACAAGAGAATCCCTCCTCAGAATCTTCCCACAAACCCCGTGTTGGTGCCAATCCTAGGCCGGGTGGTGCTTGATTCGCTACGACGACGATCTCCTCTTGTTCTCCTTCTCCAGATCAAACTCAAGCATCTGATGATGCCTAGCTTGGGCCTGAGCTTCTCCCCCTTTCCTGCTGGTGACCTGGTGTCAAGAGAGAGCCAAAAGACAAAGGAATTCGGAGTGGAGGAGGAGCACTTTAGGAGTTAGGGCTTCCTCTCAATCCAACGGTCGAGATTGATTTTCGAGAGCTTTGAGTGTCCGATGGAAATCTCAACCGTACAGATGGGAAGAGCACAGTGCGATTAACCTCTCTTCAAAATTTCATCCCGATCGGACGGCTAGATTATGAGATATCACCCTTTCTTTTTCGAGCATTCCTAGCCGTCCGATCGGGTGATCTCTTGTGTCAGCGGTCCTCCTTCCTCAAGCCACCGGATCACGCCACGTCACCATCCCGCCAGCCATCGGATTTCCGCCACGTCACCTGCAAGGTAATCAACCGTTAATTAAAGTAAAAAAAGTAAAAGAGAGGAATCTGCGTCGATTCCTTTTCGCCGCAGATTCCTCCTTTAGCGCGAATAAGAGAGCGCCACGTCGCTCTCTTATTCTCACTTCGCGGTCAACAATAACGGCGCGCTGCAGGTAAGTAAAATTTACTAATATTTTAATCGTTAAAAGGAAAACGACAAAACCATAACATAAATAAAACGACAAAACGCAGCCACGTCACTTGTAGGTTAGGACGATAAAACGGCGGAGCGTTGATTCGACAAAACGACAAAACCGAATTTGACAAAAAGACAAAACAGTGATTTTCGTATCGATGAATAAAATATGATCTAATATAGACTTCGATTCGAGAAAACGACAAAACGAAATAAAAAGGAAACGACGAAATCGACTCGACAAAACGACAAAATAGCGACGAGAACGCCACGTCGCGCTAATTTTCCACGGTCAACTCCTGCGGCGAGAGTTCCACGTCATCTGCACGGTGAGTAAACGACAAAGAGCTAAACGGTAATAGTAATAAAATATTAATAAAAAATTAACTAGCTAAAACCGTTGCTTCTACCTGACTTACCTTGCAAACCTGCAAATTATAGATATGCCCCTGACGCTCATTATTAAGTAATAATCATTAGATTAATTAGAAATATGCTTTAAAAACTCATTTAAATCACTAAAAAAAATCCAAACAAAAATATATTTTGCTTTAAAAATTCATTTCATTGCCAATTTATAATCGAAGAGAGATATTCAATTCTTATAAAATCCAGGAAATATCATAAAATTATAATAAAGCAAAATTAAGTAATTTTCATTAAAATAACACATAAATATATTTCTTTTAAGCCAAAAGTTCATGAAAAATTCAGAGTTAAAGCTCATAGATTTATGTATTATCAATCATGCCATCTGAAATAAATTAAAAGAAGAATATAAGATGAATTCAAAAATAAACTTTAATAATCCTTTAAGAAGTGTATTTTATATCATCCAAACATTCTTTTCTTGAAATTAAATCTTCTAATCATCTACTAAAGTCAAAGTAAATCAAGGAAAGTAATTAATTTCTATTTATTTAACTTTGTAAAAGATTAAACATCCATAAAGCACATAATGAACCCTAAATAATGCATAAATATGGACTTCAGCAAAATGGCATACTAATCGAGAAAATTGATAAAAACTATGATTACATGCATCATAATCACATAAAATAGGCATGAATATTAGTTAAATAAGATAAAAATTTAAGTTAAATATGCATGTTATCACACCCCCCCCCCCCAACTTATATCATTGCTAGTCCCTTAGCAATGGAAACATAAAGAATGTGTAATAGGACTAACAAGACTTAAAAGACCATAGGTTAAGCATTGATAGAATATGAAATGAACGTTCTACCTTAAATGATGTCAAGAAGAAAGTAATGCACTAGAAACTTAGGGTCACGACATTACTCCGGCAAACACTTTAATCCACCAAATGAACTAAGAATCCTCTTGCTCTACATACTAATAAGAATATAAATAACTTAATAAAAAGATTCACCGTACCAAATCAATTGTCGATTCCTCGTTGCACTATGGACATAAATAATAAAGGTGCAAAAAGTAGAAACAAGCATCATCCTTTTCATACATAATGGCTATAAGATAGAATCGGCTAAAACACATGGGAGGCAGCTTACCATTCTAATTCTACTTTCTTTTCTTTTTCTGTCATCCTAATTCAACTTTTTTTTCTTTTTATTTTTTTATTTATTTATTCATCCTAATTCTACTTTCTACAAGCCTTTTTAAAGAAAGAGATTAGATAATGCATAATTAAAATTTCAAATGCTTTTATGCAACTTATTGAAAATAATATTAACTCATTTCATGGTGCTCATCCTACCCATGTGTTGTCCTTAGTAGACATGCAGCTTATTCCCCCGAAGAGGTTTTGGTATCTCTATGGATTAGGGAGATTCACTATGTCAATAATAGTAGTGCCAATAAAAGGATGATACAAGCTACGACTTGCTATGGAGAGAGCGGAAGGATGTGCATGCAAAGAGTCATTAACTCAAGATTTAGAAAGAAGATAAGTGGATGAGAAGTATAGAAAATTTTGAAAAATCATACTATGAGCTCGAGTAGATTCTTATATTAAACTTTCTGGTTCCCCAAAGGTTGCTCTTCCCATGACTTTCTAAGCAATTGAAGGTGTTAATGTACTCTATGTTTTTCATATTTGATGTGGTTTTGAAAAGATCATGTTTCTGCTCACATGGTTTAAAATAAGATCATGCATAGAATACCAAATGAAGGAATGCAAAAAATTTTAAAATTTTTAGTTTTCTAGAAAACTCCCCCCCCCCACACTCATTCCTTTTATTGTCCTCAATAAAAATAGCATGCTCATAGAAAAGAGATGGCAATCATGATGCATGACATGCAAAACTAATAAATAGGAAAGGAGAAAAAGGGGCCAAAAGAAAAACTTAGCGGGTATTTATATTGGTTGCATTCTTCTCTTCATTTGTGGAGTTCTTTTGGGGACAAATTTCCTTCGTTTGTTGTTCTCTCCTCCTTAGCATCTATGGAGCTTAAACAAAAGCAAACATCAAAGCAAAAAGCAGGTATAAATTAATCATAAAAGTAAAAGTAAAAGCAAAGCAAAACAAGTACAAAAACAACAATAAGGTAAAAATAAATGCAAAAACCAAGATATGGTTGAGTTGCCTCCCAACGAGTGACGAGGCATTTTATGCAGTCATTAAAACACACAAACGTTGGTCAAAAAAATGTATAATTCCAAACTCACGATAAAAAAGATATAAAATCAAGTATAGTGTAAAGATCGGGTCGATCCACAAAGAACACGATTGACTTTCATCGTAGAGTTGACTTTGTCAAACATAGGTTTAAATAGGGTTTTTAACGAGTAAAGATGATATTTAATTAATGAAAATGAGATACATATATCAGAGAAAATATTTTAAGATTTTAGAAACTGATTTTTAAGAAAAAATGTCAAAAGTCAAAGTCAAAGCGTTGACTTTGACCAACAATTGACTTTCTGTAAAATCAGATAATAAAGAGCTTAAAATATTACTAAAATTATATATTTAGAAACTATAAGAAAATAAAAATTATTCATATAAAATTCGTAATTTTTCGAGAAGAATTAGATTTATTATGAATTATTGAAAGTCAAAGATCAGAAAAATCCCAAAATGGACACTTTGGTATAAATCTTCAAATTGACTAACCAAATGATATCCAAATATTTTAATTCACATATGAATGGAAAGCTAACAACCAGAGAATTCCAAAGACACCAAAATTGTCAAATTTCAATTTGTATTTTAAGAGAAATTGATCCCGCAAATCAATGCCCAAATTCGGATTGAAAATGAACAAGTAGTTGGTCAAACATTAAATTGAGGGGTCAAATGATCATAAAATTTTACAAATTTTCTATCCAAGGAAAGAGGATAAAACATGGAATCCAATGAAACTAGAATCAAGTGATTCAAACCTAAGATCAGGGAGAAATCCTTGTTTAAAATCAACAAAAATCCGAACCAAATTTGAGCAAAAATGAAGAACAAAACAACTTTAATGATAAAATTGATTACCTAAATCAAATATAAATACAAATTATTTCAAGGAGAATTATTGCATCGCACTACTAACCTGATTGACGCAAAGATTTGGCTTCAATTCACGCGGATTGAAGAGTATTTGATCGATTTCGTCTTCGACGTGCATTCGGCATTCAAGGGGAGATTTTTGATCAATCCTTGCAATGAATCGCGACGAATCCTCCCTCAATATGATTGTGATTGAGTCTAGAACGCAGGGGAATCGCGATAAACTCAAGATATGCCTTCAAAATTTCTTAATTGATTCACGATTAATCAAGAGTTACTTAGAAGAAGAGAATACATCGGTTTTTATAAGGAAATTCCACGCGAAAAACGTGGACCATTCAATCTGATGAAGATCGGTTGGACGGCCATGATCGTGCGCGTAAGATGAGCCATGATCCCAGGATGCAGGCCCATGTTCTCCTTCTTTATCGCCCGTCCGATTTTGATCGGACCGTCGTGATGCATCCATGCGTCTCCCCATGATGAGTTTCAGGCGCGATTTAATCTCGACCATCGAATTTCACTTACGCGATCGACGATCGGGAATTGCACACGTGCCTTGATGAAGATCCGGTGGACTCCGAGTACACGCAATCGACACATCTTCAACATCGCGATCATATCCGACGCGCCACACAATGCCACGTCGCTGGGGATTAAAAATATTAAGTGGAACATAGTCCCACACGGAGCAAAAGAAAGGGAATAGACGGGTATATAAGATACAACTCCCTTACGCCATTGCGTTACCGCCCCAATATACTTACCTGAGCCCACTAACCCGTGGGCCCATCACACGCCAGCCCTGAAGACTCTCTCGCCACGAGTGTCCGCGCGTCGACTTGTGTGGCCCCGCCACGCATCCGCTCCACCTCCGCGCCACGCAGCGCTCGTGTGGGCTCGTGTGGCCTCTGCCACGTGGCCTTGCGTGACACGTCGCATCCCTGCGGGTCTCGTGCGATAATAGCCCCCCTTTTTGCCTTTTTTTAAAGAGAATTATATCTGTAAAAATCAAAATAAATTCTGAAAAAAATCTATAAAATTCAGAAATCAATATCTTTAAAAATAGAAGTCCTTTTAAACTTAAATTTTCTCCATTGGATCACAAATTTCTTCATCTTTTAATATTGTGTCATCTAAAATATAAATTAAAAGAAAGATATAAGATGAATTTAAAATAAACTTAAGTAATCGTTTAAGAAGTGTATTTAATATAATCCATTAATTCTTCTAATCATTTTTTAAAGTCAAAATAAATGAAGGGAAGTAATTAATTTCTATTTATTAACCTTGCAAAAGATCAAACATTCAGAAAGCACACAATTAACCCTAAATAATGCATAAATATGAACTTTAGTAAAATGGCATACCAATGGAGAAAATTCCTAAAAACAATGATAACATGCATCATAATCACATAAATTAAGCATGAATATGAGTTAAATAAGATAAGAATTTAAGTTAAATATGCATGTTATGAACGAGTTCTAAGTTTTACGTCTTCAGCCAGACTTAAGTCCCTCTTACGACTAATTAGTGGCTGATATCTCAAGAAGTTGCAGCCCTTCATTATGGGTAGGTGGTGGTCCTTCTTCACCAATGTATGGTTTCAATCTATGTCCGTTTACCTTGAAGGAATTTTTGGTCTTAGGATCTAAAATCAAGACCGATCCATTGTCAAATGCTTTAAGGACCTCATATGGACCATCCCACCTAGAACGCAACTTTCTTGGAAAGAGTTTAAGACAAGAATTATAAAGCCATACCTTGTCATGAACATAAAAAATTTTCCTATTAATATGCTTGTCATGAAAGGCTTTGTTTTTGGCCTTATAAATCTCGGCATTTTGATACGATTCATTCCGTAATTCTTGGAGCTCTTGAAGTTGTAGACGTCTTTCTTTTCCGGCTTGATCAAGAGATAGATTGAGCTTTTTAATAGCCCAATATGCTCTATGGTCTAACTCGACAGGGAGGTGGCAAGGTTTGCCATAAATGAGCCTAAAAGGAGACATCCCAATGGGTGTCTTGAATGCGGTGCGGTAGGCCCATAGAGTATCGCGTAGCTTTGCTGCCCAATCTCTTCCATACAATTGCAGCAAAGCTAAATAACTCTCTAGTTTCACATGCATCTCTTCTATGCATTGGGTAGCTTCGCTGCCCAATCTCTTCCATCCGTGCGATCAAGTATTGGCCAACTCTATTGGCCAACTCTAAATTGTCCTAGCTTTGCTGCAACTGTATTCACGACCAGATAAATAACTCTCTACTTTCCACGACTTTATTTTTGGAGAATTTTTTCTCTATTTTTTCCATAAACTCTTTAGCTGTCAGGTCTTTGTTCTCGACTTCACCTTGATAAACTTCTAGAATCAGTCATTTTAGAGTCATTAAACACACTCTATTAGAAGTGTTACATGCTTGGAATTTCTTGGCATCCTCTTCTAGGGGTTTAACTCACAACTAAATTTGTAAATTTTAAATCTACATTTTTCAAGACATCAATGCACATTAATGAGTCATCTTTTGATAACAACATAAACTGCTAGTGACATCTTGATGTGATGAATGTCATTGACAATAAGTTCATGTTAAAAGGTAAGCTTTCTTTGGACTACTTTATCCTTCACAATGAACAAATTACTGAATAATTTTCACACAACAATTCTCACGAGTATGTATAATCTCGTACAACTGTTTTCTACCTTTCGAGCTGGCTAGAGCCGACATAGACATACATACTCCATATAAGATTTGGAATAGAGGATCTAAAAAAAGAGCCCACTTTTTGCAGGATGTTACTCAAATCTAAAAGTCCAAAATCATAGATATGTATATAATTTGAAAAGTGAGAAATCCCTTTTTTTCCTTTTTCTTAAGTCTAGCCTAGTATATTAGGGCCTGTTAGCCCCTTTTAGGATTTGGAAATTGATTAGGGCCTTAAAATTAACCCTCTTTTAGGTTTCATAAAACCTTATTTGGCCTAAAATTAGCCTTATATAGCTACATTGGGCCGATTATAGGTGAAAATAGGCACTTCTTCTTTACTGGTTTATTGGGCCGATTTTTTACCACATGGCCTTACTAAGTGGCGCCACATGGCTTTCCTCAGGGGGTGGCATGACGAGGTGATTTATACGGTCGTTGAAAATGCAAAAACGTCGGTCAAAAAAAATTTATAATTTCAAACTCACAATAATAAGAATATGAAATCAAGTATAGTGTAAAGATCGAGTCGATCCACAAAGAACACGGTTGACTTTGATCGATGAATTGACTTAGTCAAAGTTAGGTTTAATTAAGGTATCTAGGAAGTGAAAATGACATTTTATTAATGGTAATGATATAAATATAAGAAATAAGATATTTTAAGAATTTAGAAATTGATTTGACGAAGAAATGTCAAAAGTTAAAGTCAAAGCATTGACTTTAACCAACCGTTCACTTTCTGTAAAATCAAAGAATAAAAAGAGTGTAAAATATTATGAAAACTATATATTCATAAACTAGAGTGAAAACGGAAATTTATGATATATAATTCGTGATCTTTCGAGAAGAATTAGATTTATTATGATTTATTTAAAATCAAAGATCAGAAAAATCTCAAAATGAACACTTCGGTTTAAATCATCAAATTGACTAACCAAATGATATTATAATCTTAGAATTCACATATGAATAGAAAGCTAACAACCAGAGGATTCCAAAGAGGTAAAATTTATCAAATTTCACCTTGTATTTTAAGACTAATTTCTCCCGCAAGTCAACGCCTAATTTTGGATTGAAAATGAACAGCCGATGGTCAAACGTCAAATTGAAGGGTCAAATGATGATGAAATTTTACGATTTTGCTATCCAC
Organism: Lemna minuta; assembly: GCA_024174645.1. Lineage (NCBI taxonomy): Eukaryota > Viridiplantae > Streptophyta > Magnoliopsida > Alismatales > Araceae > Lemna > Lemna minuta. The sequence continues at coordinate 1,712,177 of CM044105.1, forward strand.
GAAAGCTAATGAAACAGGAATCTAATAAAATTAAAATCAAACAATTTGGACTTAAGATCAGGGAGAAATTCTTGTTTCAAAATCAACAAAAATCCGCACTCAATTTGGGCGAAAATGAAGAACAGTTTGATTTCTAAAATGAAATTGACTATCTAAATCTAATCTAAATTACAGTTATTGCAAGAGGAATGATCAAATCACACTATTTATCCGATTGACGTGAAGATTAGGCTTCGAATTGCGTTGATTGAAGTGTATTTGCCCAATTTCTTCTTTGACGTACTTTCGGCATTCAAGGAGAGATTTCGATCAAATCTTGCAAGGATTCGTGATCAATCCCACCTCAATCTGATTCCAATTAAGTCTAGAACGTGGGAGGATCACGAAAGAACTAAAGATTTTGCTCTAAAATTGCTTAATCTCTTTAGAATTCAATCAAGAGTTATTTTACAAGGAGGAAGAACACCATTTTTATAGAAAATTTCCCGCAAAAAATGCGGGATGTTTGATCTGATGAAGGCGATTTGACGGCCACGATTTCGTGAAATTCGTGGGCCACGATCCCATGTGTCCTGACTTTTTCGCCCGTTTGATCTTCATCGGATAATCCTTATGCATCCACGAGTCGCCCCTACGATCAGTCGAGTAACTGATTTAATCTCGAGCGCCTGATGTCACTTAAATCGCGATTAAAGCACGTGTTCAAACTGATGATCCGATGGACCGAGATCCATCGGATTAACCTGCGATCTTTCAGTGTGCTTTTGATCCAACGCGTATTGCCTTGCCACGTGTCTTGCGAAGGAGAAATATAATCCCACACGGAAGAAATTTTGGGAATTTGTGAGTATAAAATGTGGGACGCCCTTTAGGGGTGTGTCGCCCATATGGGCCTAGTACGCCCCAAACGTCTTACTTGGGTCCCACAAACCAGTGGGCCCATCACCTGCCAGCCCGAAGACTGTTCACTCCACGTAGGCGCCACGTAGGCGTCCACATGGGCTCGCGTGGCCCCGCTAGGTGTCTAATGTGCGCCACGTCAGCTCCGCGAGTCCCGCGCGATAAATCCAACCCTTTTTGCCCCTTTTTAAAAGAATTAAATCTGGAAAAATACTTGAAAAATCAAAATAAAATCTAGAAAATTTCATAAAATTCAAAAATTCATAACTTAATTTATACAACTCTTTTTGCCTCAAATTTTCTCTATTGGATCACAAATTTTTTTCATCTTTAATGTTATGCCACCTAAAATATAAATTCCAACAAGAAAAATAGGATGAATTCAAAATAATCTTAAATAATCTCTTAAAAATTCTACTTTAAATCATCCCATCACTCTCTTCTTGAAATTAATTCTTTTAATTATCAACTAAAGTCAAAATAACTCAAGGAAAGTGGTTAATTTCTTGAAAAAGATCAAACCATCAATAAAACACATAATTAACCCTAAATAATGAAAAATATGGACTTTAGTAAAATGGCATACCAAATGGAGAAAATTCATAAAACTATGATAATATGCATCATAATTACATAAAATATGCATTAATATTAGTTAAATAAGATAAGAATTTAAGTTATATATGCATGTTATCATGGCACCACATGGCTTTCCCTAGTGTTGCCACATGGCTTTACCTAGTATCGTCACATAGCTTTACCTAATATTACCATTTGGCTTTACTGGTCTTGCCACATGATTTTACATGGTCTCACTACATGACTTTTCCTAGTCTCGTCACATGGCTTTTCATAGTATCACCACATTGCCTAACCTAGTCTCGTTACATGGCTTTACTTGGTCTTGCCACATAGCTTTACCTAGTCTCGCCACATCGCTTTACTTGGTATCGCCACATGGCCTTACCTGGTCTTGCCACATGGCTTTACCTGCTCTCGCCACATGGCTTTACTTGGTATCACCACATGGCCTGACCAGGTTGTGACATGTGTCTAGCCACATGTCACCTCGAACTTCCATGAGCATGCATGTTGGCATGTGTCCTACCATGTGTCATCACTATAATCTATATACATGCATGGCTGCCATGTGTCATGCACATGTCACCTCTTTGAGTAATAACTATGCATGGATGACACGTGTCATGTCACGTGTCACCACTAAGGGTTATCTCCATGCATGGTTGACATGTGTCTCACCACATGTCACAACCAAGGGGCATGCACATGCATGGTTGTCATGTGTCTTCCATATGACACCTCTAGAAGCCATGGCTATGCATAGGTGCCATGTGTGCCTACACATGTCACCTCTAGAGACTATAGCTATGCATGGGTGCCATGTGTCCTCACAAATGGCACCTCCAACAAACCAGGTCGACCATCTCCTTCCCCTTGTGATGACCCTCAATGAAATGTCCATAACTCATTCATTTCATGTCTGTTTTGGATGTTCTAGGGCACGTTGGAAAGCTTATCAACAGCACAACTGTTCTAAAAACCAATGCTTTGAAAAATAAACTTCAATAAAAAATTTCTCTTCTTCCTCTACTTGAATTCTGAATTCATAAACCAGCCAATGAACTCAGAATTCTTCTTGATGAAATTCTAGTAGATCCGATGAAAACTTATTCTGAATTTCATTGAGATAAAGAATAGGAACCACTAAATATCTCAATGAATATATGAGAATGATCTGATCATCCTAATGAATAGATGCATAGAAAGCTCTGATACCAATTGATGGAACTTCGAGTATGCATCATGATTCATTAGTATAATCAGATACATAAAATTGAATTAAACTCGTACCTGGATTCGCCTGATTAATCTTCATCGAAAGTAGATTACTGAAGTAGAGAATAACTTTCTTGAATATCCCTAATGTAACCTCCTAATCTTTAGATGAAATGGGATTCTCTCTAGAGGGTTATGAGCATCAGGTTATCCAAGTGGACTATGGCCTCCTATTTATGGAGAGTGAGGAGAGCTTAAGCCTCTAATCAGTCATTAATCAGCCCATTAATGACTAATGACTGATTTATTTCCTTTGCACATAATTAACCTCCACACACATATGTGAATGTCATAATCCTCATATTAAAAATAATTATATCACTTAATGAGATTAAATGATAACTAATCCACAATAATACATAACAATGTCCACTCAATAGAGATTAGACCTAACAACATTATCTTCTCATCTTCTCTACTTTTTTCACTTATCTCATTATTCATTTTTTCATTCCTTCTATCTTTCTTGCGAGAACTGTTACGTCTCAGTGCTAAATTCTCTTCTTCCGATCAACTCCCATAATTGACTCAAGAGATCTCCATGATATTTATGTGCCCTAAAAACTTCCAAAGGATCAACAAAGAAACCTATACAACAAAAATTGTATTTTTATTTTATTTCTACTTTTAAAAAAAATCATATTTTTCAGACTTAAATGTACCCTTTCATGTATATAACAGAATTAATGGCCATAAATTTTTTAAAGCTCCCCATGATTAGGTATCATCTTATTCATTTGCTTGATGTTATCATTATACCATCATTTATCTGACAATGATTTCATTGTTTTCATGTAAATTTTCTATTTTGAGAGAAGTGAGGATAGAAAATGAAATAGATGGACAAACTAACGACGGTTAGTAAATTTCGTATGATCTTTTCATCCATGATAATCATGTTGATAGATTTTCCTCTGTCCTTTTATTGTAATAACAAAATTGTCCAATTTCAAAGCATTCCAATCATAGCTAGCAGGTTATTCAAATGAATATATTAAATGTCTCAAAATATTGAAAACAATAAACTGTCATACTAAATAAGTGCACAATGGGAATCCAACCATGAGATGATATCAGAAATTACCGCTGAAATTCTATCATCGGGCTCGCCCTCCAAGATGGAATGGTAACCATCTTCATAGATCTTTATGGCCTTGTCTTGGCTGCATGCTCTGTCATACAGAAACTTGCTAACATGAGGATCCGTTACCATGTCAGCAGCCCCGTGGAGGACCAAGAGAGGACATGACACCTGCCAAGAGAGCATCAAAAGAAATCTATTGTACATCATCATATGAAACATTTCATAAAAGTTAGATGACACGGGCGCAGCCTATGAGCAATTACAGTTTATGGTAATGACAGTTCAATGAAATCAATTCCTAAAAGGCTGGAAAAAATTCTGTTCTCATTTTCAACAGTTTGGTTGGATCAGATTTTAAAAATTCCATTTTCTAGAAATAACACAGGTTAGGAAGATGTGAACAACTCTGGACAAAACGAATAATGCGGAAGAAAATTTTTATTCCTACAGAAACGATGCCCATTGGAGATCACAGAAGAAAAATAGTTAAGTGAACTTTTTGAAACCTTTTCAACTTGTGATTCGATATTTAGAGTGACCTTCAAGATCTCAACTGCAGTCTTCAGACGCATATTGTCACAGTATGAAATGACATTGTAGTCTGCCTGAAAAAAATCAATGGAACTTTCTTGAAATTACCTTTATTTTTATTAAAAAAAAAATTTAAATAACTGTCGTCCCCCATCAACCCTTGCTAAAAAAAAATCTTGCGATTCATCTATCTCCTTTTCTTACTCCGTACACTTCTCTATCTGATTCTCTTTCTTCTCTATCTCTCTCTCTCTCTCTCTGCTCCCCCCCCCCCCAAAACAACACCTCCCTCCTGTCCCAAAGTCTTAGATGATCATGGCTAGAATTTCCTGGAAACATGGGAGACTTACAGAACTATTTGGCTAGCCCCATTATGGAGAAGGCAGTACCACTATTTGGCTAGCCCCATTTCAACGTATTGTATTCTTTCAATATGTTGAAATGGAAAAAGAAAGTGTCAACGATGAGCCTTTGTTTTTTAATCAGAGAGCAATTTACTTCAAGAAGTAAGCTTAAGAGTGGCACCAATATCTTAAAGGCATCAAATGTCTTTGCGCAAAAATATCACCAAATAGATGATAAACTAGAACCTACAAAAAAACATCATAAAATTTTTGCATTAAGTACCATTTTCCTTTTCTCAGGATCTCTGAATGCGAGCCTCCCAATGTCTTTTGTAGGAAACAGCTTTGCTTGAGGTAGAACATCAGAGAGTAAGGTAATGGCCGTCATAACTGGTGGGGAAGGAACCACGTCTTCTGAAATCTGGAAAACTAACTAAAATCAGTTACTATCAAAATATAGATGGAAGAAGGCATAAAAAAGTTCAAAAGAAGAATATTTATCTAAAATCAAATCTGTCATGCAAGATAATTTAAAATTATATCATGCAAGAATATTTATGAATGTTCATAAGTGAACAACATATGGTGACCCTTTAAATGGATCTTAGAGTGAGTATATCATTTTACTGTCTTAAAGTAGTCTTCTTTTAAAGCAAAAAACTGATACAGCCATTAAATCAAAGGGAAGGCTGAGAGGCAGTTATTAATGAAGTTTTTTCATTGAGCAGCAGTTGTACGGGCAATCTTTTCTGACATACCTAGTATCAAAGGCAAAGGGGAGAAGAGTAGTGCTGTGATTCAGTCCTTAATAGGAGTAGTAGAGTCGTAGGCTTGACGGGGATTTAATGAACCTGGAAAGGCAATACATATTTCAACATCATCCTCTACAGAATGGCGTATCCAGGGGATTTGTTCATGGAAAGTTATTTGGTTTTAATGTTGCTTACAGGTGATCTTTCTCTCTGATTTATTTTGACTACTTGAGTGTAGATACCAACAAAAACTGTAAGATATTATAGCAGTACACAGAACTAAATGGAAACGTTATTACTTTTCATACAAGATGATAAATCATAAATCCTGGTGAGGATATGATAGATCTAACAGGTTACCTTGACCATGGGTGCAACAAGGATCAACCCATCCCACTTGTCGCTCTGTTTCAAATGAACCTTCAACGCAACTGCTCCTCCCATAGATTGACCAAACAAAAAGTGTGGCAATCCATGTAATGCATTGCCAGCTAAGTCATTCAAGAAGAAATGGTGATCTTCAATGTCAGGAAAAGAAATTACAGGATATATTCCCATTCAATGAAATTTCGGCCCTCTTTGTTAACCAATTGACCAGAGAAAAAAACAAACAATCATTTTGCATTTTTGGAATGAACTACTGAATAGAACAATGTTGATATAAGAAGATTAAGGAATTAATGCTACAAACATTTCCTCACATGTCATGGTCCACATCAAGACTTTATTGAATTACAGTTTTAGCTTTAAACAGACATTGGCATTCATTTCTGTTTATTGCCTCCAGTAATTATACTGATCCAGTGATCTCTTTAGGTGAAACATAAATGAAATTGAGAAACACTGCAGTACATGGGCTCCCTCGGGTTGTAAGTCGGTATATATATATATATATATAATAAATCTCAGATATCAACTGCATTGAAATTACAGTGGGCACCACTTAGGGTGCCTCATGCATTTTTCAAAAAAAAATTAACTGCATTGAAATTTGAATCAAATCCAGAAGTGCAAATAGAAGAAGGTATAATTTTCATCATTAGTCATATATAATCAAAAATTTTGAGGTTGATAAAATTTCAAGACATCTGCACCAGAATATTGGATGATAGAGTTTAGGTAGTTTTCCTAATTTGAAGATATTTTTGGATTCAGAAAGTGATTTGTATTAGGTTTCATTATGCTGTTTTGGGCCAGACTTATGTTCGGTAAAACTAACTGATCTTGCTGTAATTTCCATGGATGCAGGGGCCACCTGACAGGGCCCAACACACACAGTAAAAAGAGAATTTCAATCAAGGGAAATTATGATAACAATCAACCATGAAAATGAGGGGGGGAGAGAGAGAGAGAGAGAAAGAACAAGGGGGACCCACTGAACCTGACAGCATGCTTTGGATCAGGCCCACTGCAAGAGAGATATGTGGTTTCTAGGCCTTTGTCAGGCCCTCCCTCTTATGCCAAGGCAATCATCTGCGGCAGTCCAAGCCACTCTTTTGGCCCATTGCTGATATGTTAAAAGGTTACGCCAAACATCACCGGCTGCCATTGGAACCACCCAGTCCTCCAGGTGGAAGTCGCAATGATATGCTTGCCACCTCCTCCCATGTACATCCTTCACAGGCCGATTCCACCATTTGAATAGGACTTCCTCTCCTGCTCCAGTCCTAAAAGTACAAAGACCTGTGGTGGGTCTGCGGACACTCAAAGCTGATTATTGATGGTGCAGGGTAGAAGTTGCAACGGTGTGCTGACATCTACATGCTTCTTTATTGATGAGATGTGAAAGAAACACCATGTACATGGATAACATTAGGTAGAGCAAGCTGATATGTCACCTACCCAATGCAGTGTGTGATGGGAAATGGATGCTCATACCAGGGTGATAACTTCTGGTATCTCTATGCATGCATCATGTTCATGAGCTCTACATCCATTCCTGCTATTTCTGCTCTTCGCATGGAGATTCAACATCTTGCTCTGTGAGGACCGCCTTTCTAATTCCCATGATATATGATCGTGCTCCTCAAGTTTGATTGCCATTGGGAAAATCAAGTAGGCTTGCATGCCATCATGTAGATGTTACAGGAAAAGAGTGGTTCTGGTTGCAAAAATGATTGACAATATTAAGTCAATGGCAGGAAGGTGGACCAACTGGCTGGCATGTCTCAGTGAATCAACACAAGCAGTCTTTAAGGCGATAATTTCCAATCCCTGTTGATCCATATGCCTTTGGATGGGAAGTAGTGTTGCTCTACAATTGCGGCATGAAAACATAAATGGGGTTTGAAAAAGCACCCCTAAATGTGATCGGTGAAGATTATTTCTTTCAACAAAAGATGGACCAAGGACATCCATGAAGCTTCACAATCTATGCGGTGTAGGCATTCCTTCTCTCCCATGTCGCGAATTAGCATACTTGGGCCGTCAGCAGCTTGTAGGATGTTGTCCATCCCCTCAAGGAGTACCAATGCAATGTCGTCCAATATTTGATCTGGTAAGGGGAGGGGTTGCTAAAGTCCAATTGGTATTAGGCTTGAGTATTCACTAACTAGAAAAAGTCAAAAGTTTGCACTTAACAGTGCACATGTGCCTTCATTCCTGTCAGGAAGAAATCTTGCACCTGGCGCTTAGAGGTGTGCAGATAACAAAAATGTCACCCAGAAACAACTGTCTTAAAATTAATGACGGTGTCATGAATAGGCCTACGCAGCCCCCCCCAGAACAGTCACCAGACTGTAACTTGTATCCCATCTCAGCAGAGGGGTTCTTCTCCAATCATTGTAGTTTTGATTTAACCAAGTGAGAGTCTGCCACAATATCCTCCACCTGCTACAACTTTTTTCGCAGTAAGGAAAGACTTAGGTTTTGGATCTCCACCTGAATATGAAAATGGAACAGAGCATCTGTCACATTGCTTTCCTTTCCAGGAACGCAAATAACAGAGAATTCCTAATACAAAAGCGTTGAAGGTCATCATTGGCATTCTAGAAAGATCTGTCTGCTCAAAAAGGTGACAAAGAATGACTTGCTCAGTGTAGATGGCAATGCCACTCCTGCACTGTGAAAATGATCTCCACTAGCTTGTGAGTATATACTAGGCAGAGGTTCCAGGGAAAGAAAGCATCACTAAAGTGTGACATGAGCTACCCCCCCTGCTTCAAGACTGCCCAGGGCACCATGCCCAAGGCATCATCATCCATCGCATATCATCTGGAGCTTAAGAGCTTAGAAAGCTTCATCCGCATTCATAAAACCAGATAAAGGATCATGACATAAAACCCTTAGATTGCAGCTGCCATGGCCGTTGCCACCAGGTCATGGCAGCTGCCTTGTCACATTCCATCTGAATTCCCTACCGGGAACATGGAGCCCCTTGATGCCCACTTAAGTGTGTCCAAACTGTGTGGGAAATCAATGTACACTGTTTCTCTGAATCTCCATTATAAAAGGTGTTCCTCATATCAAAAGAGGAGATAGATAGAGGAGAATACTCACCTACAGACTTGATTTTTTGGGTTAGATTTCTCTTTGCATTGAATCATTCTTTAATATACATTTTAGATGCAAGCCACGTCTAAAAAGCTCCCAATATAGACCAAAACCTTTTCTTTCTAAAAAAAGTATACATTAAAACATCATGCTAGCTTTAAAAATGAGAGATATTTCTGTGATGATGACGAAAGACAAAGCACAATTTTCAGTTCTGAATGCAGGACTCTGTTGATTGTATTTGATGCATATATCACATAAACTTCTGAGGTAAGTCACTTTCACACCTTTGATACGCGTGTACTGCTCAATGACATGCTCCACGAGTTCATCAAAGTTGGGAATGTACCCGTGAAGTCCTTCTGAAAGGCCAAAGCCAGGGTAATCCATTGCATAAACTGCATAGGCCTTATGAGCTATCATCTTTGCAATCCCTGAAAACAGATGTGAGAGAGAAAACTGGTGATAGAATTCAAAAATGAATATGATTTTTTTAGTTAAACACAACAACAGACCTTCAAAAAAGAAAGTACATGTGTCACCATATCCGTGGCAGAAGAAGAGAGCTCCTTTGATTGGGATCCCTGGCTCCGGAAGCCAACTTTTCAGGAATATCTCTAATCCCTTGGAATTCACATCATATCTCTGCAAAATATGGCACATGGATATTCCAACCTACTGACATTATCCTGAAATGTCAAGCAAGAAGCCAAAATCAATCTCACCTCTTCCATCTGGATTCCTGATGGAGCCATCTACAAGGGACCAAGGGAAACCACTTAGAATGAAAACAAAGACATTCTTTTCATCTCTCTAAAGGTGTGCTAAATTGGAAGCTACTAAAACAAAAAAATTGCATCATCAATGGTCGCCAAACAGATATTCCCCTGACATTCTTCCAAAAAAAAGGCAAGATTCTATAGTTCTTGCAATTACAGGATCAAAAACTGTACATAATGTAGCTAGAAAATAAAGTAAGATCAGCACCAAGGAATTAGGCCCAGAGGATTTCTTGACAAGTGATTATTTTCTGCATTGCCATCAAAGATTGCTGCAACTCTATAAAACTCTTAACAAGAGAGCAGAAAATCAACACCTCAAACTTCGCCCAGAGTATCCATTCGCAATAGGTTCCTTCTGCGCATTTCCATCAAAGACAGATGCTAGTACCTACAGCTCATTATAAGACTGCCAAAATAAATCAACTGCCGAATTTTCCCCCAGACACAGTTCATTCACGAGAGAATCTCTCCCGCATTCCCATCAAAGACTACTATCAAGATTATAAAATCAACAGGAGGGGATTTGGCCTCAGCTGAGAATCGATGAAGGCATCAATCACCATTGATATTTTACTGATATTTCAGAATTCTCCCCTATAAAATCAGAAACCTTGATAGTTGATTGACTACGATACAAAAATTGGAAATTATTACAATAAAAAATTGCATCGTTGATCAGAAATACCCGAAAAGATTCTCTACATATCACCTCCGGAGGACCAAAAATTCTTCATTATATTCCAAAACACATTCGAACACCACCACCGCGGAATTCATTCATGACTGATTCTTATTGGGTGTGGAGAATGGGTTTTTGTCCCATACCGAACAAAACAAAAGCCTGGGCCCCTCCTTGGTCTATAAAAGGAGGGGGATGCCTCAGAGGGAATTCGTCGGTTAATCCCGCAAAGGAAAGACGGTGGGCTGAAGGGACTTTCGTCCTTGCTCTTGTCTGATATACTGATCAAATTTCTCTTGATTATTGCTCAAAATCTCAACAACTGGTATCAGAGCTTAGGTTCTCTACAAATCGAGCTTGGGCTTGTCATCAACGAGAGCCCTGTTTAAAAGAAGGGGTGAGAGCAATGGCTGGTCAAGGAAGTTCTCAAATCGAGAAATTCGATGGGTCTGATTTTGGTTACTGGAAGATGCAAGTGGAAGATTACTTGTACCAGAAGAACATTTATCAACCATTAACAGGCATAAAGCCTGAAGCTATGTCCGCTACAGATTGGGCCTTGTTAGACAGAAAAACTCTGGGCTTCGTTCGTCTAACTTTGACGAAGAATGTGGCTTTCAATGTGAAGAATGTCACGAGTACAGCGGATATTATGAAAGTCTTGGCAGACACTTATGAGAAGCCGTCTGCATCCAACAAGGTACATCTTATGCGCCGCCTATTTAATTTAAAAATGGTCGACGATACTAGAGTTACAGACTACGTAAATGGTTTTAATGGAATTATAAGCCAATTAAGCTCCGTTGAGATCAACTTTGATGACGAGATCTTGGCTCTAATTCTATTGTCTTCCCTGCCTGAGAGCTGGAGTGCTACCGTGATGGCTGTGAGTAGTTCTTCTGGAAATCAAACGATGAAGCTGGCAGATATCCGTGGTTTGATTCTGACAGAGGATATCCGACGGAAAGATCTAGAAGGACCATCAAGCTCTGCCCTTATCACTGAGGGAAGAGGAAGGACTCAAGAGCGGAGTCAAGGAAGTGACAGGGGGAAGTCAAGGGGGAAAAACAAGTCCAAGACTAAGGGCGCGAAGTGCAGGCATTGTGGAAAGACGGGTCACTAGAAGAAAGAGTGCAAATCATGGAAGGGTGGAGACGGGAAAAAAATTGACCAATCTGTTAATGCTGCAGCTGAAGCACAAAATGCGCTCTTGATGAGTGTAGATATCCCAAATGAGTGCTGGTATCTTGATTCGGGTGCATCATATCGCTACACTCTTCATCAAGAGTGGATTAGTGACTTTATGGCCAAGGATCTGGGCAAAGTTTATAATGCAAAAGATGGGCTTTTGCAATTATCGGGAGCGAGAGTTATGCATATCAAGACTCCAAGTAATGTGACGTTCGAATTGACTGGTGTGAGGTATGTTCCTGGCCTCAAGAGAAACTTGATCTCGGTGGGTCAGCTTGATGATGCAGAATATGCGGTGCTCTTTGAGGACGGTGCATGGAAAATTACCAAAGGAGCCACGGTGATTATGAAAGGGTTGAAGTGCGGTACTCTGTACAAGACAACGTTGAGCAAGAATTGCATCGCTCTCTTTGGATCAGAGAATGGCACAATGACTTGGCATTGAAGGCTAGGTCACATGAGTGAGAAGGGAATTAAGATGCTGGTCGAGAGTGGCATGCTTCATGGTTTGACTTCACTAGAGATGGGCCAGTGCGAAGACTGCATTCTTGGCAAGCAGACGAGAGTTTCTTTCTCGAAAACTGCAAGAACGCCGAAGAAGGAGAAGCTGGAATTGCTTCATAGTGATGTCTAGGGGCCTGCGCCCGTCCCCTCACACGGTGGATCGAGGTATTATGTGACATTTATTGACGACTCGACTCAGAAGTTTTAGGTTTATTTTACGAAAAATAAATCCGACGTGTTTATGACCTTCAAGAAGTGGAAGAGTCAAGTGGAGCTTGAGTCAAGCTGTAAAGTCAAATGCTTGCGATCAGATAATGGCAGTGAATACGTAAGCCATGAATTTAAGAATTTCTGTTTAGAGCAAGGGATTCGTATGGAGAAGACAGTTCCCAAGACACTGCAGCAAAACGGAGTTGCGGAGAGGATGAACAGAATCTTGAATGAGCGAGCCAGGAGTATGAGGCTGCATGTTGGCTTACCGAAATCTTCTTGAGCTGATGCCATTAACTCGGCTGCCCATTTGATAAACATGGGACCTTCAGTACCCCTTGAGCATTGGCTACCCGAGGAGTGTTGGACCGGGAGGAAGATAGATCTCTCATATCTCAAAATTTTTGGTTGTCTTTGCTATGTTCTTGTTGACTCTGACAGCAGGGATAAGTTGGATGCAAAGTCTAAGAAGTGCTACTTCATTGGATATGGCGGTGAAGAATTTGGTTATCGTCTTTGGGATGATGTAGACCAAAAGATTCTGCGGAGTCAAAATGTTGTGTTCAATGAAACCATTGTCTATAAAGACAAGCATGCTGCTAGGTCAGAGCAAGAGGCTAGTATGAAGCCTATTGAGATGAAAGATATTCATGATGGAGATCCGCCTAGTGAGGTCGATGATAATCTCGATGATGTGAGTGTTGAAGCAGAAGTCACCACTCCCATTATTGAGATATGGAGATCTACTCGAGCTCGCAGACCTACGGCCAGGTATACCTCTGATATGAATTACATCTTGATGACAGACGGGGGCGAGCCGGAGTCATATGCTGAAGCCAAGCATATGGAAGATTCGTTAAAGTGGGAGTTGGCGATGCAAGAGGAGATGGACTCTTTGCACAAGAATCATACTTGGGAGCTGACGCCACTACCGAAGGGGAAGAAAGCGCTTCACAACAAATGGGTGTATCGCATTAAACAGGAACACGATGGCAGCAAGCGGTACAAGGCAAGGCTAGTTGTGAAGGGATTTCAACAGCGTGAGGGTGTTGACTACACGGAGATCTTCTCACCTGTTGTGAAGCTCACTATGGTGAGGTTGGTGTTGAGCATTGTTGCTGCAGAAGATCTTCATCTAGAGCAGTTTGATGTGAAGACGGCTTTTCTCCACGGTGAGTTGGAGGAGGATATCTACATGGTTCAGCCTGAAGGGTTCCTTTCTCGCGGGAAGGAAGACCTTGTCTGCAAGTTGAAGAGAAGTTTGTTTGGGTTGAAGCAAGCACCAAGGCAGTGGTATAAGCACTTTGATGCATTTATGATTGCTAACGGATTTTCAAGATCCAAGATGGACCACTGTTGCTACCTAAAGAAGTTCCAGGGTAGCTGTACTATCTTACTTCTCTATGTAGAGGATATGTTGATTGCAGGCGCCAACATGAAAGAGATCCAGAAGCTCAAGGAGTCTTTGGCAAAGGAATTTGCCATGAAGGATTTAGGAGCTGCCAAGCAAATTCTTGGGATGAGAATATTGCGGGACTGGAAGGCTGGCGTTCTAAAATTGTCCCAAGAGCAATACATTGAGAAGGTGCTTTGCAAGTTCAATATGCAGAATGTGAAGCCACTAAAGACTCCATTAGCGGCTCACTTCAAGCTATCAAGTGAGCATTCTCCCAAAACCGACGAGGAGAGGAAGGATATGGAAAGTGTTCCATACGCATCTGTTATTGGAAGTCTGATGTATGCTATGGTGGGGACACGACCTGACATAGCTCATGCAGTGGGAGTTGTCAGTCGTTTCATGGCAAATCCAGGGTGAGAGCACTAGGAGGCAGTGCACTGGATTCTGCGTTACTTGAGGGGGACATCAGGTATGTCTCTCTGCTTTGGGAGAGGTGAATTGAATCTTCAAGGATATGTCGATTCAGATCTTGGAGGTGACGTTGATACTCGGAGGAGCACAACCGGGTACGTCTACACCTTTGGTGGCACTGCAGTGAGCTAGGTGTCACAATTGCAGAAGTTAGTTGCTCTGTCAACTACGGAGGCGGAGTATGTGGCAATCACAGAAACTAGTAAGGAGATGCTTTGGCTGAAGAATTTCTTTGTCGAGTTGTACAAGACTTGTGTTGAGCACAAGTTGTTCTCTGATAGCCAAAGTGTCATTCATCTAGCAAAGAATCCCATGTTCCATTCAAGGACCAAGCATATCCAGCTGAGGTATCACTTCATTTGAAGTCTGCTAGAGGACGGGGAGCTGATGCTAGAGAAGATTCGAGGGTCTGAGAATCTTGCAGATATGTTAACCAAGATGGTTGCGATGGACAAGCTGATGTTGTGCGTAACATCGGTTGGTCTTCAGAGCTAGCTCGATGATGATGCTGAGGAGATTGTGAACTATTTCCTGTTTTCTTGTTTTTTTTTTTCTGTTTTCATCCTTTCTCCAAGTGGGAGATTATTGGGTGTGGAGAATGGGTTTTGTCCCATACCGGACAAAACAAAAGCCTGGGCCCCTCCTTGGTCTATAAAAGGAGAGGGATGTCTTAGAGGGAATTCGTCGGTTATTCCGACAAAGGAAAGACGGTGGGCTGAAGGGACTTTCATCCCTGCTCTTGTCTGATATACTGATCAAATTTCTCTTGATTATTGCTCAAAATCTCAACAATTCTTTCATCGCATTCTTATCAAAGATGTCATGAATCAATCCAGCGTAAAAATAAAGATCTAGAAAAGAGGCACAAAACATCAATGACTCCCCTATTGAGAGCTTACAAGTCTAACAGGTTATGATTATGATTTACCTTGAAAAGGAAGTGATCTAGTCTTTGCTGAGCACCGGAGAAAGCTTCCCGGACTAACCGCCTATCTTTTGCGAAATCTAGGCTTCGGGAGGCGATCGCGTTCATCTCACTGGTGGCGCCGCCGAGCTCTCTCTTCCTCGCCGCAACCCTCCCCGCCGGTGCCGTCCTGAGCGATCTGCGTTCCGCCGACTTCTCCCCCCTCCCCACGTGGCAAACGGAATTCCATATCGCCGCCATTTCTTCAGTTTGGAATTCGCCTGAAGGGTGAGGGAAACAATTGACTGAATAACAGAATGACGGAATCAGTGAAAATGGCTCCTTTTCATCAAATTCAGAAAAGTTCTGAGACGTGTTCTGACCCTAAGAAATGGAAAATTGAATTTCCTCGATACTGGCGGTCGACTTCTCGTCCAGACGAATCTTCACTCCGGCGACTTCTCCCCTCTCGCCACGGAGACAACGGCGTTCCAAAGCGCCGCTGTTTCTTCCACAAAGGATTCCGTTCTCGGGTGGACTCCGAGAATAAGTGGAAGCGTGGAAGAGGAACCTTTTGACCTTGGAATTGGTGCCGGGGCCATGGCGTTAAAGAAAAATCAGGATGACTGAAGCTTGCGCGAGTGCCGAGGACTCAGCTGACACGTCTGTTCGTGGTTTGAACCTTATCAGAGTTGACTCAGCTGATGAGTCAGTTCGTTAAAGAAATACAAATAAATAAAAGAGTAAATAGCCGGATCTATCCCAACCTTTTTAAACTTTCCCTAATCTATCCCAACCTTTTTTTTTAGCCGGATCTATCCCAACCTTTTTTCTCTTTCCTCAATCTATCCCAGCCGCTGACATGGACTTAAATTAAGTCCAGCGTCCCCATTGTGTCCACGTCAGCCGCCTCCCTCCCTCCTTCCCTCCCTCTCTCTCCCGCCTCCCTCTCTCTCCCTCCCTCCCTCCCTCCCTCCCTCTCTCTCCCGCCTCCGTCTCTCTCCCTCCCTCCCTCTCTCTCCCGGCTTCCCTCTCTCCCTCTCTCTCCCTCCCTCTCTCCCTCTCTCTCCCGCCTCCGTCTCTCTCCCTCCCTCCCTCCCTCTCTCTCCCGCCTCCGTCTCTCTCCCTCCCTCCCTCTCTCTCCCGGCCTCCCTCTCCCGCCTCCCTCTCTCTCCCTCCCTCCCTCCCTCCCTCTCTCTCCCGCCTCCGTCTCTCTCCCTCCCTCCCTCCCTCCCTCTCTCCCGCCTCCGTCTCTCTCCCTCCCTCCCTCTCTCTCCCGCCTCCGTCTCTCTCCCTCCCTCCCTCTCTCTCCCGGCCTCCCTCTCCCGCCTCCCTCTCTCTCCCTCCCTCCCTCCCTCCCTCTCCCCGCCTCCGTCTCTCTCCCTCCCTCCCTCTCTCTCCCGGCCTCCCTCTCCCGCCTCCCTCTCTCTCCCTCCCTCCCTCCCTCTCTCTCCCACCTCCGTCTCTCTCCCTCCCTCCCTCTCTCTCCCGGCCTCCCTCTCTCCCTCTCTCTCCCTCCCTCCCTCCCTCTCTCTCCCGCCTCCGTCTCTCTCCCTCCCTCCCTCCCTCCCTCTCTCTCCCGCCTCTGTCTCTCTCCCTCCCTCCCTCCCTCCCTCCCTCTCTCTCCCGCCTCCGTCTCTCTCCCTCCCTCCCTCCCTCTCTCTCTCTCCCACCTCCGTCTCTCTCCCTCCTCCCTCTCTCTCCCGGCCTCCCTCTCTCCCTCTCTCTCTCCCTCCCTCTCTCTCCCGGCCTCCCTCTCTCCTCTCTCTCTCCCTCCCTTCCTCTCTCTCCCGGCCTCCCTCCCTCCCCCCTCTCTCCCGGCCTCCCTCTCTCTCCCTCTCTCTCCCTCCCTTCCTCTCTCTCCCGGCCTCCCTCCCTCCCCCTCTCTCCCGGCCTCCCTCTCTCCCTCTCTCTCCCTCCCTCCCTCTCTCCCGGCCTCCCTCCTCTCCCTCCCTCTCTCTCCCTGGTCTCCCTCCCTCGCTCGCTCCGGCGTCCTGCCCTCCCTCCTCCCTCCCTCTCTCTCTCCTCCCTCCCTCCTCCCTCCCTCTCTCTCTCCCTCCCTCCCTCTCTCTCTTCGTATGACTGCATGCAGCCTCGCCTACGCGCCGTTGATCGACAATCACTCGGTCGATCCCGAGGAAATCGCGCTTCAGACGAAGAAGCTGTCCGGCGTTTTGGATGTGTACGAGAAGAGACTGGCGTCTTTGAGATACTTGGCTGGAGACGAGTTCACGCTGGCGGATCTCGTGCATCTGCCCAACTCTCACATCCTCGTCAACAACACGGAGAAAGGACTTTGTCTCTTCAAGTCCAGAGACAATGTGTATCGTTGGTGGGAGGATATCTCTTCCAGGGACTCGTGGAAGATGGTGCTGGAGTTGCAGGGAGAAGGTCCGACGCTCCTCGGAAAGTAGACCGTCTTCTGCGTTCTTTCATGTTCCCCCTCTCTTTTACACCGTTTCTTGTTGATTTCGTTCGGGTTGTCATGTTCCGGTTCGTCTGAAATTCTATCGTTTCTACTTTGCGGAATTTTTATGACGTACTCTTCGGAAATCCACAGAATCAAAGAACTCAAAGAAGAATCGAAGAACTCTCTCTCTCTCTCTCTCTCTCTCTCTATCTATCAGACAGAGTTCAAGTTCATAGCCATCTTTTTATCAGAAAACTCTCCGTCTATTGACCACCAAGATGATAAAGAAATTAGGAATTAAATATAACTTACATAGAAGAGGAAACGGTACAAGGAAAATATAACATAGATGGTTTTGCGACTTTCTGACTATGCAAATATTTATCTTTCTAGTCCTTCTCTCGATGCATTGAATTAATGATTATTTTCTACCATTATAAATTTTTTTTGCAAAGTTTTCTTATTGAAATTGTATTAGAATTTCAATGACGGGGATGTAAGCCCCTGACTCAGAAGTTTCACAAAATCACCTTGTATGGTCAAAGCTCTGAACTTTTCATGCGTCATGACCATGAAATCAGATCCTAACTCGACATAAACTTTGCCAAACGACGTGTAGAGTTTCATCATGTTATCATTCTACAGACTTGGGAAACAGTTTTAGGGGGGGAACAAGGAACGCCGGCTGTCCTCTATTTGCATTTTGTTCCTTGGCTCGACTGGACTCTCTCTGTCGCTCTCTCACTCTCTCTCACACAAGAAATTCGAAGCAAGAAAGCCGCTTCAGCTTCTTCACTCAGACGCCACCGCGGAAGCAACGAAGCAGCTAGTTCGAGGTAGATGTTTGCGTGACAGAGAGAGAGAGAGAGAGGCCCGTTCTGCCTTAGGTTTCTCCCAAAGCACTGTCTTTCTTCTTTAGTTTTCATCTTTTACTTTACAGAGATTTTGCGTAAGCAAGCAAAGCACAAAATTCCCGACTCTGACCATCGGATATGTATAAAATCCTACACTCTGTCATGCACGCAGAGTCGAAACAAAAAAAGAATACCCTGTTTCATTGGTTTATCCCTTCAACGCCATGGCCAGCGTTAAGATCTTCGGTTCTCCCACCTCGACTGATATGGCGAGAGTTCTGGCCTGCGTTTTCGAGAAGGACGTCCACTTCCAACTTGTCCGCGTGGACGCCTTCCACGTTAAAGAGCATCATTTCGAGAAGCTCAAGATCCAAGTAATCCGTCTAACCACCACTAATACTACCTCTACGAAGAGAGAGAGGGAGGGAGGAGGGAGGGCGGGACGCCGGAGCGAGCGAGGGATGGAGACCGGGAGAGAGAGGGAGGGAGGGAGGGAGGGAGGGAGGGCGGGAGAGAGAGGGAGGGAGGGAGGGAGGCCGGGAGAGAGGGGGAGGGAGGGAGGCCGGGAGAGAGAGGGAGAGAGGGAGGCCGGGAGAGAGAGGGAGGGAGGGAGGGAGAGAGAGGGAGAGAGGGAGGCCGGGAGAGAGAGGGAGGGAGGGAGGGAGGGAGAGAGAGGGAGAGAGGGAGGCCGGGAGAGAGAGGGAGGGAGGGAGAGAGACGGAGGCGGGAGAGGGAGGGAGGGAGGGAGGGAGAGAGAGGGAGGCGGGAGAGGGAGGCCGGGAGAGAGAGGGAGGGAGGGAGAGAGACGGAGGCGGGAGAGAGAGGGAGGGAGGGAGAGAGACGGAGGCGGGAGAGAGAGGGAGGGAGGGAGGGAGGGAGAGAGACGGAGGCGGGAGAGAGAGGGAGGGAGGGAGGGAGGGAGAGAGAGGGAGGCGGGAGAGGGAGGCCGGGAGAGAGAGGGAGGGAGGGAGAGAGACGGAGGCGGGAGAGAGAGGGAGGGAGAGAGACGGAGGCGGGAGAGAGAGGGAGAGAGGGAGGGAGAGAGAGGGAGAGAGGGAAGCCGGGGAGAGAGAGGGAGGGAGGGAGAGAGACGGAGGCGGGAGAGAGAGGTGAAGAAAAGAAGGAGAAGAAGGAAAAGTAGAGAGAAGACTCGGCGTGAACCTTGAATACTCCTTTTGTATATTTTTTAGAAGGTGAAGTACATGGATATTAATAGTGGTTTGAGGAGGAGAGGAGACGATGTTGAGGAACTGTTGTGGGGCGAAACGTTTACAACCGTTTCGCCCTGTCGTACATGAGTTGTCGGTTTCGCTTTGGTTACGGGGCAGCCGTTTCGCCCCGTAACAGTTTCGCTTTGACTGACAGCTTCCTTAACATCCCCCCGCAAGCTCAACGCGGGATGGAGATTGAGCTTGGATCTGAGCTGGAGAAAGCGGACCTTTGGAAGTGACTTTGTGAGGAGATCCGCGGGCTGGTCCTTGCCAGATATGACTCCGACATGCAGCCGACGGGAAGCGACTTGTTCACGGACGAAATGGAAGTCAATCTCGATATGTTTCATGCGGGCGTGGAAGACCGGATTAGCTGAGAGGTAGGTGGCACCGATGTTATCGCACCACAGCGTCGGAGAAGGCAGAGGGATACAAAGTTCACGGAGAAGAGAAGTGATCCAGAGTAGTTCTGATGTGGTATTAGCAATTGCCTTGTATTCCGCTCAGTGCTGGAGCGAGCGACAAGGCTGTTTCTTGAGCTCCAAGAAATAAGATTGCGCCCAAGATAGATAAGAAACTCCGCTGGTAGAGCGACGATCCGAGGAATCACCTGCCCAGTCGGGCATCGCTGAAGGATGTGAGAAGTACAGAGAGATATGACTAAACTGAAGTCCATGAGTGACAGTGCCTTTTGAGATAGCGAAGAAGATGCTTCAAGCGAGCCCAGCCAAGAGCTTGAGGGGAATGCATTGAGCGACAAGCCCTGATTGACAGCAAAAACAGATGTCTGGATCGGGTAAAATTGAGATATTGCAGGGCACCAACAATGCGACGATAGAGATGGGAGTCATCGGGAGTGCCGGTGGAGGAGGTGGAGCAAGTGACTGGACTCGGCGTCGGGAGCGGTTTGCAGTGCTCCATCTTGAGCATGCGGAGAATGGATAGTGTATTGTGTCTGTGTGAGAGTGAAACCATCCCGATGTTGGTGGAGTTCAATCCCAAGGAAGCGAGAGGCAGGACCAAGATCTTTAACCCGAAAATGAGTCTTAAGGGAGGTGATGAGTTGGTGGATTGGGGAGATAGATGGTCCAAGAATGAGGATGTCGTCTACATATATAAGAACATAGAGAGGTCGTGTAGTGAGGAAGTAAAGAGAAGGGTCTGTCTTGGACCCGTGAAAACCGAGGGCGAGAAGTCTCCCGGTGAGTTTGCGAAACCACTCCCGGGGGGCTTGTTTGAGGCCATAGAGTGATTTCCGGAGCTGGCAAACATGGTGAGGATAGCGAGGATGATGAAAACCGGGAGGTTGCTCCATATATATGAGCTCGGTTAAGTCACCATGGAGGAATGCATTGGAGATATCAAGCTGGCGAATGTGCCACTGTTTGCTGATGGCGAGTGCCAGAAGAAGCCGGATGGTGGTGGTTTTAATAACGGGACTAAAGGTCTCGTGATAGTCGATTCCACCTTCTTGGTGGAAGCCTTTGGCGACGAGACGGGCTTTGTATCGGAGAGGAGCACCGGCAAGTGGAGGCTTGGTTTTTGTAGACCCATTTGCATCCAATGACAGGGTGATGAAGGGGTCGAGGAACTAGTTGCCATGTTTGATTTTGTAACAAGGCGGTGAATTCATCGGACATGGCGGCGTTCCAGGCAGGGTGTTGAGAGGCGGAGAGAAAAGTGGTGGGCTCGGCTTCCGTTGAGGAGGTTGTAGAGGCAAGAAGACACGTGGGCAGGGGATATTTGGGAGAATGAGGAGGTTTAGGGGGAGCGATGGTGCGAAAGATATCAGATAGTCGACGTGTCTTGACTGCGGAGGGTGAGGTACGAAAGTCAAGATTGGAGGGTGACAGAGGATTAGTGGATGGTAGATGACTGGAGGAAATATCGTCGGGTGAAGCGAGACTTTCCGAAGGAGGTTCATTATCGTGAGGGATATGAGAAGGATCCGGCCGGGATGTGTTGAGAGCCGAGTCTGTCGAGGGAGGAGTAACGAGACTGGATGTTGGAGATGTCTCGTGGTGTTTCGTTGGGGAGAAAAAGGTAGATTGATTGTTGAGAGATGATGAAGCAGATCCAGAGGCCTGAGATGGTTGTGGTAGGGAGGCGGTCCAAGAAGACCAGAAGAGAGTTAGAAGAAAAAGCCCGAGTGGAGGGAAGCTTGTAGGGATAGTCGTTCTCTGAAGACGACATCACGACTAATATAGATCTTACCCGTAGTGAGCGATAAGCATCGATAGCCCAGATGAAATGCGCTATAACCAAGGAAGATGCATTGTTCTGAGCGTGGATCGAATTTGGTGTTGGCGTATGGTCGAAGGCATGTGGATAGCATGAGCAGCCAAAAACTCTTGAGAAGGGAATAGGCCTGGTTCTCTGTGATAGACGAGTTGATAGGGAGAGCGGTTTTTGTAAAATAGAGGTAGGAAGCCTATTTATCAAATAAACGGCGGTGCATACAGCCTTTCGTCCCAAGATTTATGTGGTACCGACGAGTGGCGTAGCAATGAGAGCGCGGTTTCAACAATGTGACGATGCTTCCTTTCGGCCGTGCCATTTTTGTGTGTGTGTGTGGGCAGAAACTCGATGAGAAATTCCTTGTTGTGTGAGGTGTTTGCTGAGGCCTTGGAATTCGCCTCCCCAATCAGACTGAAGACTGAGAATTTTCTGGCTAAATTGCTTCTCTACCCGAAGCTGGAAGTTGGCAAATATAGAGAGGACATCGCTCTTAACTTGAGTGGATATAGCCATGTATATCGGGTAAAATCATCGATGAAGAGGACATAGTACCGGTTGCCCAAATGCGAAGTGATAGGTGAAGGTCCCCATAAGTCAGAGTGAATAAGCTCGAGAGGTCGAGATGTTTGATGAGTAGATTTTGAATAAGGAAGGCGGTGCGATTTAGAGGAGAGACAAGCGTCACAAAAGAGTGTTTTATTCATGGAGAGAGTCGGAAGTCCATAAGTGGAGATTACACTCTGTAGAAGTCGCATATTTGGGTGCCCGAGACGATGATGCCATAGGTCCCCGCCTATCCTCTCTCCAATGTTCACCTCAGGTGCTCGAGCCTGGGCAAGGAGGTATAATCCATCTTTAACCGTGCCCCGAAGTAGTGGCCTCCCTGTTGTCTCGTCCTTCACAACACAGTAGGTAGCGTGAAATTCAACAAATACAGAATTGTCATTGGTTAATCTAAAGACTGAGAGCAAGTTTTTTTTCCGAATGTCTCGGGACATGAAGTATATTAGTAAGCTTGAGTGGAAGAGACCGAGAGATTAGGGAGGAAGAACCAGAGATTGAATGACCAAACTCAGTGCCGTTTCCAACGTGAAGTTGATCGGGACCTTGGTAGATTGCTGGGTCGATGAGGTTGTGTGCATTATTTGTCACATGATGGGTAGCGCCACTATCGTGATACCACGCGAATGATCTTGCGGTGTATGCACTGGCTGTAGATTGGTATGATATGCCTGTGGAAGCTGCATATTGGTATTATACGCCTGAGGAAAAGCCTGATTGATATGATTAGGTGGATTGTTTTGTTGTCCGTAGAACGATTTGTTGAATCGTTCTCGGCATTCTAATACTCGGTGTCCGAACTGTCCACAGAGCTGGCACCTCGGAGTATACCGACCTCCATTTCGACCTCTCCCCCGGTTATTTCTGCCGTTATTGCGTCCTCTTCCGCGGTCAGAAGAAGTGATCTGAGTTTGATTGGCCGTAGGTGGAAAATCGGACACCGTGATGTCTTTGGCGGGATGTGAGAATTTCATGAGATCTTCATAGGAGTTAATTTGGGCTACAACATCATCAAATCCCAAGTTAATCAGGTTGGAAGAAATTCCGGCGCTAAATGCGGAATAAGCTGAACCAAGGCCACGAAGTAGAGCATAGGTGGATACGGATTCTTGAACTGGATATCCCGCAGCGGCTAATTCGTCGCAGGTTCTCTGAATCTCCTGCACAAATTCGGCGACGGATCGAGTACCTTTTTGGGTGCTGTGGAGACGATTATGCAGATGCATAATTCGAGACGGGTTGGTGGAGGAGCAGTGCTTCATTAGAGCCGACCATGCCTCCTTGGCGGTGTGTTTTCCGATTACATACGGTAGAACGGATTCGGAGAGCGAGGTGACTATGAGAGATAGAACTTGTTGATCCTGACGCCACCACGTCTGGTAGGCAGCATTAACGGTGATTCCACCGTGATCAGCAATTTCTGTTGAGATAGGTGGATCTTGCGTGAGTATATGGGCGAGATCGTGATAGTTGAGAAGAGGGAAGAGTTGAGTCTTCCAAATGAGAAAGTTCTCTCTCGTGAGCTTGATGGGTACATGAAAGCCCACAGGATGAGGCGTAGTCGGGTGAGGAACAGCGATCGCTTTGTTTTCCTCAGACTTTGCGACTGGCTTCGGGAGAGAAGAGGAGTCCGCCATAATCAAGGTTTCGATACGCCGTTTGGCTCTGATACCATGAAGAAAAGAAGGAGAAGAAGGAAAAGTAGAGAGAAGACTCGGCGTGAACCTTGAATACTCCTTTTGTATATATTTTAGAAGGTGAAGTACATGGATATTTATAGTGGTTTGAGGAGGAGAGGAGACGATGTTGAGGAACTGTTGTGGGGCGAAACGTTTACAACCGTTTCGCCCTGTCGTACATGAGTTGTCGGTTTCGCTTTGGTTACGGGGCAGCCGTTTCGCCCCGTAACAGTTTCGCTTTGACTGACAGCTTCCTTAACAAGAGGGAGGGAGGGAGGGAGGGAGGGAGAGAGAGGGAGGCGGGAGAGAGAGGGAGGGAAGGAGGGAGGGAGGCGGCTGACGTGGACACAATGGGGACGCTGGACTTTATATTTTAGTTTTAGTTATCTTTTTTGTCGATAATTTAAATCTATGTATTTCAAACACGAAAACAAATAGAATTTTAAACAAATTTTTTGACTAAAAACACGTTCATTCGTGTTGACGACATGTAAGCACATCTTTAAGTCAGTATCTAGCCCGAGATAGGAGGTCTTAACCATACAAAAATGTAAGCAACGTGTATGGATATCGACATTCATCTTGGAACCCTACAACCTACTTTTGCCTTTAGCCTGGCAAAACTAAGCTCATCGCAGAATCAAGTGTATTGCTCCATAATGGTATTTGAGAATCCACAAATAAAGAGAAACAACGAAGAAATGCAGCCACAGGCATCTAAATGCAACATTGCCACCAAGTCTTCTAAACCCACTTTCCTATTTTTTTTATAAAAATTTTGGCATCATTTCTCAGTGAGGGCTTTGTTGAGAACAATCAAATCCTTTTCTGCCAAAAGGGTTTGAAATCCTTAACTTTGATGAAACTTTCTTGACATTTAAAAATTTTAAAACCTACAAAAGTTTCAAATCTCTTTGCATTCAGTTTAATTTTTTTGAAAAATATGAGATAAATTGGAGAATGTAGTAGGGTATGTATCAAAGGATCCATGATGAGAGCAACCTTAAGCCTTGTGCTTGGGTTGGTTGTGGTTGCTAGGAGCCATGAAGTCACACATCACCCAGGGTGAGTTAGGCCTATCACGGAGTTTTCAAGATCATAGTATCACTTTTGAACCTTCTTAGAATCTTCTTTGCACATCTCACCTTCACCGAACTCTTTCATCACAATCAGCTTGAGTTGGCCAGATATGATGTGGAGTAAGAAGTAATAGTGTGGGAAATTCTTCTAGCCAATAAAGTGCAATTTAAAATAAAATTTATAACTTACATATTCCCATAAATAAGTGGTGAAGGTGGCCTATGCTTATAAATAAGTCATGAAAGAGACAAATGCCTATAAATAAGTAGCAAAAGCAACAATTTCCCAAAAATAAGTTGTGAAAGTGACAGTTGCTTGTCAAAAGCATGCAAAAGTAATAACTATCAATAAATAAGTTGTGAAAGCAACAAGTAGAAACTCTAATGAGAAATCATATGATTCTATTCACATATCATCTTGAATTTCTATTATGGTCTCATTAATCCAGTTTTAGTGCTCATTGCCCATTTTGCATTCATTACATATAAATAATTATAATTTTTGTGTGTTGGACCTTTTTTCAAGGTCAAAATGCCTTTAAATTATTATATTTTCTC
Source organism: Lemna minuta (assembly GCA_024174645.1). Taxonomy (NCBI): domain Eukaryota; kingdom Viridiplantae; phylum Streptophyta; class Magnoliopsida; order Alismatales; family Araceae; genus Lemna; species Lemna minuta. The sequence goes on from CM044105.1 coordinate 1,737,867, forward strand.
ATGGCTGAGCAAAAGAAATCACGAAGAAGAAGAAAAAAATCACAATGTGCCTCAAATTCACTCTATGCCTTATATGTTATCTTTGGAATGATTTAACTCACTCCCTTTTTAATGATTTTGATTTTCATTATGAATGATGAGAACAAAGAAGGAAAATGAATCTTGTTCGAAAAAATTTCATCCAAAACATATGTTAAAAGTTTAGGAAAAAGTTTTACATTTTTTTAGAATTCTTGGGAATTAAAATAAATTTTTAAAGGTTTTTTTTTTTTGGAAAAATGCTTTGCCGACTAACATGGCAGCGCCACCATTTGGCAACAAGTTAGTGAGCTAGTTGGTCAAGGCAGAAGCCGCCTTGACATGCGGGCACTTGCGGGTTTGACGAGACGAAACCGCGAGGTCGTCAATTTCAAGCGGTATCGCGTCAAAAATACTTCCAAACTTACCAATTTTGAAAATTAATCACGAATTCAAGGGTATAATGGTAAATATGGGTCGAATCCACAGGGAATTTAGGAATTTTTCGATGTACTCTTCAAATTTGATCAAATCGGACGAGAAATTGATGGTAAAAATTGGGGAAAAATGGTATTTTTTTAGAAAGAAGACTTGAAATCGATTCCACGGAATCAAAAAAATCGTCCAATTTGGACTTGATTTCGCTGGAGAAATCAAATTTCGAAGTGGAGAGAAATTTTCGAGCGTAAAAACCGTGATTTTCGATGAAAATTGATGAAATTGACTTCTAAATACTAATCTAAACGAAAAATTAAACACGATAGGAAGAGAATTAAGGTAAAACCGCTTCCACTAAGCCCACTAGCGATCGAAACGAGGTGATTAAGCCGATTAATCACCGAAATCGTGAAGAACGCGAACGTGACTTCAAGCGTCGATTTCTCCCTCGATTTTTCCACCAAATCTCGACTTCTACCCCCTCCTTGGACGCGGAAATTGAAGAGGAAGAGGAAGAACACGAGAGAAAACAAACAAGGACGGTGTCTAGACAGTCAATTGGATTGATTCTTGCTTGGATGTCTTAGAACGACGAAGAACATGTGTTTATATAGGGCGAAAAATCGTAACCGTCCCGATCGTTTCGATCGACGTGTTAGCGATGAAACGGTCCACGATGGACCGTTTCGAAAATGTCGTGACCGTCAGATCGTAGATGGACGATCTGGATTTGATCTCCGAGATGCGTTATAAAACGCGCGTGATCGCGTTCGTTGGATCTTCATCCGACGCTCCAGATCCTTCCTCCAAGATTAAATCGTGGCCATTATAACGCTTCGATTTAACGCACGTGCTTCTGATCTGATCCGGTGGTCCGAAGCGCACGCGATCGGCGCGCGTGATGCCGCCACGTGGCTGAGATCCAGCCGTTATAACTCGTTGAAATGCGCACGTGTTTGATCAGATCGGATGTTCCACCGGTCCACTTAATCAACGCGCTCCGATCGCGATCCGACGCCTCGCCCTCGCCACGTTGCCTGCAGTTATAAAACGCTAGAATTTAGTCCCACACTGGATAAATCTTGGAAACCGTCGAGTTTAAATAACCCGACGGTTTCTGTAGTTAATACCTTCGCCATCTAGGCGAGGCTGAAGACCCATTTTCTTATATTAAGTAATAATAAAATATATATAATATATGCGCCACGTAGGCGCAGACGGTCTTGCGTGGCGCTGCCACGTGGCCCCGCGTGCCACGCCGCATCCACGCGGGCCCCCGCGCCCCTATTTTTAACTTTTTATTTATTTATTTTATTATTAAAAAAATCGAAAATAAAAATAAGAAAAAATGCTTTAAAAATCCGAAAAATCCTTTTTAAAAAAATAGAAAAATTCATAACTTTTAATATATAACTCCAAATCAATCCAAATTTCTTTCATTTGATCCAAAAAATTTAATTGTCTATTATTCTAAAATGTCAAATTAATTAAATAATAAGAGTTAAAAAAATTATTATTTCAAAAAAATACATTCATTTATTAAGGTTTTAATCTTTAGAAAAATGAAATGAATGTTTATAAAAAGTTATTTCTCTTATTATTTTATCTTTTAAAAAAACAATTATAATCTCAATAAAAATATGGGTTATCAAATTATGAAACTCTAATTTATAAAAATTAACCCTAATTTAAAGTATTTTGAGATTATAATGACTTTTTAAGAGAATAATAGAAAAATACATATAAATATGATAACATGCATGTAAATGAAATTATTTAAGCTTTAATATGCATGAAAAATCATGTTTTATGATGTAAATATAGCATGTTATCACACCCCCCAACTTAAATTATTGCTAGTCTCTTAGCAATTTACTACATGATCTCCCTAGAAAGTCTTTTCATCCTTTAATCCTACCACTAAAAAAGGTGAAGTGTATAAATGTATGATCACGTTTTCCTCATAGTGTAGGCCCTAATGATCTAGATTCCATTTCTAGGTTGACTTCTTTAGTGCATGTTAGGGTAGTGCTCATCGGCTAATGCTCAAGTCTAATTCTTGATTGTAATCAAGGTGAGCCTATCTAAGGTATGATGCTATGGTGCTGAAAATAAACTCACTCTCTCATGAGTGGATGTAATTCCTTACCCTCTCCATAAACACATCACTCCTTCCCTCAAATTGGAGGCTACCTAGTACTTAGAATTCCCCTCAACTCGCTTTCCTCCTTAAAAGAGTGCAATTCAAATGGGTTCCTATCTTTGGATGCATCGTGTGAGGAGGCTGAAGGAAATAAAAGACACTATTTCTAGAGGTATAACTTGGCTAAAAGCAAATATGCTGATAAAACAAAGTGGATGATAAAATCAAAGAAGGTACCACTTATGATGATTATACTCCCAAGTGAGGTGGATGATGATGGATAGGGTAGATGATGGAGATGATAGTGAGGTAGAGATAAGGGTAGAAGATGTTCCCACTTATTTTCCTTCTTTTTGTAACTTCTTATTTCTCTCTTTCTTTTGACATTGCTCCTCTTTTTCTTCTTCAATTTTTTTTTTTTTTTTTTTTTTTTTTTTTTTAAAGCATTTGAGAAGACTAGAATGATGATGTGGAGGAGTTTTTAGGATTTCTGAAGAGAGTGTGTAGCAAATGAAGTATAGTGAAGGTAAGCACATGTGGGAGAAGAAAGTGGAAGGTGAAATGGATGTGTGGATTCACTTGGAAGTGTTCATCATCAAAAGCGAAGTTTAAAACAAATATGGTGTTACTACTTGACTGCTTTGGAAGAGAGAACTACATGCCTATAAGGAAAAGATAGGTGCTACAAAGATTATGGATCATTGCACTCTTTAAAGGAAAAAGTCTAGCTTCGGAAAATTCCTCATACTAAGCAGTTTGGGCTAATAATAGGTAGAGGAAGGAATTTTCTTTTCTCTCAAATACTCTCCTTTTCAATCCCATAGCATTTCAACCTCTTGATTACTCTTTTTCCTTGGTGCCTGTTAGGTACCCAACCCCAAAGAAGTCAACCACTACTCTAATCCATTGGTCTCTCTAGATCATTTAGCTTTATTACTCAAAATGTAATCATATGGACTATAAGGTCCTCACTTCTACATCTCTAGTAGGTCAGATCTCTAGATGAAAAGACTTCTAAGGTGGGGTAGATTAGATCAAAGATTTTGAAAGATAGGAGTTTTTAGAAGATAGAATTTTAAAATTTTGAAAAAGATAGAGCTTTTTCTAAATCCTCACCCCCCAACTAGAATCAATCATTGCCCTCAATGAATACTACATGCTCATTGAAAAACTCATCGAATCATGGCATGAAAAATAATAAAAAGTGCGGTGAGATGGGTTTAGAAAAGCTCATTAGTCGGTGATGCTCGTGGGATTTTCCGGTGCAGGTGCGCCCTTTCCTAATGTAGTTCTTCGACGTCTAAAAGCAAACTGAAATCAAAAACACAAACTAAAAAGGTAAGATAATCTTGGGGTGCCTCCCAAGAGCGCTAAGTTTAACGTCTTCAGCCGTACTAAACAAAAATAAACCTAGACTACCGATGGGTCGAGGGTGATACCGTCACGTCCCTCGAATGCTCTGGGAAGATGCAGATTTACCTTATCTCGCTCGGGTGCGGGTGGCTCAAGTCGTACGGCTTGAGACGATGGCCGCTTTACCTTGAATTGTCGACCGGTCTTAGGATCGGAGATAAGTACCGCTCCGCCGTCGAACAATTCCGTAACCTCATAAGGACCATCCCATCTCGGAGCGCAGCTTTCCAGTGAAGAGTTTGAGGCGGGAATTGTAGAGCCGTGACCTTGTCGCCGATCCGGGAATGATCGTCGCCGGATGTGTCGATCGTGGAAGTCCTTGGTCTTCCTTGTAGATTGCCGCGTTCTCGTACGCGTCGTGCCTCAACTCTTGTAGTTCCCGGAGCTGGAGAAGTCGCTCCTTGCCTCGCTTCGTCTAATGCTAGGTTGAGCTTCTTGATAGCCCAAGAGGGCTCGGGTGCTCTAGCTCAACCTGGGAGGTGGCAGGCTTTCCCGTAGATGAGCTCGGAAGGGAGACATCCCGATGGGTGTCTTGTATGCCGTCCGCGATGCCCATAGTGCGTCTGGGGAGCTTGTGTGCCCAATCCTTCACATCTCGGGACGAATTATCTTTTTAAGAATAGTCTTGACTTCTGCTACTAACCTCTACTTGCCCATTCGCTTGGGGGGTGGTATGGCGTGGTGATGCGGTGGTGAACTCCGTATTTCTTCAACAGCGCCCGAAGTGCGAGTTGTTGAAGTGTGAGCCGCCGTCGCTGATGATGGCTCTCGACAACCGTATCGGGCGAAGATGCATCGTGTGATGAAGCGTAGTACCTCCCGATGATCGTTTGTCCCGGTGGGGATTGCTTCGACCCACTTGGACACATAGTCCACCGCCACCAAGATGTACTCTTTCCCGTCGAAGGTGGGAAAGGTCCCATGAAGTCTATCCCCCAAAGGTCGAAGATTTCCACCTCAAGGATCGGCCGCACGGCATCTCGTCTCGCTTGGAGATGTTGATCGCCGCTTGACATTGTAGGCACTCCGGTAGAAACGGTGGGCGTCCTTGAAGATGGAGGGCCGTAGAAGCCGCTCCGTAGGATCTTGTCCGCGGTCTTCCGTGCCGCGAAGTGTCCTCCGCACGTCGATGAGTGACACATCGCGCATGTCTCCCTCGCTCCTCCTCCGTACACATCGTCGGATGATCTCGGGTCGTATCCTAGGTGGAACAAAAGTGGTTCTTCCCTGCAAATAGTACTTGAGCTCGTGGAAGAACTTATCTTTTTGATGCCGGTTCCAATGCTCCGGATCGATCCAGATGACGATGAAGTTGACTATGTGTGCGTACTGTGGGGCGTGACTCGAGATGGCGAGGAGATGCTCTGTCCCGGAAATGTCTCTCCAATGTCCTCTCCTCCCGAGATGTGGAGACGCGATAAGTGGTCCGCCACCGAAGCTTTTCGCTGCCCTTCTTGTCTTTAATCTCTAAGTCGAATTCTTGAAGGAGCAGCACCCATCGTATGAGTCTTGGTTTGGCCTCTTTCTTGAGAGCAAGTACTTAAGGGCCGCATGATCGGTGTAGATGATGATCTTGCTCCCCAAGATGTAGGGCCGGAACTTCTCGAGAGCGTAGACCACCGCCGAAGCTCTTTCTCCGTCGCCGTATAATTGATTTGAGCTTCGATGAGGGTCTTACTTGCGTAGCGGATGGCCGTCGCTTCTTGTCCAGCCGCTGCCCCAAGACTCGCTCCCACCGCGTAGTCCGAAGCGCCGCACATAATCTCGAAGGGTAAGTCCCAATTAGGACTTTGTAGAATCGAGTGCTTTCGATCAGTGCTTGCTTCAATGTCTTGAATGCGCGCTTCCCTTCTTCGTCGATGATGAAGTCCTTGTCTTTGCACTGTATGGGTGGTGAGAGGCTTGGAAACTTTCGCGAAGTCTTGGATGAATCGTCGATAGAAGCCGACGTGCCCGAGAAAGCTCCTTAAGTCCTTCACGGTATTTGGGAGAGGGAGGTTTTGGATGACCTCTATCTTGGCCTTATCCACTTCTAAACCTTTGCCCGAGACGATGTGCCCGAGCACTACTCCCTCTCGTACCATGAAGTGGGATTTCTCCCAGCTAAGTACTGCCGCTTTCGACGCATACCTCCAAAAGATCTTTGTCGTGTGAGCAAGACAAGTCTCGAAGTCGTTTCCAAAGACGGAGAAATCGTCCATGAAGACTTCTAAACTGTCGCCAAGAAAGCCTGAGAAGATCGCCGTCATACATCGTTGGAAGGTCGCGGGGCGTTGCACAGTCCAAATGGCATGCGTCCGAAAGCGAAGGTGCCAAAAGGACAAGTGAACGTGGTCTTCTTGATCGTCTGGGGTGGATAGCAATCTGATTGTAGCCCGAGTATCCGTCGAGGAAGCAGAAGTAGTTGGATCCCTCGCCAGCTGGTCCCAGATCCGGTCGATGAACCGTAGCGGGAAGTGGTCCTTCTTGGTCGCGGAGTTCAGCTTCCGGTAGTCGATGCACCCTCCACTTCGTCGGTAGGCGCGTCTCGGGATTTCCTCGCCTTTCTCGCTCGTCGTGACCGTTACTCCGCTTTCTTCGGGACGACGTGTACCTGACTCACCCATTGGCTATCTGATATGGGGTAAATAATTTCTGCATTTAGCCATTTAAGAATTTCTTCTTTTACGGCCTCCCATACCCTTGGGTTGAGTCGTCTCTGGGCCTCCCTGACGGGTCTTGACTCATCCTCTAGGAAGATGCGATGAGTACATAGTGAAGGGTCTAGCCCTTTTAAGTCCGTCGTGGTCCATCCGATTGCTTCTTTATTCTTCCTTAGCACTTCCAGCACTCTCTTCTTGCTTGAGGTCCAGCTTGGACGAAATAATTACCGGCTTTGCTTTCTCGTCGTCAAGGAAGGCATACTTGAGTGTAGACTGGGAGAGTTTTTGAGCTCTAAAGTTGGCTCGTCCATCGGAAGCTCCTCATATCTTGCTTCTTCTTCGATCATCATTACTTCTTCTACGCATTCGTCTATGTCTTGATCATCGGCGAAGTCGATGGCTCCCAAGTCTTCGGATGCTCGTGAAGGGTATTTCATTAGCTTGTTGATGTCGACCTTCACTCGTGTGCTCTCCCACTTTGAGAATAACTTCTCCTTTCCCCGCCGGTTACGGCTTTCGCGGTAGCTAGGAAGGGTCGCCCTAATATGATCGGGGCTTGGCTCAGCCCTCCTTAGTCATTTTCATATCGACCACTAAGAAGTCTACCTGGAAATAACAATCTTCTATTCTAACTATGACATCTTCTACTAGTCCATGGGGTTTTCTAACTGATCCATCTGGGCCAAGCATAGTTCTACAAGGAATGGTTGTAACTCCCCACATGATGACGGTCGAATACAGCCTTTAGGGAGGATGTTTATACCGGCACTCGTATCTAGTAGGGACCTAGTAAAGGACATTCCTCCGATTTCACTCGTGATCATGGGTGCTCCCGATCTCTTTTTACTGCAAGGAATTCATCATTATGGAGCTTACCGTCTCACTAAGTTGGATCCGTTTAGGGTTTCTATGGGGGTACATATACCTTTAAGGTATTTTGCATAGGTAGGGATATGCTTGATGGCTTCGTTAAGGGAATAGTTATGGTTACCTTCTTAAAGGCTTCTAGTAGATTTTTCGCTCTGCTTCATTAGTCTTGGCTTTTGGTCTGGTTTAAGGCTTGAGGATAAGGCACAGGGGGGCTTATATTTTTTTCGGGGTTAGGTTCAGCCGTAACCTCGTTCTTCCTCGTCCTCCGAATCGTGTCTTGCTCGACGATACTGGCGTTTCTCTTCTTCTTTTTTTGGCCTTGGTGGAAAGGATGATCCTTGTATGGATCCCTAGCAGAGTTTTCCCCACTCCGAAGGCTTGATACTGCCAGTGGCTGATTCTACTGCTTCTTCGTCGACGTGTATATGGTTGATATTATGAGTCCGGGTCGACGAAGCTCCTTGATTTCTTGGATTTGCCGTGGCCTCGCGAGGGTAACCGGGTCGCAAAAGTTACTTGCTTACCCTTTTTGTCTCTGTTGCCGGCTGGACGTTCGTCTTGACGAAGTCCTCGAATTTCGCTCCACGCGTGAGTTCATCCTCGTCATTTGCTCCATTAATTGCGAGATCGCGCCGAGGATTGGGTCGGATGCCGCGTGGTTTGGCGTGGAGCTTGCGTGTATGCTTGTGGTTGAGTCGACGGGACGAACGACGACTGGCCTTTTGATTAGGTAATTTTGCTGACCGTTGTATTGTGGAGGATAGGGTTGATCGTTGTTCCTCCTATAGCCATTATTCTGCAAGGAATTGTTAAAAAAACAGGGGTATTATACTCGTTAGAATAATTACCTCGGATAATTTGGTCGTCCCCTCGTTGACTTGGTCCTCCCGATGGACCTTGTCTATACATTCCTTGCCCTTGTATTGCCATGACTGGGGCAATCTAATTCGACGTGATCGAATCTTGAGCACGTCGCGCATGGTGACGCTTCTGAAGTGAGACGGGGCGAGTCCTTCGGAACCTGCTATGATGTTGAGTCGGTCCCAGGAGTAAGTCTCGGACTTCCGCCATTTTGTCGATTCTTTCGAGGAGCATCCCCGTTTCCGCTGACTTAGCTGCCTAGAGCTTTTCGGCATTGCACCTCTTCCAAATGGTTTCGCCGCATTATGGTGACTATTTTCCGCCACCGTTTCGATGAGGTCCATTGCGTCGTCTTCATATTTGCTCATAAAGGTGCCGCCGCTAGCTGCATCCAAAAGGTATCTATCTTGCGGGCCTAACCCGTCATAAAAAATTTGAGTTAATTCATGGTTAGATACGCCATGGTGTGGGCACTCCCTCGTAAGATCTCTTAGTCGTTCCTCAGCCTCGTGGAAGGTTTCTGACGAGCCTTGGGTGAATTCTCTGATGGCTTTTCTGGACGGAGGTGGTCTTTCCTACCGAATAATATTTCCTTAAGAACTCTTCCTCCATTTCTGTCCAACTTGTGAATTCTTTCCCTAATTTTAAAAACCAGTCTTTGGCTCTATCTCTAAGGGTAGCGGGAAAGAGTTTCATCTTCATCGTGTCGGCGGGGACATTTTGAAGGTGGTTGATCTCACAAACTTGGGAAAGCTCATCTACATGTCTATAGGGATCTTCGAAGGCTTACCATGAAAGATGGGCAGCATGCTCATTACATGGGGAGTCTATTCTAAAAATTGGCCCCTCTTCCTAGGGGTGCGTGAATTCTAGTGACGGGTCGCCGGAGGACGGGCCTAGCATAGTCACTAAGGCGTTTCCTAGCATTTCCTTCATCATTCCGGGCCATTTCTACTGGTTCGGTAGGATCAAAAAGTTGAGTCGGTCTCGGTAGTGTCGGTCTCTGGCCGCTTCGGGAGTCTGCGAGGAACGTTCAAAGAGGTTTATTTCTAGGGGATTATTCCGTACTCTCCAGGCTGTTCGTCTTCTCATGAAGAGTGGATCGGGTACGTAGATGGATAATAACTTATAAATACTTAAAATATATTAAAAATTGAAGTCAGTCGTACCTGAGTGTCGATATCCGTGAGAGTTACGCGTTCTTAACGCGATTTTGAGTAAGTGATCGCCCGTAATCCTTAGAAAAGGAGCGAAAATCACTTATTCTTATCGAATTAAGGATCTCGAAGATAGATTTCTACTTCGGATCACTCAAAATACGATTGAATTGCTTGAATTTCAAGAAATTAAGAGAAAAATCCGCGTTGACCAAGTCAAAAATTGACTTAATTTGATCGAAAAATTGCCTTAATTCCCTGGGCAGCGGCGCCATTTGACGAGACGAAACCGCGAGGTCGTCAATTTCAAGCGGTATCGCGTCAAAAAAATACTTCCAAACTTACCAATTTTTGAAAAATTAATCACGAATTCAAGGGTATAATGGTAAATATGGGTCGAATCCACAGGGAATTTAGGAATTTTTCGATGTACTCTTCAAATTTGATCAAATCGGACGAGAAATTGATGGTAAAAATTGGGGAAAATGGTATTTTTAGAAAGAAGACTTGAAATCGATTCCACGGAATCAAAAATCGTCCAATTTGGACTTGATTTCGCGGAGAAATCAAATTTCGAAGTGGAGAGAAATTTTTCGAGCGTAAAAACCGTGATTTTCGATGAAAATTGATGAAATTGACTTCTAAATACTAATCTAAACGAAAAATTAAACACGATAGGAAGAGAATTAAGGTAAAAACCGCTTCCACTAAGCCCAATTAGCGATCGAAACGAGGTGATTAAGCCGATTAATCACCGAAATCGTGAAGAACGCGAACGTGGACTTCAAGCGTCGATTTCTCCCTCGATTTTCCACCAAATCTCGACTTCTACCCCTCCTTGGACGCGGAAATTGAAGAGGAAGAGGAAGAACACGAGAGAAACAAACAAGGACGGTGTCTAGACAGTCAATTGGATTGATTCTTGCTTGGATGTCTTAGAACGACGAAGAACATGTGTTTATATAGGGCGAAAAATCGTAACCGTCCGATCGTTTCGATCGACGGTTACGATGAAACGGTCCACGATGGACCGTTTCGAAAATGTCGTGACCGTCAGATCGTAGATGGACGATCTGGATTTGATCTCCGAGATGCGTTATAAAACGCGCGTGATCGCGTTCGTTGGATCTTCATCCGACGCTCCAGATCCTTCCTCCAAGATTAAATCGTGGCCGTTATAACGCTTCGATTTAACGCACGTGCTTCTGATCTGATCCGGTGGTCCGAAGCGCACGCGATCGGCGCGCGTGATGCCGCCACGTGGCTGAGATCCAGCCGTTATAACTCGTTGAAATGCGCACGTGTTTGATCAGATCGGATGTTCCACCGGTCCACTTAATCAACGCGCTCCGATCGCGATCCGACGCCTCAGCTTCTGCCACGTTGCCTGCAGTTATAAAACGCTGGAATTTAGTCCCACACTGGATAAATCTTGGAAACCGTCGAGTTTAAATAACCCGACGGTTTCTGTAGTTAATACCTTCGCCATCTAGGCGAGGCTGAAGACCCATTTTCTTATATTAAGTAATAATAAAATATATATAATATATGCGCCACGTAGGCGCAGCGCGGGTCTTGCGTGGCGCTGCCACGTGGCCCTGCGTGCCACGTCGCATCCACGCGGGCCCCGCGCCCTATTTTTTTAATTTTTATTTATTTATTTTATTATTAAAAATCGAAAATAAAATAAGAAAAAAATGCTTTAAAAATCCGGAAAAATCCTTTAAAAATAGAAAATTCATAACTTTTAATATATAACTCCAAATCAATCCAAATTTCTTTCATTTGATCCAAAATTTAATTGTCTATTATTCTAAAATGTCAAATTAATTAAATAATAAGAGTTAAAAATTATTATTTCAAAAATACATTCATTTATTAAGGTTTTAATCTTTAGAAAATGAAATGAATGTTTATAAAAGTTATTTCTCTTATTATTTTATCTTTAAAAACAATTATAATCTCAATAAAAATATGGGTTATCAAATTATGAAACTCTAATTTATAAAAATTAACCCTAATTTAAAGTATTTTGAGATTATAATGACTTTTTAAGAGAATAATAGAAAAATACATATAAATATGATAACATGCATGTAAATGAAATTATTTAAGCTTTAATATGCATGAAAAATCATGTTTTATGATGTAAATATAGCATGTTATCAGGGTTGCATTAGATGTTGCCCACATAATTCATAAGAGGCTTCTAGTGATCGCATAGTTGGCATTATAATGCTTGTGTGGCTCATGCATAACACACATGTGGGGCATCATGCAGGCGTCAAATTTGGAAGTTAGGAATTAATGGTATTTCGCCTAAAAGACTTTTTGAAAGTCCAAAATGCAACCCCTCACCCATTATATACTCTTGAATTTCTGGAATATCATCAATGTGGGACTTAAGGATTTTCTTTTTGTAGGGACATATGGAGTGAATATATGGATCACTTTGGCCAGATTAAATTCCCACTATAGATCTTCACTGAAATCAGAGAGGATGTGTGGCATTCTATGTTTTGCTATGTATTTTAAATAAAAATAACAGAAAATATGGTGGTATGTTGATTGTATTTTGCAAAGATCTAATCACCATCGTTATTCATCATTTAAACTTAGGGGGCTATGGCACATTGATTGGGTGAAAACATAAATCATGTTAGCAGCAAATGCAATGGAAACCAATGGCTCTATCTTGGCCATTCATCGACTTTACAATATTTCAACAAATGGCTGCAATGTTTGGCACAGTCCACCCTCTTCACTCTTTCTCTTTTCTCTTGAAATAGAAGTGAGGCATGTGGCATGATGTCCATCATGTGGCATGACCATGGATTTTGGCAATAGAATGACGCTTCTAGTTAAACTCCTTCCTCTAATTTCTCTCTTCTCTTTCTTCTATTTGTGACATGGTCTCATCTTAGTTATCACAGCCTTTTTAAGGACAATCCAACGAACAAAAATGGCCACAATCACATATAATTTTTTTTCCAATTTTTAGAGATTTATCACAAAATTTTCAATCTAATTCATATCTTGATTCCATTTTTTGTTCTTTGGTGATCCCTTGAACTTCCCTCTTCTATTAAAAAAAACTACTAGATTAGGTGGGATAAAACCCCAAGATCCTCAAATATTTAGAGGAAGAATCTCTTTCTTGAACGTGGAGCTTCCACAAGATGTTGATTGATCAAAAGTTTCAATCCCTCAACAATTGTATAAAATATTCAGTACATTCATGTTATTCATGAGTTTATTCAACAATAGGCTTCTTTCGTTAGCGTAAATGAAGAATTAGGTTAGAATCCATCATTTTCTCTAACCTTAGAGAACTTTTCTTGAATTTCATTGATTATCAATTTCTCAATAATTCTTGATACAACTTGTGGCCTAATAACATGCACTCATACTTAAGAATATGTGCTTATTTATCTCATTTAGTACATAAATTATATCATTTTAGTGCATGTCGTCGTCATATTTTTTTGTGTGTGGATATCATGCCATTTTCAACTCAGTTCTCAATCTAGATAAAGTTAATGTTAGTTTATTATTAGCCTTGTTTGACCTTGTAAAGAAAGTTAAACATTTTCAATCTAATTATTTTCTTGAGTTTAATGATTTTAGGATTTGGCAGGTTAAAGGAATCAAAGAATACATGAGAAAGAGAATTCTTGATTTGCATTTTTACTTCTGACTAACCTTGATTTGGTTAATCAAACTAAGTCGAAAATATTAATCTGCTCCTTATTTATAGGGGATTTCTATTAGGGGAGTGTTATGAGCCCTCTAAGGCCTGATTGGTGTCTCTATTGGTATATTGATAGAGTCATTCTATATTCCATTAAGGCAGTCTACCAGAGGGAGCCTGGGAGAGGTTTGAAGAGATCTAGAGGAGGGGGCCTTTGGAATGTTCTTTGAAGAGTCTCAAGAGGACTTTCTTGGTGATAGAGGATTTGAGAAGTCTCTTTCTTTGATAGAGGATTTAAGGACTTTCTTTGAAAAGTCTCAAGAGTGCATTGAGAACTTAAGTTAGAGGATTCATTCCTTACAGGATGGTGAGAGATTATATTTAATTTTTCCCCATATTATCAAGTTTCGGTGCTCATTCTTTCTTATCTCTCTACCTCTTCTTCATTTCTGAATATACAAACTTGGAGTTCATGCAATGGCATAGTGGGGGGATTTTATCATAGGTAGAGCTGACAAGACTCCACCCCAATCAACAACCCTTATAATCTTCAAATCAACCAAATGGTGACCAGTGATTGTGGATTTGAACGGTAAATTTGAATTGGGCTTTAGATCTAAATCACTTTGTCGAACTTAAATGCATTCATATCGACTAGGGAACGACGATCAGTGATCAGTTTGAGAGGATTGGATTGGATGGATTTGATCGAATCCCTCGACTCGATCATTGATCAACCAAACTGGCTACCAAAGCCTAGATGTCCATCAGGGCAACGATCAACACCTAATATCGATCAATAATATCTCATTTTAACCCTTGATGTCATTGTCGATCTTCGATCATTTGTAAATTTTATGATAATTTTCTATGAAATATTTTAGTAGATCATCAATCAGATCGACGATCAGAATGATGGTGTCGTTCTATCAATTGGATCGAGAAAGTGATTGACACCCCTTGATCTACTCGTCGATCCCAACCAATTGACCAATCGAGGGGATCAATCAACGAAAAATCGACCAATGCAGTTCCAAACCCCTCAATCAGATCAGATTGATGTTCCCTTAATTATCAAACCATTAATTGGATTATATTATGAGCATTAATATTCCTTTTTTTTTTTTTTTCTTCCGGATCCTTTGTGTTAATGGTTATCTCATAACGGTCCTTTCAGAGTTAGGACCTTCACTCTTCCCTTATTCGCGTAACCTTCACGCCAACGAGAATCAAAGACGACAGTCTCTCTTTCTCTGTCCCTCTGTTTCTCTTTTTCTCTCTTTCTTTTTCTCACTCTCGCTCGGGAAAACAGCAAAAGAAAGACGTGAATATGGTATACAAATCTTCATCGCCGATTATTTTCGGGCTAATTTTGCGCAGTATATGCTGATATTTAGGGTTTCCGCTTATTTTGTATTATTTGTCGGGGAATCTGTGAAAGCGGGATAGATAAGTGGAGCGTTTGATTATCAGAGCCAAAAAGTTTCCCCGCATTATTGCATTTAATTTGATCTTCCAGTGATGACTGCGTTTGATTATTAGTATGACGATTTTGATTCTTTGATCGAAACTATTCCATGTTATATTTGCCTAAATTACTTCCGATGGACTACACTGTTATAAAAATCGGATTTTTTTAGTCTGACTTCTCGTTTAATTATATTACCTTCATCGAAGTAGTGTTTAAGTTATATTACCTGTTATTTAATTCTATTTAAAATCATCATTCTAAACAACAACAGATAATCAAAGAAATTACCATATGCTTCAATTCTTCCCGTCCTCTCAATGTAGGATGATCCTAAATAGGAAAACATGACAGTAAAAATTGAAAATTTTCATTTTATCTCTCGTTTAATTTTGTTTTCTTCATCAAGCTAGTGCCAAAATGTGATATTGATAATATTAACACTATTTTAAAGCAAAAATCTAGAACAATAGATGTTTGAATGATCGAAATCAATAGATGTTTGAATTCATACCCTCATCTTTATGTAGGATGATCCTGAATTGGAAGCTATAAGGCAGAGAAGAATGCAAGAATTGATGGCGCGTCAGGGCATGGTAAGTCTTTTTCTTTTTTTCTTTTTTGATGATAAGAAGTGAAAATGTCTTATTATTGGATATTTACAGGGAAATCAACAGAATGCATCCCAGCAGAAGGCTCAGGAAGATGCGACAAGGTCATTTTTGCTTTTAATTTTGCTGATGAAAATTAGATGGATGATCCCTCTATCTCTATCTTTCCCTCTTCCCTCTCTCTCGTCATCCCTCTTTCTTTCCTGTCTTTTCTCCGTCACCAGCTCTCTTTTTCTTGGTTTTTTTGTTTTCTGGAGTTCTATAAACTTAGTTGTTTTCCTCAAAATTCAGGGAAGCAGATGAACGGAGACAGTTGATGCTTAGCCAGATACTTTCAAGCCAGGCACGAGAAAGACGTAAGTTGTTGACTTACATAAAATCTCATTCATGAATATCCATGTTTTTTTTATATTTTTAGATGGAACAATTTATCATAATCGAGATCTCTCTAGGTTCCGTTACATGTTTGCTGGATCTCTATCTATCCCTCTCTCCTTTCTCTTTCTCCCTATTTCTTTCCCACTCTCCCCCCCCCTCCCCTCTATCTCACCTGCTTTCTCCCTCTCCCGGGTCTCTGACTCTCTCTCTCTCTCTAACCCTCCCCCCTTTTTTTCTCTATGTCATTGCTCTCTCATTGGAAATGATGCATTTCTAGTTGCCCGGATTGCTCTGGTGAAACCTGAAAAGGCAAAGGGAGTGGAAGATCTTGTCCTGAGAGCTGCTCAGGCGGGTCAGATAACAGAAAAGGTCAGGACAAAGACACATTCATCTCATTTTGTTTCTCTCTATTAACTTACACCTTGCGTGCAGGTCTCTGAAGAAAGGCTGATATCTTTGCTGGAGCAGATCAACACTCAAACGACCAAACAGACAAGAGTCACGGTAATTCTTTCTTGACAAATGTAATATAACATATATTTTAAGTTATCACTTTTGTTACATTGAATTACATCGACTTAGAGAAAAAAAATTGTGCTCCTCAGATTCAGAGACGCCGGAATGTGCTCGAAGATGATGATTAAGAGAGAGAAAGGACCTAATATGTCTTTCTCATAGAACTCGTTGGAAACTGGAAAGCTGAATCTTTCTTTCAATTAGCTGATGATGCGCATTTCATTGAGTCAGGACTGTGTTCAGGTCATGTTTATGTCTTCTCATTCGATGTGCTTTTTCTCTTGGATTCTCTCTGTCTTTCTCTCTTCCTCTCTCCCCTCAGAAACCGACCTATGTAACAGAATTTTTAATTTGAGTTTCTTGAAATTATGTTCAGAATAAGAGATTAATTTTAGGTCCTTATTTTTCTTATTCTCAATGTTTTTGTTGGTGTACAGTCTATTGTTTAAAAATTGAAAGTGGATATTTGGAGGATCTTTGATCAGATCATACTTTTGTGTTTCTTGTTTTGCTATCTTTTCTCATGGATGTATCTTCTCTCAAAACGTTTTTGCAGTAAAATTGGGGGTATTTTAGCATTGACATCTGTAAAGACTGATCTCTCTCTTTTTTTATCTGTGATTGGTTTATTGGATTCCTACAATCATCATGGGGGACATCTCAGTTGTTAATATCTGAAGTACATCCATTCGCCAGCATTTTGTGGCAGTGTAGGACCATATGGAGTGGGCCTTCTACTCGCTTCATCCATATTTATACCTAGGCCCTACAAGGAGAGAAGCCAACTTGGAAGAGTCGCCACCGTGATTTGATTTGCCTAGCAAACTCAATGGGCCCTTAAACCTCGCTCTGTAACAGCTTCTCTTGTTTATGGCCAAGTTGCTCTTCTGTGACAGCTATTACGATTGGCACATCATTTGGTCTAGAAGAACTTATGGGTCTCTGAGCAACTTGAAGGTATTGCATGGGGGCATATGTCAACTTTCTTGGTTCTTCTTCTAAGTCATGATTGTGTTAAAGGTCAAAGCTTCTTATTTGATGGAGGATGTCTACAGACGTGCTGGTATACAAGGTGATCAGGTGAAAGGTACGTCAGAATATTCTCCTCAAATCGATAATTTTGCTGGTGTGTCAAGACCTTTGCAGAGACTTCAGTATTTGCCATGAAGGCTTTTGATTCCAGATTCCAATTTTTTCGTGCATGAGATATAGCCCCTTGAAATGGTTGGTTCTTGTGAAATGATGTGGGAATCCTACCCCACATACAAGGGATGGTTGATGTTTGAGTAACAAAGAGAGAAGGTTATGAGGATTTGAAGAGGTGGAGACCATGAAGAGATAATGGGTCTTTAAGGCTTGTAAGTTTATTCGGCTTCTCACACGATCCTGTCAAGCTGGAATATAGATGATCATCATGTCCAACTTGTCACGATGTGCTATCAGAGCTTTCTTTGATACTCTTGGTAAAGCCAAAGATTGTAAGTGAACGATTGGGGCATCTTGGTACTTCTGGTGATGCTATGAACTTATTGAGAAGCAGCTGAAGACAAGACTGTGGATGGGCTGCCAGGAAGACAATGGCATTGAGTTGAGAGTCAACCAGGGAGATGATTAAAAATGTGCTGCCTCGGAGACAAGAATACTGAGTGGAGATTCAACCTCGAAACTCATCCAAGCTGAGACTGTCAACTTATATGAAGAGAGAAAGGGGCCCAATATTCCTTTATTTCAGTCTCAGATTCTAGATTTTGGTTAAGGGCCAAGTGTAGTCATCAAATTTGATGTGAGATTTCCAAGCTTAAGCCCTAATTGGCTTATCTTGCCGGTGGTTCATCGTTATCGGTAACATAATGATGCTTCCTTTCAGCAATGTCGTGACGACCAAAACGTACCTGAAATTCATCAATTTCTTCCTTATAAGCAGCTGATTATTTATTACATCGCCGCCTTGCACTAAGTATGAACCTTGTCAGATTCTTGACTTTCTGCTTGCAGAGCAATACGGTAATCGTTTATCGGCTTAAAATTCTAGTGCTGCTTTTACATGGCATCATATTTTTTTATATTCTTTGAGCTAATCATGTGTGCACATGATTAAAACAGAAAATTGATAATATACCTTCATTTTCAATCTCTTTTTGGTTCATTTAATGGACCTCATAGTTGGTTCATTCACCCATTAAGCCCATCCATGTTGAATTTTCTATGCGTTGGCCCTTATCTCTTTCATTTTAGCTCCAATTTTTTTTGGAATAGAATCTAGAACATATTACAAAGTGAGTGAAATATATTGATGATCTTGTTGACCTTCAAAAACAGTCATACAAGATCCGATCTCATCATATTTCCGAAGAACTTTTAATTGACATGAACGATTAATTGTTGTTTCAAGAATTTTGGAAGGATAAGCCATCTTCAAGAATGTGAGTCATCATTTCTAGTGATGAGCATTTGAAGTTTCTTTGTTACAATGATAATTTCCGCGAAGAAAAGTCGTTGGATAATTTCCTCTAGAGCCTTAGTACATATGCTAGACATTTGTTACTTGTTTTTCTCTGTATCTTCATCCTCCAAACACTCTTAACGATTCATTGTCGAGGATGCTCGAGCTTTCTCCGGCATGAAGGACACCTATATGAAGAAAATGTTCTATTTGTCCTTGACTTCATGGTCAATATTTTTTCTCTATGTGCCATAAATTGAGAACTATTTTTTTCTACATTTTATTTTATCATTGTTCAATGTGTTTGTGTGGATTAAACTTCATTCTATCCGCATTTCCTTGAACTCGATCACATACTTTTTCAATTCTTGGCATGGTTGTACTGGCCAGCCTTGAATGTCCAAGATTCAAGAGGTAATTCCATGCGTATCTCATGCTCCTTTTTATCAAAAGTCTTACCCGTTATTTTAGCATTATATTGATACATACCTTTGTCTTTCCTTTTTTTTCGAGTGCAAATTCTTTTTTTTCACATCGATTATGATGTTAGAGGACCAACATCAAGTCTTATTTTTCCCTGAACATTGATCACCTCAAGTCTTATTTTTCTCATCTTTCTTTCTTGATGATTTCTCTCTAGTATTTCAGTTTTTCTTGCTCAAAGATCATAGCCAAGTCCTTGACACAATAGAAAATTATGTTCATAAAATTATTTCAGAAACTCGATTACTATGATACTTCTCCACATAGATGAAGCTTAGAGTTCGTCAAAATGGGCTACAACTTTATTGCGATTCAATGGATATCATTCCTCAAACTACTTAAACTTATGAAGAAACTATTTCCGGTGAACGGAAGCATCATCAATTCATGAATGTCACTTGAACTCGCCTTTTAGAGACCGGGTTCCTAATCATCTGCGGGCTGATGCAGTTTTAAGAACGAATCAGTAATTATCAACTTCCTTTTACTTTGGGTGGAGAGATTCCCTTTTCATTTATTCAAATTGCTTACCCCCCAGAGGCCTTGTATGTATTCTTTGGGTCTAAAATCTCTCTCTGATCATTGATAAGCTTTCCTCCCATTCTATCATGGGTATCTTTGTTATCTACCCTCCAAATGAGAAGGGATACCTCATATAGTCCTTAGATTATCAAAACCATGTGGTTTTGTCTAATTTCACTGTGTGGTTAGAAAATACTCCTCACAAATATTCAGCATCAAAGGTGGTTGACTAACCTCCTAAAAATGTAGAAAGGTTTGACTAAGCTCTTAAAGATATGAGAAACTTTGACCATCCTCCTAAAAAGGTGGAAATGTTTGACTAACCTCCTAAAATGGTTGAGTACCCATTTTCTTCTTCTCCTTCTAGATAAGTTGCATCCATGTTCCCATTAAACTTCACCCAAGTCTTTGCATCCATATAACTTATAATAATGTGAGAATTCAATCATTTTTATTCCAAGAAGTCAAATGGGGTTAGTCTCATAATATAATCAAAATATTAAAAATGATGCATGATACGATTTTGTCATATTTTTAACACATTCAGCCACATAGAAATAGATATTCTCATTCTTATAGTCTTTATCAGCACCTAAACATGATAAATGATGCATGAATGTGACTTATATTTCAGAGTTATCAATACTCTAAGTGATGAATGCTTGAACCACAATTAAAGGACAAGGTAAAAGGAAATGAATTGGTAGTCAGCTGCCTTCTGGTTTGCACACGTGATTGTCATAGGATCATGTGTTGCTTGCCTTTTGACTGTTTTTTTCCCCAAACATATTTTCTTGTCACCCTTTGTGCTAAGTGCCTCCCCTTGTCCACCTACATGCACATTGGTAACCAGTTGATTCATGCCATCTTTAGCCCTTTCAATGAATTTTTGGCCTAAACCACGTTTGTCTCTACAAGGCAAGCTTCATGTAACTCTCTCTTGTGCGAACTGACCTTGTTGCATTATATCTGCCCTTGATGACTCATGATAAATTCTCTTCATCACTCTTGCCACAGATTGGATGTGCCTCATCCACCAACTATTGTTCCTCTACTATTGTCTTTCTATCACTGTATGATTCACCTCCAACAACTTGTCCATTAGTTATCACAAGTCACCTCCAACAACTTGTCCAATAGTTATCACAAGTCACCTCTCACCCTCTTGCCTTACATCTTTTGTGGGCTCAATTATGGCATGTGGTCATCTAATCTCGAGAACTTTTACATCTCTCACACTTAGTTGCATCATTAGACTGTGCTTCTTTCAACTTATGTTACATAGGCAAACATTTTTTAAGTCACATTTCTGAGTCTCTTTCCTTTGTCAAACTATCTCATGAAGTGTGGCTTAACTTTAAGAACATGTATGCTAACAAGAGCAATATCTCATTAACCATCAATCTCTACAAGTCTCTCTTTTTCTGCAAGCAAGGTGATTTATCTTTCCAAGGTCACTTTATAAAAATTCATGTGATCATTCATGAGTTGTTTCTCTATCAACAACCATGAAATGAATTCCACTCTTGAATGATATCGCCAAGTGAGCTCTATGCAGGAATTTATATTAAGTGGACTTCAACTCCACCATTGACTTTGAGACACACGTTCAAGGACTCTTTAACATGAGCGCTTTCAAGATTTCCTCAATTGTCTCTCTTACCCCCTATGTCAGCATGGGTGACACTCTTGGGGGTTTCAATCTCCCTATCTCCATCTATCTTATTCCACTCATTTGCTCTAATAGTCTCTACCTTGATAAAATGCAATTTATCCATAAAATTATATAATTATTAATGTAAATTAAGGCATAAAACATTTCATTCTTATGTATATTATCATACTTTGAGTACATCTCTATTAGTTCATTCAATTTAAAGTTCTAATCTCAAAATATATTATTTTAAAGATAATTATGCATAATTAAAATAATATATTTTATATTCTATTATTCTCATCTATATTTGAGATTATAATTGGGTTTTAATGTTAAATATTAAGAGAAAATAATTTTTTTATGTTTTAATTTTCTAAGATTTATTTTCTAAGAGAAATGAGTGTATTTTTTCAATGAGAAATTATTCTCTTGTTATTTATTAAATTTGAATTGTAAAATAATAGATTATTTAATATCTGATCCAAAAAAATAAATTTGGATTAATTTGGACTTGTATTTTGAAAGTTATGAATTTTCTAGTTTTCAGGGATTTTTCTAAATTTTTTTGAAGTTTTCTAAATTTTAATTTTAATTTATTTAGATTTTTAAAATAAAAAATATCATTTTTAACGAATGCTGACATGGCAGTTGACGCGGAAGATGAATAACATGTCACCACATGGAAATGTGTATTGCTCTATATGATACACACGTGTGCATGTCTGTGCATGCCTGGGCATGCATGTGTGTGCATGTGGGCGCGTTTGTTTGTGTGTGAGATTAGTCAGTTAAGCATCCTTTTCAGGATGTATGATAAGCCTACTAAACACATATGAGTTATATACCCATCAATTCACATTTATTTTTGTCATGTGGGACTATTTTTCTACTAGTTTTACGCAAGCGAAGTGGCACGACAGGCAACATCCAATTCACATATTTAATCGAAGCCGTCGATCTTCACTTAAGTCGGGGGGTACGCGGGGCACTCTGATTCGACGACAATTTGTATTATAAAATTTTGTAATCTCATTTATTCATTTGAACAGTTATCACGGCTGAGATTAAATGTGTTTAAGGGACTTTTGTGGACGCGTGTCGACATCTCATGCATTTTATGAAGATCGAAAGGCAAGCTATGCACGACAATTGAACTTCACACGATAATGCAGCTTCATCTAGGTGCTTAATTTTAAATTGAATTGACGCAACTTAATGACGACAATTTGCATCCAAGTGTTTCATCTCAGCCGTTAATCGAAGATGAAATGCAAAATCCAATGGCTACGTGCAAATTTGCCTATTTATACGCATGTTCTTTGACAAAAAAATATTATTGGCTGTTTTGAGCTATCAAACTATTTAGACATCTCAGTCCTCAAATCTCTTGTTTTCTTCCTCTTCTAGACTCATTTCCGAATCTATCGAATGCTTGAAATTAAGATTTTGTCAAAAGAATAGAGAGAAATCACCCCTTAAATGCCAAAATTTGTCTTCAAAATCACGGAACTAAAAGCCCTTGATCCGACGATCAATTGGATCATTTTGAGCACAACTACGGGTTAGATTATGTGTTTTCCTTCTGATCTTTTTTCATGTGTCATTAGATTTTAGTTTAGAATTGTAGGTTAGTTAAATTTTAGATAAATTCTCAGTTTTCTCTCTCTTCGTGATCGATTTTTCTATCTTGATTTTGCTCCTTGATTTCTCTGCAAACCTTGATCCAAATTGAGGGATTTTTGATTCCGTGGATTCATAGTGCAGTTCTCTTTCTATATAATCGCTAATTTCTTGCCTCAATTTCTTGTCTGATTTGATTGAATTTGAATAACACCTCGAAAATACCTTAATTTTTTTGTGGATTCGACCATTATCTACCATTATACTATTTAATTCTTGATTATAATCTTAAATTAATGAGTTTGGAATTTTTTTGACACGTCTCCGTGTGTTTTCAAGAACGGCACGATTACGTCTTGTCACACCTTGCACGAATCTATAGGGATAGTGGATCCAAAGGGGATAATGATTAATAATATACAATTAGTAAATAAATAACTATGTCTAATATGATATATGCTATCACGTTTCATGAAAATTTTTCATTCATTGTGTCTTTTCACTTATATGCTGCTCATTTTGCATCAGTTATATTTAATTTGGTTCATAAATCATATTTGACATTTGTCAAGGTCAAAAAAATCTTGAATTAACCAAATTTTCATGGATTTACATGTTTTCAATTTTTGAGTGGAGCAAATAATAAAAAATAAAAGAAGAAAATGTAGAACGTTGGTTTAACTTATCATGTTGAACCCAGTGTATTAAAATATATCATATTTTTAATTATTTTTTTAATTTTCAATTTATACATGACATGACAAGAAAGAGGATTGAATTTATAGAATAATGGTGAAAATTGCATACTAGAATGATTTCTAGATTGGATAGATACATTGAATTAATGTCCTATATTTCTCTATAATTTTCTAGAATTTTGTAAATTTCTCTTGAACCAGCCAACTTTCCTTGAAGGCCAAAACATTGCATAACTTGAGTTATGAGTGAAAAGTTTAGAGGTTTTACGTGAATGAAAAATGTGATAGATGATAATGTTAGGAGAGAGAAACATGGTGAGAGAGAAGTTGAAACATACATACACTCTCTATGCTAGAAATGAAAAGGAGAGATGAGAAAGTGAATGAAAGAGAGAAGAGAGGGGGAAATCTTCTCCCTATCTTCTTGAATCAATTGGAGAAAGTGGAGAATGAAATGACCTCTTTCTCTCTCTCAAGTAAAGAAAAAGTGACAACATTACTAGTCTCTCTCCCTTTCTAAAGTTTATGTCGGGAGAATGAGAGGCTAGGAGAAGGTGCAGGAGGAAATTCTCTTTCTTTTGCTCATGGAAGAGAGTGAGATATATAGAGAGATAATACAGATTTCAGAATTTCCAATTTCTAGAAACTTATAGATCATAAATGAGAGTATCCATTTCTAGAATTTCATAAGTTAGAAACTAAAAAAAGAAAGACCAAGGAATATGCAGAAAAAGAGGATGAAGAACAAGCATAAGATATTTCTATCATGCAAAAGTATGGGAAGAGAAATCAATATTCACTCTATAAATTGCGACATGGAGGGAAGGAAAATATAATGCTAAACATCTCTAGTTTGGCCTATAAGGAAAATATAATGCTTTTTAGAAGGTTACCATGGCACCGCTTGTGATTTGCCGCATAAAACATTTGCCGACATTGCGCAGCTATGCATGGCATGGCAAAGCTTGAATAGCATAAGCTCCAGAAAGTGTGATGTGTGAGTGTTGTGGGTTCACTATATGCTAATTTTCTAGTCGCCTAGATCATTCGAGCTTACCACATTAGTGGCTGACTCCCATTTTCGCCAAACATCCCACTAGAAATAAAAAAATGATTTCATGAAAAAAAAATTCAAAAAGATCCCTAAATTTCAAGCATTCATATCTCCTAATATAAACATCATTTGAGATGAAAATTTTGGTCATTTTGTTCCAAATCATGTCCTAATTCTTCTCATTCTACTAAGATTAAAAAATCAAGAAGAAAATACTGATAACGTTCATTTTAACACACTTAGTTCAACTTTTGCAGTTAAAAAATGTTCCCAATTTCCTTCAAATCTTCATTCCTTATTCTATTCACTGAAAAGCCTGAAAATTTGAAACTCAAGAAATTCATGATGGTTTGACCTTGCAAAAGATCAAATGCATTTTTTGCACTAAATCAACCCTAACTGAATAACAAATGAGCATATGACTGAAATGACATTATAAATGTAAAGATTTCATAAAAACATGATACAATGCATCATATTAGAAATAATTATGCATTAAAACCACTTAATAATGATGGAAATGAATATATTAGTTGTAGGTTGTTAGATGCAAAGGTGGGACAATTAGTGAACCTTGAAGACAGAGTTTATCAAACTTATTCAGGTAAATACTTGCAAGGGGATTTGATTTTTTAATGTGAGATGAGAGGAAGATAATAGTAAATAGAGAATAAAAATATGAAAAGGGATTTGCTTAGAGAAATTTAGCAAGGTCTTGTCCATAAACTTGCCACAAGGTAGTACGTTCTAATACTACCAAGGGCTAGAGAAAATTCTTATCAAGCATTGCTATTTAGACTAGATGGCTTGTTGATCTTCTGCAATGTCATTGAAAAGAAATATCTTTAAATAAAATGGAAATATGGAAAAAGATCAAATGACAAGAAAACCTTTCTTGATTTCCTTCATCAAAACTCTCCCATAAACTTACATATGTATCACAAAATAATTCACCAATCAATATTTCTATGAACATAACCAATTGAACATTGATTTTTTTCAAAATATATTATCCTTTTCTAACAATAATTTACCCTCCCAAAAAATAAATTTATGACACAGTCAAGAAATAATGGCCACAATAGAGGAGATTAGAAGTGAGCATTCTTTATTATTACTCTTCCATTAAAATCATACGAAGAATTTATTATCCTATCTAGGAAATGAGAGTACTTAACAAGGCATATAGAAAAATATATTCATGGAAGAGGGCATTTCAATTGTGTCAAATATTTTTGAATTTAAATAAAGTGATAATCAATATAAACTAGGGATAAGATACCACTAAAATTAGGATTTGAGGCATGATAAGCCCTTAAAATTTTGACCAATACATCAAACATAGTAAAAGACATTGAATCAAAAATTGAAAAATGGTAAGACACTAAGAACCAATGATTCTATCATCCATTATAGATCAAAATCTATGCAAGGTTCATTGACAGACTCTCTTGCAGCTATTCAAGTAGCCAACCTTTAGCAGTATCTACATGACCTCCGATTGGTTGGATCTCCTCTTAAAAATCTTCACTAAAAGAGAATAGGAAGAAAAGGGAGTCTTTCCAACAAGGATCGCATTGTCATCCTTCTATACTATTGTTCTCCCATTATTTGAATATTTTGGATGTATAAAATTTTCACAAAACTCCTCAAAATTATATTTACATCCAAAGACATTTATTGATCTTCTGAGTATAACTCTCTAGCCAATATATCTATCAAGTTAACATATTGATAACATGCTAATTAGACATGATAATACATGATTTATTATGCATATTAAGGCATTAAAGATTCCATTCCTATGCATGTTATCATATTTTTTAGTGTTTATCTATCATTCCATGAAAAATCATTATAATCTCAAAATACATTAATTTAGGGTTAATTATGATGAAAAAAAGATAAATAATTTTATAACCCATCTTTAATAGAGTTTAAAATTAATTTTTAAGTCTAAATAATGAGAGAAATCATTTTATATACACTCATATAATTTTCTAAGTTTTAAAATCTTAAAGAAATGAGTCTATTTTTAAAATAGAAATTTATTCTCTTGTTATTTGTTAAATTTTATTTTATTTTTATTTTTATAATGATAAATAATTTAATTTTTGATCAAATAAAATTAATTTGGATTAATTTGGAGTTATATTTTAAAATTTATAGATTTTCTAATTTTATCAGATTTTTTATGAATTTAAAAATCAATT
>CM044105.1:1765262-1795640 GCA_024174645.1 Lemna minuta
ATAACTAATCCATAATAATACATAACAATGTCCACTCAATAGAGATTAGACCTAACAACATTATCTTCTCATCTTCTCTAATTTTTTCACTTATCTCATTATTCATTTTTTCATTCCTTCTATCTTTCTTGCAAGAACTGTTACGTCTCACTGCTAAATTCTCTTCTTCCGGTCAACTCCCATAGTTGACTCAAGAGATCTCCATGATATTTATGTGCCCTAAAAACTTCCAAAGGATCAACATAGAAACCTATACAACAAAAATTGTATATTTTTATGAATTTCTACTTTTTTAAAAAATCATATTTGTCAGACTTAAATGTACCCTTTCATGTATATAACAGAATTAATGGCCATAAATTTTTTAAAGCTCCCCATGATTAGGTATCATCTTATTCATTTGCTTGATGTTATCATTATACCATCATTTATCTCACAATGATTTCATTGTTTTCATGTAAATTTTCTATTTTGAGAGAAGTGAGGATAGAAAATGAAATAGATGGACAAAACTAACGACAGTGAGTAAATTTCATATGATCTTTTCATGCATGATGTAAGATAATCATGTCCTTTTATTGATAGATTTTCCTCTGTCCTTTTATTGTAATAACAAAATTGTCCAATTTCAAAGCATTCCAATCATAGCTAGCAGGTTATCCAAATGAATATATTAAATGTCTCAAAATATTGAAAACAATTAACTGTCATACTAAATAAGTGCACAATGGGAATCCAACCATGAGATGATATCAGAAATTACCGCTGAAATTCTATCATCGGGCTCACCCTCCAAGATGGAATGGTAACCATCTTCATAGATCTTTATGGCCTTGTCTTGGCTGCATGCTCTGTCATACAGAAACTTGCTAACATGAGGATCCGTTACCATGTCAGCAGCCCCGTGGAGGACCAAGAGAGGACATGACACCTGCCAAGAGAGCATCAAAAGAAATTTATTGTAAATCATCATATGAAACATTTCATAAAAGTTAGATGACAGTTCAATGAAATCAATTGCTAAAAAGGCTGGAAAAATTCTGTACTCATTTTCAATAGTTTGGTTGGATCAGATTTTAAAAATTCCATTTTATAGAAATAACACAGGTTAGGAAGATGTGAACAACTCTGGACAAAACGAATAATGCGGAAGAAAAGTTTTATTCCTACAGAAACGATGCCCATTGGAGATCACAGAAGAAAAATAGTTAAGAGTACTTTTTGAAACCTTTTCAACTTGTGATTCGATATTTAGAGTGACCTTCAAGATCTCAACAGCAGTCTTCAGACGCATATTGTCGCTGTATGAAATGACATTGTAGTCTGCCTGAAAAAAATCAATGGAACTTATTTGAAATTACCTTTATTTTTATAAATAAAAAAATTTGTAAATAACTGTCGTCCCAGGGCTAGAATTTCCTGGAAACATGGAGACTTACAGAACTATTTGGCTAGCCCCATTATGGAGAAGGCAATACCATGGTAATTGTATTCTTTCAATATGTTGAAATGGAAAAAGAAAGAGTCAACGATAAGCCTTTGTTTTTTAATCAGAAAGCAATTTACTTCAAGAAGTAAGCTTAAGAGTGGCACCAATATCTTAAAGCCATCAAATGTCTTTGCGCAAAAATATCACCAAATAGATGATAAACTAGAACCTACAAAAAACATCATAAAAAATTTTGCATTAAGTACCATTTTCCTTTTCTCAGGATCCCTGAATGCAAGCATCCCAATGTCTTTCGTAGGAAACAGCTTTGCTTGAGGTAGAACATCAGAGAGTAAGGTCATGGCCGTCATAACTGGTGGGGAAGGAACCACATCTTCTGAAATCTGGCAAACTAACTAAAATCAGTTACTATCAATATATAGATGGAAGAAGGCATAAAAAAAGTTCAAAAGAAGAATATTTATCTGAAATCAAATCTGTCATGCAAGATAATTTAAAATTATATCATACAAGAATATTTATGAATGTTCATAAGTGAACAACATATGGTGACCCTTTAAATGGATCTTAGAGTGAGTATATCATTTTACTGTCTTAAAGTAGTCTTCTTTTAAAGAAAAAAAACTGATACAGCCATCAAATCGAAGAGAAGGCTGAGAGGCAGTTATTAATGAAGTTTTTTGATTGAGCAGCAGTTGTACGGGCAATCTTTTCTGACATACCTAGTATCAAAGGCAAATGGGAGAAGAGTAGTGCTGTGATTCAGTCCTTAATAGGAATAGTAGAGTCGTAGGCTTGACGGGGATATAATGAACCTGGAAAGGCAAGACATATTTCAACATCATCCTCTACCGAATGGCATATCCAGGGGATTTCTTCATGGAAAGTTATTTGGTTTTAATGTCGCTTACAGGTGATCTCTCTCTCTGATTTATTTTGACTACTTGAGTGTAGATACCAACAAAAACTGTAAGATATTATTGCAGTACACAGAACTAAATGGAAACGTTATTACTTTTCATACAAGATGATAAATCATAAATCCTGGTGAGGATATGATAGATCTAACAGGTTACCTTGACCATGGGTGCAACAAGGATCAGCCCATCCCACTTGTCGCTCTGTTTCAAATGAACCTTCAACGCAACTGCTCCTCCCATAGATTGACCAAACAAAAAGTGTGGCAATCCATGTAATGCATTGCCAGCTAAGTCATTCAAGAAGAAATGGTGATCTTCAGTGTCAGGAAAAGAAATTACAGGATATATCCTCATTCAATGAAATTTTGGCCCTCTTTGTTAACCAATTGACCAGAGAAAAAAACAAACAATGTTGACATAAGAAGATTTAGGAATTAATGCTACAAACATTTCCTCACATGTCATGGTCCACATCAAGACTTTAATGAATTACAGTTTTAGCTTTAAACAGACATTGGCATTCTTTTCTGTTTATTGCCTCCAGTAATTATACTGATGCAGTGATCTCTGTAGGTGAAACATAAATGAAATTGAGAAACACTGCAGCACATGGGCTCCCTTGGGTTGTAAGTCGGTATATATATATATAATAAATCTCAGATATCAACTGCATTGAAATTACAGGGGGCACCACTTAGGACTCTTATGCATTTTTCAAAAAAAAATAAAAAAATCAACTGCATTGAAATTTGAATCAAATCCAGAAGTGGAAATAGAAGAAGGTATAATTTTCATCATTAGACGGGGGCTCCGCAACCCGCGCCGCAAGGGGTTGTGGGACGGTATCTCAAGGAGTGGGGGGCAGATGTCATATGCCTTCAAGAGACTATGCTCGCCAGCACAGATCACCGCATCTGGTCAGACCTCGGCTGGGGAGGAGAAGCGACCCAAGTCTGCATTGATGCCAATGGGCGATTGGACGGCGTCTTGTTGGCGTGGAAGGCGTTGAGCTTCAACCAGGAGATGACATGGCGCTGGTGCCATATTGTTGCCGCACTCCTGTCGTACCGAGCATATGACCGCCACCTCGTCATCGCATCGGCTTACGGTCCCGCCATTCCCACGAATCAAGGAGAACTATGGGAGGGCATTCCCGAACATGCCCCAACTCATTGACGGGGACTTTAACGTGACGCTGGCTGCTGAGGACCGACCTAACAACATGGGCGGCCTGGACCCGAGATCGGCACGTTTCAGAGAGGTGCTAGCTCAACTTGGCCTCGGTTAGTTGGGGCCGGTGGATCAGAGGTTCACATGGCGCGGGCCCACGTCACAGTCTAGAATCGATCGGTTCCTCTACTCTCCGGAACTCAGCGACATCTACGCCTTAGCTGAGGTGACGTCACTACCCCGACCATTATCTGACCACACTCCCCTTTTGTGGGCATCACAGGTGGGGTCGGCCCGGCCGACCTACTTCAAAATGGACCATTCTTGGTTCAGGAAGGACGGCTTTAAAGGGGACCTTGAAAGATGGTGGATCTCCCACAAAGACTCTAGCCCAACATCGTCACAGCTAGCCATAAAGCTCCTAAAGCTTTGACACTACCAATTTGAGGCTCGCCACCAAATCCGCATTGATCGCAACCGGCGTCGGGACGCAGCCCTGAACCATATTCAGATGATGGATACCCTGGAGGACACACGTTCCCTTGTGCCGGGGGAAGTTCAGGCGAGACGCTCCTACCGGGATGAGGTGGCCAAGCTGGATCTCCGCCAGGAGATAGACTGAAGGCAATGGTCTCGTCAGCTCTGGTTGGCCGCTGGAGACGCCAACACCCGCTTCTTCCACTAGGTGGCGAACGGACGCCGGCAGCAGAATCACATACGGCGGATCCGAATCGGGGATCGAGTATATAGAGACCAAGCCTCCATAGGCCAGGCGCTGGCAAACAATTTCCGGGCCTTCTACTGCCGAGGACTGCCCAACCAGTGGAATTGGACTCCTACCACGATTTCGACAATATCCCTCATGCAGCAACAACGCCTATCCCGCCCCTTCTCACTCGAAGAGGTCCAAGCTGCTGTTTGGAGTCTGAACGGCAAGGGCGCTCCAGGCCCGGATGGGATACCAGTGTTTTTTTTATAAAGAGTGCTGGGATGTGTTGGGGCCCGAAGTGATACGATTGATGGGGGACTTCCATGCAGGCTGTTGTCAGATGGAGCGGTTCAACAAGGTATACCTTGTCTTGATCCCGATGGTCCCCGGAGCAGAAAAAATCAATGATTTCCGTCCCATTGCGCTGTCCAACTCCATATATCTCACCATAGCCAAGGTCCTAGCTAATCGTCTCCATGAAGTGATGGACAGCTTGATCAGCCCACTTCAGTCCGCCTTCATCCCGGGGCGATAGATGATAGACAACATCGTGATGGCCGAGGAGATCGTGGCGGCATGGCGCCGCTCTGGTACAACAGGCTTCCTTTGGAAGGTGGACTTCGCGAAGGCTTATGACTCTATTGATTAGAGATATCTCTGGAACGTCCCTGAGGAGACGTGGGTTCCGGAGGAGTGGATGCGATGGATGAAGCTCTGCGTGACTGCATCGTCTTGCTCCGTCCTGATAAATGGCTGGACGCAAGGGGGCTAGTTCTAGCCGTAGCGTGAAATTCGACAAGGATGCCCGCTCGCGCCCTTGCTATTTATCATGGCTCCAGATGCCTTGGCATTCTGGTACTACGAGGTGTGCTCGCGGGGCCACCTATCGGGTTTCTAGATGGCAGGACATCCCGGGGGCATACCGCTACTTCAGTATGCAGATGATACCACATTTTTCATTCAGGGCTCGGAGACGGCGGCCCACACCCTCTGCCAGATGATGGATATATTTGTTGACTTCTCCAGCCTCCAGCTGAATCGAGCCAAGTCCTCTTTTGTGAGGTTTGGGCTTGCTACAAAGGAGATATTGCGTTGTGCTGAAATCTTGGCGATGCCGATTGAGACACTCCCTATCTAGTACTTGGGTTTACCATTGACCGATCACCGCCTCAAAATCCAAGACTGGCAACTAGTGGTGGAGAAGGTGGAAAACCGCCTGGGGGGCTGGCGCGGAAGGTTGCTATCCTGCGGTGGCCGCCTGGTCCTGATGAAGGCAGTCCTCTCCGCCATCCCAATGTGCTTCATGTTGGCTTTTCGGATGCTTGCAGGGGTGCGGCGGCGCCTCGAGAGTGTCATGCGGAGTTTTTTTTGGCATGGGGCAGACCGTAGCACGGGGGGTGCCCTTGTTGCCTGGAGCTTGGTGTGTCGGCCATTTGCTGATGGTGGACTCGGCATACACCACCTTCAGCATGTCAATTCTGTCTTGCTATGCAAGTGGGTAGCCCGAGTGATGCAGCCTTCCGAAGACATGATATCCCACTTGCTCTGGGAGGCCTACAGCTCCACACTAAACTGGGGCGAATGGGCCACTCCTCGGTGTGGCGATTCCCCCGTTATTGCGGGTCTTCGGGGGATCTTCCTGCTGGTCCAACCTTTCTTCCGGCCCCAGCTGGGGGACGGGAATGACTTCAGATTTTGGGAGGACGATTGGACTGGGCAGGGACGGCTGGCTGACGCCTTCCCTCGCCTCTACGGCCTTGCCCTGGTTCTGAATGCCACTGTTCAATCTGCATGGACTGGCACTTGGAACCCAGCGCTACCCCAAGCTCTATCGGACCAGCGACTGGCTGATTTTTTGAGCCTACAGTCCCATCTGACGGATATTCGGCTTCTTGAGGCGACCATGGATGCGTGTGTCTGGCGTTAGCCTCGTTTTTTGGCCAAGGCGGTATATCGCCTCCTTTGTGGGCAGCTGCCCCCCGAAGACATCCACATTACTCAGAGATGCAGATTGATCTAGAAGCAACGCATACCACTGATGATTCGAATCTTCGGATGGCTTCTTTTACAGCGGCGCCTCATGACCTGGGTCGTGCGTCAACGCATGCTTCCAGACTCTCTAGTGAGCTGCCCTCTTGGTGGTGGGGTCCAGAGGACTGCTCCCACCTCTTTTTCCAATGCTCGTTGGTTCAGGAGGCATGGGCGGGGGCCGCGGTGGCTCGCCTCTCCGTGACATCAGAGGAGGCGTTCTGGAGCTCCTTGTCGGGAGGCTTCTTCACGCGGGAGGCGAATTGGAGGCGGATTTTCGCCACGCTGTGGGCAATCTGAATCCACAAGATTGAGGTCGTCTTCAGGGGCATCACCCCATCGGGCGATGCCATTATACACACCGTCGAGGGGTTTTATCTTTCCTGGCACCGAGGTGGCGTAGGCCCCTCGAACTATATACCCCTGCTACGATAGACCTTGTTGTCATGCTTTTTCATTAACTCAATGGAAATTAGGGGCACCGTTTGGGGTGCTTCCCTCCCTCTTCTCAAAAACAAATAATTTTCATCATTAGTCATATATAATCAAAAATTTTGAGCTTGATAAAATTTCAAGATATCTGCACTAGTATTGGATGATAGAGTTTAGATAGTTTTCCTAATTTGAAGATATTTTTGGATTCTGAAAGTGATTTGTATTAGGTTTCATTATGCTGTTTTGGGCCAGACTTATGTTCGGTAAACTAACTGATCTTGCTGTACTTTCCATGGATGCAGGGGCCACCTGACAGGGCCCAACACACACAGTAAAAAGAGAATTTCAATCAAGGGAAAGTATGATAACAATCAACCATGAAAATGAGGGGGAGAGAGAGAGAGAGAAAGAACAAGGGGGGACCCACTGAACCTGCCAGCATGCTTTGGATCAGGGCCACTGCAAGAGAGATATGTGGTTTCTAGCCCTTTGTCAGGCCCTCCCTCTTATGCCACGGCAATCATCTGCGGCAGTCAAAGCCACTCTTTTGGCCCATTGCTGATATGTTAAAAGGGTACGCCAAACATCACCGGCTGCCACTGGAACCACCCAGTCCTCCAGATGGAAGTCGCAATGATAGGCTTGCCACATCCTCCCATGTACATCCTTCACAGGCCGATTCCACCATTTGAATAGGGCTTCCTCTCCTGCTCCAGTCCTAAATGTACAAAGAACTGTGGTGGGTCTGCGGACACTCAAAGCTGATTATTGATGGTGCAGGGTAGAAGTTGCAACGGTGTGCTGACATCTACATGCTTCTTTATTGGTGAGATGAAAGAAACGCCATGTACATGGATAACATTAGGTAGAGCAAGCTGATATGTCACCTACCCAATGCAATGTGTGATGGGAAATAGATGCTCATACCAGGGTGATAACTTCTGGTATCTCTATGCATGCATCATTTTCATGAGCTCTACATCCATTCCTGCTATTTCTGCTCTTCGCATGGAGATTCAATATCTTGCTATGTGAGGACCGCCTTTCTAATTCCCACGATATATGATCTTGCTCCTCAAGTTTGATTGTCATTGGGAAAATCAAGTAGGCTTGCATGCCATCATGTAGATGTTACAGGAAAAGAGAGGTTCTGGTTGCCAAAATGATTGACAATATTAAGTCAATGGCAGGAAGGTGGACCAACTGGCTGGCATGTCTCAGTGAATCAACACAAGCAGTCTTTGAGGCGATAATTGTCAATCCCTGTTGATCCATATGCCTTTGGATGGGAAGTAGTGTTGCTCCACAATTGCGTCATGAAAACATAAATGGGGTTTGAAAAAGCACCCCTAAATGTGATCGGTGAAGATTTTTTCTTTCAACAAAAGATGGACCAAGGACATCCATGAAGCTTCACAATCTATGCGGTGTAGGCATTCCTGCTCTCCCATGTTGTGAATTAGCATACTTGGGCCGTCAGCAGCTTGTAGGATGTTGTCCATCCCCTCAAGGAGTACCAGTGCAATGTTGTCCAATATTTGATCTGGTAAGGGGAGGGGTTGCTAAAGTCCAATTGGTATTAGGCTTGAGTATTCACTAACTAGAAAAAGTCAAAATTTTGCACTTAACAGTGCACATTTGCCTTCATTCCTGTCAGGAAGAAATCTTGCACCAGGCGCTTAGAGGTGTGCAGATCCCAAAAATGTCACCCAGAAACAACTGTCTTAAAATTAATGACGGTGTCATGAATAGGCCTACGCAGCCCCCGCAGAACAGTCACCATACTGTAACTCGTACCCCATCTCAGCAGAGGGGTTCTTCTCCAATCATTGTAGTTTTGATTTAACCAAGTGAGAGTCTGCCACAATATCCTCCACCTGCTACAACTTTTTCGCAGTAAGGAAAGACTTAGGTTTTGGATCTCCACCTTAATATGAAAATGGAACAGAGCATCTGTCACATTGCTTTCCTTTCCAGGAACGTAAATAACAGAGAACTCCTAATACAAAAGCATTGAAGGTCATCATTGGCATTCTAGAAAGATCTATATCTGCTCAAAAAGGTGACAAAGAATGACTTGCTCAGTGTAGATGTCAATGCCACTCCTGCACTGTGAAAATGATCTCCACTAGCTTGTGAGTATATACTAGGCAGAGGTTCCAGGGAAAGAGAGCATCACTAAAGTGTGACATGAGCTACCCCCCCTGCTTCAAGACTGCCCAGGGCACCATGCCCAAGGCATCATCATCCATCGCATATCATCTGGAGCTTAAGAGCTTAGAAAGCTTCATCCGCAGTCATAAAACCAGATAAAGGATCATGACATAAAACCCTTAGATTGCAGCTGCCATGGCCGTGCCCACCAGGTCATGGCAGCTGCCTTGTCACATTCCATCTGAATTCCCTACCGGGAACATGGATCCCCTTGATGCCCACTTAAGTGTGTCCAAACTGGGTGGGAAATCAATGTACACTGTTTCTCTGAATCTCCATTATAAAAGGTGTTCCTCTCATCAAAAGAGGAGATAGATAGAGGAGAATACTCAGCTACAGAATAGATTTCTCTTTGCATTGCATCATTCTTTCATATACATTTTAGATGCAAGCCACGTATAAAAAGCTCCCAATATAGACCAAAACCTTTTCTTTCTAAAAAAGTATACATTAAAACATCATTCTAGCTTTAAAAATGAGAGATATTTCTGTGATGATGACAAAAGACACCACAATTTTCAGTTCTGAATGCAGGACTCTGTTGATTGTATTTGATGCATATATCACATAAACTTCTGAGGTAAGTCACTTTCACACCTTTGATACGCGTGTACTGCTCAATGACATGTTCCACGAGTTCATCAAAGTTGGGAATGTACCCGTGAAGTCCTTCTGAAAGGCCAAAGCCAGGGTAATCCATTGCATAAACTGCATAGCCCTTATGAGCTATCATCTTTGCAATCCCTGAAAACAGATGTGAGAGAGAAAACTGG
Source organism: Lemna minuta (assembly GCA_024174645.1). Classification (NCBI taxonomy): domain Eukaryota; kingdom Viridiplantae; phylum Streptophyta; class Magnoliopsida; order Alismatales; family Araceae; genus Lemna; species Lemna minuta. The sequence continues at coordinate 1,774,962 of CM044105.1, forward strand.
TGATAGAGTTCAACAATGAATATGATTTTTTTAGTTAAACGCAACAACAGACCTTCAAAAAAGAAAGTGCACGTGTCACCATAGCCGTGGCAGAAGAAGAGAGCTCCTTTGATTTGGATCCCTGGCTCCGGAAGCCAACTTTTCAGGAATATCTCTAATCCCTTGGAATTCACATCATATCTCTGCAAAATATGGCACATGGATATTCCAACCAACTGACATTATCCTGAAATGTCAATCAAGAAGCCAAAATCAATCTCACCTCTTCCATCTGGATTCCTGATGGAGCCATCTACAAGGGACCAAGGGAAACCACTTAGAATTAAAACAACGACATTCTTTTCATCTCTCTAAAGGTGAGCTAAATTGGAAGCTACTAAAACAAAAAAAGTGCATCATCAATGGTCGCCAAACAGATATTACCCTGACATTCTTCCAAAAAAAATTCAAGATTCTACAGTTCTTGCCATTACAGGATCAAAAACTCTACATAATGTAGCTAGAAAATAAAGTAAGATCAACACCAAGGAATTAGGCCCAGAGGATTTCTTGACAAGTGATTATTTTCTGCATTGCAATCAAAGATTGCTGCAACTCTATAAAACTCTTAACAAGAGAGCAGAAAATCAACACCTCAAACTTTGCCCAGAGTATCCATTCGCAATAGGTTCCTTCTGCGCATTTCCATCAAAGACAGAAGCTAGTACCTACAGCTCATTATAAGACTGCCAAAACAAATCAACTGCCGAATTTTCCCCCAGACAGTTCATTCACGAGAGAATCTCTCCGCGCATTCCCATCAAAGACTACTATCAAGATTATAAAATCAACAGGAGGGGATTTGGCCTCAGCTGAGAACCGATGAAGGCATCCATCACCATTGATATTTTACTGATATTTCAGAATTCTCCCCTACAAAGTCAGAAACCTTGATAGTTGATTGAATACAATACAAAAATTGGAAATTATTACGATAAAAAATTGCATCGTCGAGCAGAAATTCCGAAAAGATTCTCTACATATCAACTCCGGAGGACCAAAAATTCTTCCTTATATTCCAAAAGACATTCGAACACCACCACCGCGGAATTCATTCATGACTGATTCTTTCATCGCATTCTTATCAAAGATGTCATGAATCAATCCAGCGTAAAAATAAAGATCGAGAAAAGAGGCACAAAACATCAATGACTCCCCTTTTGAGAGTTTTGCAAGTCTAACAGCATATGATTATGATTTACCTTGAAAAGGAAGTGATCTAGTCTTTGCTGAGCACCGGAGAAAGCTTCCCGGACTAACCGCCTATCTTTTGCGAAATCTAGGCTTCGGGAGGCGATCGCGTTCATCTCACTGGTGGCGCCGCCGAGCTCTCTCTTCCTCGCCGCAACCCTCCCCGCCGGTGCCGTCCTGAGCGATCTGCGTTCCGCCGACTTCTCCCCCCTCCCCACGTGGCAAACGGAATTCCATATCGCCGCCATTTCTCCAGTTTGGAATTCGACTGAAGGGTGAGGGAAACAATTGACTGAATAACAGAATAACGGAATCAGTGAAAATGGCTCCTTTTTCATCAAATTCAGAAAAGTTCTGAGACGTGTTCTGACCCTAAGAAATGGAAAATTGAATTTCCTCGATACTGGCGGTCGACTTCTCGTCCAGACGGATCTTCACTCCGGCGACTTCTCCCCTCTCGCCACGGAGACAACGGCGTTCCAAAGCGCCGCTGTTTCTTCCACAAAGGATTCCGTTCTCGGATGGACTCCGAGAATAAGTGGAAGCGTGGAAGGGGAACCTTTTGACCTTGGAATTGGTGCCGGGGCCATGGCGTTGAAGAAAAATCAGGATATGACTGAAGCTTGGGCGAGTGTCGAGGACTCAGCTGACACGTCTTGTTCGTCGTTTGAACCTTATCCGAGTTGACTCAGTTGATGAGTCAGTTCGATAAAAATAATAATAATAAATATATTAAATCAGTAATGTAAATCCACTATTAATAAATATACATACTTTTCAAAATTATAATTTAATATATTTCATATTTATATAATATGATACACATATATTTATAGATATTATATATTATATATTTATTGACTAATCATGACTAATTAATATACATACCTTTAAAAATTAATATAGAATATTTGACACATGTGATATCTTTGAGTGTTTAATGTTTAATGTTTAATGTTTATTCATGATTAATTCAAATAAATACTTCTAAAAATTAACTTAAAACAATCTCAATCTTTAATATGTATTTTTGATTGAGTAATATAAATATCTTTAAAAATTAATTTAACTTATTTGGACAGGTATATGATAGACATCTTCATTATTTGATTAATTTTCTTGTAGAATTTACATTTTATTTTTAGATATATTTTTTGTCGATAATTTAAGTCTATGTATTTCAAACACGAAAACAAATAGAATTTTAAACCTATTTTTTTACTAAAAACATGTTCATTTGTGTCGACAATATGTAAGCACATCTCTAAGTCAGTATCTATCCCGAGATAGGAGGTCTTAACCATCCAAAAATGTAAGCAACGTGTATGGATATCGACATTCATCTTGTAACCCTACGGCCCACTTTTGCCTTTAGCCTGGAAAAACTAAGCTCATGGAAAAATCAAGTGTATTGCTCCATAATGGTTTCGAGAATCTACAAATATAGAGAAACAACGAAGAAATGCAATCACAGGCATCTAAATGCAACCACAGGCATCTAAATGCAACCACAAGCATCTAAATGCAACATTGCCACCAAGTCTTCTAAACCCACTTCCCTATTTTTTATAAAAAAATTTGGCATCGTTTGTTAGTGGGGGCTTTGCTGAGGACAATCAAATCCTTTTCTGCCAAACGTGTTTGAAATCCTCAACTTTGATGGAACTTTCTTGACATTTAAAACTTTTAAAACCTACAAACGTTTCAAATCTCTTCGCATTCAGTTCAATTTTTTTGAAAAATCAGAGATAAATTGGAGAATGTAGTAGGGTATGTATCAAAGGATCCATGATGAGAGCAACCTTAAGCCTTGTGCTTGCGTTGGTTGTGGTTGCTAGGAGCCATGAAGTCACACATCACCAAGGGTGAGTTAGGCCTATCACGGAGTTTTCAAGATCATAGTATCACTTTTGAACCTTCTTCGAATCTTCTATGCACATCTCACCTTCACCAAACTCTTTCATCACAATCAGTTTGAGTTGGCCATATATGAGGTGGAGTAAGAATTAATAGTGTGGGAAATTCTTCTAGCCAATAAAGTGCAATTGAAAATAAAATTTATAATTTACATATTCCCATAAATAAGTGGTGAAGGTGGCCTATGCTTATAAATAAGTCATGAAAGAGACAAATGCCTATAAATAAGTAGCAAAAGCAAAAATTTCCTAGAAATAAGTTGTGAAAGTGATAGTTGCTGGTCAAAAACATGCAAAACTAATAACTATCAATAAATAAGTTGTGAAAGCAACAAGTAGAAACTATAATGATAAAGCATATGATTTATCCAATCAATATCTACCCTCAACAGCTAGAACTATAACACATGGAAATTGGGTTGTGATGATTTCCTGACAGCCCACAATTGTCTATATCATTTGACATTGCCATTATCTTCCATGACTGCTCCAAGCTATACCATATGAAATCAGCTCAATTATCAAATGAAATATTTAATTATAATTACATGATTATTAGTACATTTTAGGGTACCATTTGTATGTTTTTTTATACATGTTATCATACTTTGAATACATTTTCAGCATTCCATAAAATTTACATCAAAAATCTCAAAATGCATCATTTTAAAGGTTAATCATGCATAACTCATGTGTTTAAATTCTATATTTGAAAATTATCTATTTTTAATTTTTAAGTGAATTTATTGTATTTTGGAGTCAAATAGTTATCTCTTGTTATTTATTAAATTATGGAATTTATAATATAAAAAAATTTAGATTATAAAAGAGTTGTATTTTGAAATATATGAATTTTCTTATTTTAGGGATTTTTTAAAAGTTTTATAAATTTAGTTTGAATTTTTATTAAATTTTTCTTAATTTAAATTATTTAAAAAGGAATTTTTTTAGTGCAAGCTGACATGGCAACTAATGTAGAACGCATGTTCTATAACTCATTTTCACATCCATATAACCCTTGAAATCAAGATTTCCTATAGAGAATGGGGAAAAATTGTTGCTTGAATGTCGAAGTTCCTCCTTGAAATGGCAATATGAATAGCTCTTGATTGAGCAATTAATTTGACCATTTCAAGCATGGTATCAAGCTAGTTTATGCTTTATTTCCCTAATCTATCATCATTTAGCATTGGATTTTAGTTTTGAATAATTTATTTATCAAATTTAAAGTTTTTCGTCATTTTCTCACTACTCGTGAATGGTTTTTGTCTCCTAATTTTACTCTTTGATTTCTCCATGGATTTTGAAAACTCCCAATAGGGCGGTGGTTAACCTAAGAGGGGGGGGGTGAATTAGGTTTAAGGTGTTATTTTAATTTTATTATTTTCTAAATATTTGTTTACTATGATTCGTTAGTTAATCACTCCCTTCTTCACCTCTCGATGGACCAAAGATTATTATACTAGTTGGGGGACCTAATGTCCCTTAATCCAGTCCCGAGTACTATAGACTCGGAGCCTCCTCCTCACCAAATGAAACCTAATCCTCTCACCACTCAAAGGGTGAAGGACAATGTTTAACTATAAGGTTTTAGATTTGCCCCCTACGGCAAACCTAACTCTCACCTTTACCTTTCCCTACGGCACTACCCACTAGGCCTCGACCTCCTCGGCTTTCGGATGCTTTGACTCCCTCAGGCCGATCACCATGCAATCGCTCGTCCCTCCACACCCTGTCGTGCCTCTTCTGCTGGTACCGTCGATCACTGGTAAAATGACACCTCGTCTCCAGGCTTCACTCGGTCTTCCCGCTGTAGAGGTCTAGACCTCTCCTCGTCTCAACAAATGAGATACTCCAATCCTTTGAATGTATGTGAATGTAACTGCTACAAACTAAATAAATGATTTATCTGACTTCTGCTGACTCTAGGTTGATTTTTGACCTAAGTTGACTTTCTGCTAAAGTTGAATTTTTCTGACTTCGGTTGACTCTGGGTTGACTATTGACCTAAAGTTGACTTTCTGCTAAAGTTGACTTTTTCTAACTTTGGTTGACTATGGGTTGACTTTTGACCTAGAGTTGACTTTTTGCTAAAGTTGACTTTTTCTGACTTTGGTTGACTCTAGGTTGACTTTTGACCTAGAGTTGACTTTTTGCTAAATTTGACTTTTTCTTACTTTGGTTGACTCTGGGTTGACTTTGGACCTAGAGTTGACTTATGTTGACTCTAGCTCTCAAAGTTGACTTTCGATGACTCTAGCTCTTAGAGTTGACTTCTGTTGACTCTAGCTCTCAGAGTTGACTTTTGTTGACTCTAGCTCTCAGAGTTGACTTTTGTTGACTTTAGCTCTCAGAGTTGACTTCTGTTAACTCTAGCTCTAAAAGTTGACTTTTGTTGACTCTAGCTCTCAGAGTTGACTTCTGTTGACTCTTGCTCTCAGAGTCGACTTCTGTTTGACTCTATCTAATTTCCACCCAACACAATGATCTTATGCACTAACTAACACAAGCTAGGATCAGTGAAGGAAGACTGTGAAAATGTGGTAAATGGAATGCAGATTATTTTCTAACTAATCTAGAATTGATTCAATGAGAAGAGTAGATTTATCCTGCAACTAGAACAATAGGGTTAGAATAATAAGGAGTGACATAATAGAATTAAACTACTGTTACTTAGATTACTATGAAACACAGTGACACACTATAATTTAACGACACCACTAATCAAATTACCGTAAGAAAAATAGTATACTAGAATTTAAACAGATTAAAATGCTTTTGTATAATTAAGAGTAACAAACTCACAAAACCTCTTTTCGTGTATACCAAGATTAATTAATTGGACCCTGTTCTCTGCAAATAACACAGTTAGTACAGTAGATAAAACTTGGTTTAAGAAATTAAGTGAAATATGATTAAAGTTAAACCAATTTAACCTAAAAGATTGATCTGATAGTATAAATATAGTTCCAAATAGGCTCACCAATTTGAACGTATATCCACTACAAGATATAGGGTTAGGACAACAGTAATAATTATAACAAGATTAACTACTGATGAAATCGAAATTTGAACTGATTTAAAAACGACATATTAAATGGATGGTATAAGTATGCTTTCAAATGACCTCACCGGTTTGCACGTATTTCGCAATACCCCTAAGGTGAACAATCAACCACGAACAAGAAACGAGACTCAGACGACGACATAGCAGATATCAAGCTTTTAAACCAAAATGAAGAAACCTGTACGATTCAAAAATGTTCGTGGTAGTCGCACTGAAGAGGATGCGAATCAGATGCCAGATGAAGATTGCTCTTCGCATCGATCTTCCGTCTTCACACAAATCGCAGAGAAGAAGAAAATGCTTTTTTTTGACAAGTCGTTGAATGTCGCGTTTTTTCCTTTTGCTCAAAAAGCCGTCCATTTCAAACCCCAACTTCCTCATTATATCAGGTTAGAGGGGAGATAAAAGTAAAGGACGATAATGCCCTTAATAACAGTTAGCTTAATATTAGTAAATGAAACTTAAATGCGATGTGATAAACAATAATGACTTTACCCGAAATAAACTGATTGTTGTCCAAAAGTAGAGGAGAGATAAAAATAGAGGACGATAATGCCCTTAATAATAGTTAGCTTAATATTAGTAAAAGAAACTTAAATGCGATACAATAAATGATATTGCCCAAACGATATATTCAGCTTTGCCTGAAATCAAAACACAACACATTACCCTCAATAAAATTCATCCAGAAGAGTTTATAATAAATATCATTCAGAATGAAATATCAATCAGTGGCAATTCAAGATTATTATTTATGTCAAAACTAGCTCTCTCACAGATTCGAATCCAAATTCTAGAATTTTTGATTCCATGGATAGGTCTCCAAAATGTATATTTTATACTATTTTATGAAATAAGAGATTGATAATAGAATGGAAATGGTAGGATGAGATATGAGGGTTTACGGGATGGATATTGTGATATAACAATGAGCGATTGATAGGCCTATGTGATAAAAAGAAAATTAAAACTTAGATCTAAAGAGAAAAGAGGTTCTACACTATCCATGGAGGGGATTACAAGAGAGAAATTGATCCAAATCCTTGCACAAACTAATGTGAACCCTAGGTTTAATGATGCTACACTCACCCTGATCTTGTTTCTCCTCTCGATTTTGTCATGTCAACAAGTTTCGACATCAAATTATACAAGCGTGTCCTTGATCCTCTCTTTTTCCTTCTAGTAGTCTAATTCTAAAAAGGATCCAAAGAATAAGTTGTGAGAAAGAAAGTTTAGGCTCTTATAAGGTAGGGTTTTTTCAGGTCAACACATCCATGAGAGGAGCTCCTCTACGTTTCTAATCAAGGTGAAGAAGTGACAGAACAATTTGTGCAACTATTTAAAACATACTTCCTTGTGTCAAATTTTTTTCCCAACTCACTAATTTAGAGAATTAATCATATATTGATTAGGATAATTGTGAGTGCGGGTCGAATCTAAGGAGAATTAGGGAAATTTTTAGATATATTCAAAATTTGATCAAAATGGATAAGGAATCAAGGGTGAAAATCTAGGGAAGTGAATATTTTTAGAAAGAAAACTCCAAGAAAAATCCTAAGGATAAAAAAATCACTCAATTTTGATTAGTATTCGTGGAGAAATCAAGGAGCACAATAAGGAGGGAAATTTTGAATGGAAAGAGAGAGAAAATGAATAAATGAAATAAAATTAAACTAATATATTGATCCAAATTAAAATCTAAGGGTATAAGAATCAAGATTAAATATAAAAATGTAGTCTAACCCAAAATCATGCTTGAAATAATCCAATTGATTGATGGATCAAGGATTTTCATTTAGCATTTAGAAAAAAACAAAAATTCAGGGTTCAAGTGTGACGATAAGATTTAGTGCGGTTGTCGAAACACACGATCGTTGGTCAAATAAAATTTATAATTCTGAACTCCCGATGATTTAAAATTGGAAATCAAGTACATCGATGAGATCGAGTCGAACCACACAGAGCACAATTAACTATTATCGAAAGAGTTGACTTGGTCAAACTTAGGTCTAATTAGGGTTTTTAAGAAATGAATATGCTATTTTATTAATTAATTTAATACTAATATATGAGAGAAGATATTTTAAGGACTTAAGAAAATATTTGAAGAAGAAAAGTCCAAAGTCAAGATCAAAGCATTGACTTTGACCAGATGTTGACTTTCTATAAAATCAGAGAGGAAAAGGTGATAAAATATATAAAAAAATATTTTTAAAAACTAGTGAGAAAATGGAGAATTTTGATATATAATTCGTATTTTTTAGACAAGAATTGGATTTATTATGATTTTTCCAAAATAAGTCAACAGAAAATTCCCAAAGTTAAGATCTCGGTCAAAATCATTAAATTGACTAATCAAATGATATCCAAATTGAGAAAATATGAATAGAAATCTTCCAATCAAAGGATTCCAAACAAACCAAAATTATCAAATTTCACCATGTATATTAGGAGTAATTGCACTCGAAAGTCAACGCCCAAATTTGGATCAATTTTGAAGAGCAGCTAGTCAAACGTCAAAGTGAAGCATCAAATGTTGATGAAATTTTACGAATGAGATATTCACAGAAAGCTGATTGAACAAGAAATCCAATGAAACTAAAATCGTTTGAATTGGACTTAAGATCAGTGAGAAATCCTTGTTTGAAAATCAACAAATATCTGTGATCAAATTGGGGCAGAACGACGAAATTTCTGATTTCTAAACTCTAATTACCTATCAAAATCTAATCTAAACTACCTAAATTTCAAGAATTAAGTAGGAATCACACTACTAACCTGATTCACGTGAAGATTGAGCTTCAAATTGCTTTGATTGCTGAGTATTTATCCGGTTTCTTTTCCATCATGAGTTCGCCATTCAAGGGGAAATCCAATTGTTTTCTGGCAAATATTCATGATTAACTTACCTCAATTCATTCGCAATTGAGTCTAGAATGCAAGAGATTCATGAAGAACTTAAGATTTTTCTCCAAAAATGCTTAATTTCTTCACGTTTCAATCAAAAGTTATCGTTTAAGAAAGAGAGAACATTGATTTATAGAGAAATCATTACGAAAAAATGGGCCGTGTGATTCTTTGAAGAACGATTGGACGTCCATGATGCTGCCACGTCACGCTCAATAAGTGGGCACGATCCCACAATGCGGGGCCACGTCCTCTTGGATTTCTGCCGTCTGATCTTCATCGGAGCATCCTTATGTAACCACGTGTCGTTCCATGATTTGCCAAGTGTGCGATTAAAATGCAAGCGTCGGATTTCACTTAAGTGATCAACGGCTCTGAATTACGCACGTGTTTTGATAGCGATCAGGCGGACCGATGTCCACGAGATCGATGCGCATTGATGCACGCGATTTCATTTGACGCACCACACTCCGTGATGTAGGATATTTTAAAAGTGATGATATGTATGAAGATGAAGATGTAATTATGGAGATGTGAGGGAAAAGTGAGTGAAATAAATGTGAATATCTACTTATATTTAGATATGAAATAATCCTACAATCTAAGTGAGGATCTATGAATGATATCAGTGAGGAAAAGGTATATAATTATGAGAGGATATTGTATAGGATAGTTTGGAATTATAGGAATAATAGTGGAGATGAAGTTATAGTTACACGAAGAAGAGAAGAGAATGAGATGATGATATATATGATGTTGTAATGAAGAGTAATTCTTATTATATTTTTTGTAATGAGGGGAGGATGTCAGATTGAGAATATGAAGGATTAAACTATATATTAGTGAGTATATGAGGTATAAGAGTGCGAATAGATGACTGTATAATAGTGATAATGAGAGTGGATGCGATGAGAAGAGATATAAGAGAGAAGATGGCGTGGATTATGTAATGAATAAGAGGACTGATGTGGAGAATAGTTAAGATTGATATTGGATGGGTCTAGATATAGATCAGTGAATAGATGAGAGATGATAATTCGGATATATGAGGGAATGAATGATGGTATGAGTGTAATGTGATGGATAGGATAATGGATAAAATGGTAATACGATTTATGTGATCAGGAAGATGGATAATGAGAGGAATTATTAAGAAGGATAGAACTAAGATTGGGTTTATCTGACATAGAATAATTTCGGATAGTAGTGATAATAAAGAGAATAGATATGAAGAGAAGAAAGTGTTGGACTTACGGATCTTATGGAAGAACTATCTTTCACGATTAAATAGGAGAGGATGATACCTTAAGTTGACGTGAAGTAGATGCCTTTGAGATCATCAAACCGTCCAAGATTTCCTCTGATTGCTTCTTAACTTGAGAATGGATGAAAGATGACAGCAGTGGGGGAGAAAAGAGAGGAAGATAGAACTCGGGATGAGGTTTGGAAGGGAGAATGGATAACAGGAACATGATGAACACAGTGATAAAGTTAACCAAAGAGAACATATCATTGATCAATAAAAACATTAGTTTCTCTCTTACAATCGTTTCTTTTACAGAGTTTACAGGTTTAGAGGAAGAGACGAATATGTGGGAGGAAGTGCACCGCAAGAGGAGATGTGGTTATGGCGGTTATGGCATCTCTTCGCGATTTGTACTCATGCCTCTTCACTGTTTGATTATATAGGAGGGTTGACCGTGGAATGATCTTCAATCTTAGGAGAGGTTTTAACGGTTGGGGTGGTTTTTGGTAAGTTATTGAGTTGGTGGAGAGAACTCAGACTAAATCATCAAATTATTCAAAGCCGCGAGCTTCTCTCTTGATGAAACTGTCATCATAGTCATCTTAAGTAAGTCGTGATATTGATACTTGAGTTTTCTTCTTCAATTTTGGAGATGATGCTCGAAGGGAAGATGGGGAGGACCTATCCTCATGACAATCTTCCTTGATGGTAGCTCTTTCAGTATGATTATCAACATATAATGCTCTTCATGAACTTTAGAACTCGTGGAGCCCTTGATGTAGTTGTATTCATGTTGAATTGTCTTCATAATAGTCTTGATCAGTCTTGGCTTTGGGTTTACGCATGCAAGGACTTAACTTGAGGTTATCACTGAGGATATTCTCTTCCATGAGTTATCACATATAGATCTCCCCTATGCTTCTAACTAAGGGTGGTTGGTCAAGAAAGTAAGGGAATTCAAACAATATGTTTCCTACTGATTTTTTAGATCATTGATTTATACAAGGTACCTATGATATAGTGGATATGGTTTGGATGTTGAGGAGCCTATATCAAGGTAGAAGGTGGTTGACTTGGTCCATTCAAGGAATTCTAAGTATCTAAGGTTGAGGGTTTGAATTTCTTTTGACCAAGTCAATCTTTGAATCAGTATATAATTGGAGGAGGAGGGAAGATAATTCCCTTTTGATCTACACTCTCTTTCAATGTTTTAGAGAGGCTTTCTTCATTCATTTCATGAACAGATAATTTCTCAAATTTGTGAATGACTATGCCATTTTGTTGCTGTTGAGAATGATTTCTCTTCCTTAAGTCATATCTAGGTTCACTTGGAACCCTTGTGTTCATGTGATGAGATAATTCTCCATCACTCCGCCACGTTGCTTGCAAATCCAGAGAAGAACTTAGTCCCAACTGACGAAATTATGCAAATTTTTCGCATATAGAAGGGGAGAGATCCATAAGTCTTTGTGTCGCCCAATTGGGCCTAGTACGGCCCCCCCTATCCTCTATTGTGGGCACACTATACCCTTGTGTCCACACATTTAGCATGAATGATCCGTCGCACCACGTAGGCGCCCACGTGGCTCCGTGTGGGGCTCCGCCACGTGTCTGCGTCGCGCCACATCAGCTTCGGGTAGGTCCCGTGCATATAAACCCCTTTTTACAATTTTTTAAAGCTTTTAAAATCTAAAAAATACCTGAAAAATCAAAAATAAAATCCATAAAAATCTATTAAATTCAGAAATTCATAACTTCATTTCTAGAACTCCTTTTTGACTCAAATTTTCTCCATTAGATTACAAATTGATTTATCTTTAATCTCATGCCACCTGAAATATAAATTTATTGAAGAATACATGATGAATTTAAAATAATATTAAGTCATCCCCTCAAAGTTCACTTTGATTCATCCATCATTCTCTTATTCTAATTTCTTCTTTTAATCATCCCCTAAAGTCAAAATAAGATCAAGGAAAGTGGTTAATTTCAAGTTGTTTGACCTTCCAAAAGGTCAAACATCAATTAAACACATAATTAACCCTAAATAATACAAAAATGTAGACTTTAGTAAAATGGCATGCCAATGGAGAAAATTCATAAAACTATGATAACATGCATCATAATTGCATAAGATAAACATGAATATTAGTTAAATATGATAAGAATTCAAGTAAAATATGCATGTTATCAAAGTGGAAAATTCTTCCTTCCCTATCAATAAAATCTTGATTTCAAATACCCCTTGGATGCAAAAATGAGTCTAGAAGGGGAATAAAAGAAGAGATTCAAGAATTCTGTTGTCTTAAAGGTTCGACTGATCAAAAATCATTTAGTGAGTACACTATTCGAATAAAGGGAGTATAAATAGGCAAAAATTGGGTGTGGCCATTCAATCTAACGATTGATCTTTGATTAACAGCCCAGATGAAATGTTAGGATGCTTATCAACACCATTAAGTCACATCCATAAGATCGTAAAAGGAGTGTCATGATTAGGCCATTTGACGTGTGAAGAAGAAGTGCCCCGTAACAGCTACCATTTGATCCTCATTGACTGCTCAAGGTACCACATGTCCAAGGAACCCATCAAGCGCATTCAATACTTGCCTTTATAACTCCTTTGATGAACGGATAGGATTTAATAACCATTTGTAAAACAAATCATCACCATATCTGAGTGCACCACATACCCCTCCTGAGTAAGTGAAAATCAAAGTTTCTTATTTAATAGTCTGATCTGATGCCTTGTGTTTTGCCACGTCACTTGCATGTAAAAAATATAGTCCAACATTGAAGAAATTTAAGAAATTGACATCTATAAATAGGAGTGTCTTTATGTGATTAGCTTATGCCCTTAAAAGGGCACTTTAACATTAATGATGTGTGCCACATGTGCGTCACATGTGTGCCACGTGGCGAGCGTATATGCCGCCAGATGATAATAAACAAGTTCACATGCCACATGTCTAGACATGTCAGTGTGCACTATAATCCCCATTTTATAATGTTTTTAATTGAAATAAATGCATAATAAATTTAGAAAAATTTAGAAAATCCAAAAAAGTACCTAAAAATTAAAAAATTCATAACTTTCAAAATACAACTCTTTTTTAATCTAAATTTTTTTTCTTTCATAAAAAATCAAATATTTCTCATTTTAAGAAATAACAAGAGAATAAATTTTTAACTCCAAAATACAATCATTTTATTTGGAAAATAAAACGAGAAAAATAAATGAGTGTGTATAAAAATATTTTCTCTTAATATTTGAAATTAAAACTTAATTATAGTTGTCTCAAATAGAAAATGAGAATAATCTACTCTAAATTTTCAAATTTTAATTATACATGATTATCCCTTAAAAAACTGTATTTTCATATTACAATTTCAATTGCATGGAATGATGATTATGTACTCAAAGTATGATAATAAGCATAGGAATGGAATATTGTATGCCTTAATTTGCATTAATAATAATGTAAATACAATTATAAGTTGCATTTTATCAACAAGCAAACCCCCAAGGGCTTCTAATTTGGTATAGTTACCTCCTTAAATCTAGCTATGACTTATACTTCTACTCCCTAGGTGATGTAGATGACAATAATTTTCATAGAATACAAAGCATGGAAGCAAAATTTGTCTTCAAACAATGTTGCCTACACTGTGTATACATTTGCATTTCTACTTCTAAGTCATCCTAGATTATTGTGCAAGGGAATCTGCCAATATAAGCAATACACCCTCCATCCTCTCTTCACTTAAACGTACCCCTACTTTTTCACAAATTGATATTGTTTTCAATTACCGTTGGTGTCTTGTTACATGCCATAGAACAATTAAACCTACTTCTTTTCTTCCTTTAAGTGACATCTTTTATGTGCCTAGATTTCCCACTAACCTCTTTTCCCTCATGACCATCACCCACAAGCCTAACTCTATGACCATTTTTCCCTTCTTATTACATCTTTCAAGATCTATGTTCTGGATGAAGGATTAGTTTTGAGTATGAAAATGGTCACATGATCTATGAGCTTGTGTTGGACACTCCTATCATTTATCTTGCCCTTTATTTTGTGGTATCCTAGATTAGTCATTATCTTGGTTATCTGTGTGTGAGTTTTGTATGTGTGTCTTGTTAATTGGGTAAATATTATTGTTCCACTTGCCCTCCTAATGAATATATTTCATTTTCCCCTCATTTGGACTTATATTTTGTGGTGCTTGCAAACCCTCTCACATAGCCCTACCATCCAGCCATCTTTATTACATTATTGTTATCAATTGTTATTCTCAAATCAATTGGGTATACCTCCTCATACAGGGTACCGAAGTACTTTCCATATTTTGCCAATTCATCATTGAGATCATTAAAAAGCATACCATTACCCCCAAAGTCCTTTGTATGGATAATGCCCGTGAAATTGTCCAAGGGGCCATGCATACCTTTTGCATTGATCCTATCATTATTTGACAAACCACCTATCCCTACACTACCCAATAGAATGAAGTCTTGACATCACTCATACACTTTTCATTGGGATGCACATCCCTCATTATTTCTATGTGCATGCTCTCTCAATCATCAACTATCTTTGTAGCTACCTTCCATCTTCTCCATTAGATGGCACAATTTTCCTCCAATGCCCTCCTCTTCCTTCAATTCTTTTTCATTACTCACCATTGCAAAAAGTTTTTTCAAAATCTTAACCCCTCTCTTTCTAAATATGTCCCTTGATCTCCCAAGGGCATCTCTCTTAGCTATTCATGTGTGCACAAGGGTTATATTAGCTATTTCCCTAACACCCATTCCTACATCACAGATAGCATTCAATCTATACATGAAATTATATGATTATCAATGCAAATAAAGGCAAAAAATATTTCATTCGTATGCATGTTATCATGTTTTGAGTGAATATTTATCATTCTCAGATACTTTAAGTTATAATCTCAAAATGCACTATTTTTCGAGATAATCATAAATAATTCAAAATAAATATTTGAGAGTAGATTATTCCTACTCTATATTTGAGATTACGATTCAGTTTCAATGTTAAATAATGAGAGAGAATATTTTTATATGGGCTCATTTATTTTTCTAGCCTTATTTTCTAAAAGAAATAAATACATTTTTGAAATAAAATTTTATTCTCTTGTTATTTATCAAATTTGACTTTTTATATTGATATATTATTTCGTTTTTGATCAAACAAGACAAATTTGAATTAATTTGGAGTTATGTTTAAAAGTTATGAATTCTCTAATATTTAGGATTTTTTTGGAATTTTTCTGATTTTTTATGAATTTATTTGAATTTATTTGGATTTATTTTTAATAAAAAAGAGTAAAAACATTGATAATAATCGTGCACTAATGTGGCAGCTGACGCGACAGAGCGGATTGCGTGTCACCGCGTGGTGCCCTATGCGTGCACCACGTGGCACACGTGTGTGTGTGTATACGAGCGTTATTGGTGGGTTAAACATCCATAAATAGATTTTTGCTAACCCACTAAGACCCCTCTCCTTATATACACATGTTTTTGCCTCGATTTTTGTCATGTTGGACTATTTCTCTCTCTTTTTATGTGCAGTTGACATGACCAATTCGGGAGCGTGCAATCACGTGACTAAATCACGGTCATTGATTTTCACTTAAAGAGTGGGGTTCGTGGCGCGTAATAGTTCTTCATCAAATCATTTTAAAAAGACTTCATCTTAGCCGTTCATCTAAGGGGTTATAACAGCTAATATTAAAAGCAACCAATGGACTCTTGTAGACACATGTATACATCCAAAGCATCTGATGAAGATCAATTGACAGACATTATGCAATGTGGTGAAAATCTAAGCACTCTATCTTTGGTTGAATGGACACGACTTAAATGTAATGATTCACATCCAAGCGTTTTATCAAAGTCGTTGATTGAATATGAAATGCCAAATTCAATGGCCACGTCCAATTTTTCCTTTATATACTCATATTCTTTGATGATGTAAACCATTCTTGGGTGTTTTGAGTAATCGAATTGTTTAGATATCTCAATCTTTGAATCTCTTGCTTTTCTCCTCTTCTAGATTGATTTCCGTGTGCAAGGAGTGTTTGAAAGTGAGATTTTATTGAGAGAATAGGGAGAAATCGCATCTTGAATGCCGAAAGTCATCTTTGAAATCGTAGAATGTAGAGCCCTTGATTCGACGATCAATTAGATCATTTCGAGCGTGATTTTGGGATAGATTACGTGGTTTATTTTTTATAACATCATATTTCAATTTCAAAATCCGGATTCGTTGAATTTTAGATAATTTCTTGGTTTTCTCTTTCTTTGTAATCAAATTTTCTATCAAAACTTTGCTCCTTGATTTCTCCACGAATCTTGATCCCAATCAAGTGATTCTTTATTATGTGGATTCATCTTAAAGTTTTCTTTCCAAATCTATCAAAATCCCTAATTTCTCACCTCAATTCCTCATCCGATTTGATAGAATTTGAAGATTACCTAAAAAATTCTCTAATTATTCGTCGATTCAACCCTTATTCAACATTCTACTCTTTAATTCTTAATTGTAATCTTAAATTGGTGAGTTTGGAAATTATTTTGACATTTCTGATAACATGCAATCTTAACATGATAAAACATGATTATTAATGCAAATTAAGGCCTAAACATTCCATTTGTATGCATGTTATCATACTTTGAGTGCATTTCTATCATTTCATGCAATTTTAAGTTATAATCTCAAAATACACTAAATTAGGGTTAATTATGATGAATTAAAGATAAAAGATTTTATAACGTATCTTTACTTGAGATTATAAGTGGTTTTTAAAGTTAAATAATGAGAGAAATAATTTATATAAACATTCATTTAATTTTCTAAAGTTAAAATCTTAAGAAAATGAATGTATTTTTGAAATAGAAATTAAATCTCTTGTTATTTAAATAATTTGACTTTTTATTAAGATAGATAATTTAATTTCGAAAAAAATCTGGATTAATTTAGAGTTGTAGTTTGAAAGTTATGAATTTTCTATTTTTTAGGGATTTTTTTGGAATTTTCCAAATTTATTTTCGCTTTTTAAGGATTAAAAACAATTTAAAAAAGATTAAAAAGGGGTGTTAATTTTCGCGCGGGTCCCACATGCGTGCGACGTGGCACGCAAGGCCACATGGTAGAGCCACGCAGGCCCACGCGAGCGCTTGCGTGGCGCGGAGGTGACACATTTTGTTTTAAATGCAGGCTACGTGGATCAACGCTAGGCGTCAGATCAAAGGCGCATTGGAAATCCGCGCATCGATCGCATGGACGTGCGGACCACCGATCATTGATCGCGCACGTGTCTTTAAAGCGGAGTTATAATAGTCCAGATTTCACGCGATCAAATACACCCAAAGCGTTAGATCGCGATCTAACGGACGCGTTTTCACGCGTTTCATAACGCATAAACGCATGCTGCATCTGGAGCGTCCATCCGCGATCTAACGGCCACGATATATTCGTAACGGTTCATCTTGATGCATTTAATCCGGACCGTTGACGAGGATTAAATGCATCAATCGGACCGTTACGCCCAATTCTCCTATAAATTGAGGCATTCTTCGATTTTGTAAGACATTCTCGGAGGATTTCGCTCAATTGGCCTATCTATACACATCTATCCTTGAATCTCTCACTTCTAATCTCTTCAAGACTCGATTCCGTATCCACAGAGTGATTAAAAGTGAGATTTCGTCAATCGATCAAGGATAATTTGTCTCTTGAACACCTATGCTCACGTTCGAATTCGCAGAATGAATAGCCGTTACTCCGGCGATCAATTGGATCGATTCGATTGTTATCTCGGGTTAGAATACTTGTTTTCCCTTTAATCTATCGTCATGTATCATCAATTTGTAATTTAGGATTGTAATTTAGCTTAATTTAGTCTTTAATTTTGGTTTTCAATCTTCTGGTTTTCATAAATTTCATCTCACTTCGCTCTTTGATTTCTTCGCGATTACTAATCCAAATCGAGTGATTTTTGATTCCGTGGATACATCTTTGAGTTATATTTCTAAATCTACCATTTTCCCTAATTTCTCACCTCAATTCATCATCCAATTTGATCAATTTCTAAAAGATCTCTAAAAAATGCCTTAATTCCCTGTGGATTTGACCCTTATTTACCATTATACCCTTCAATTCGAGTTAATTTCCCAAAATTGCTAAGTTCGGTATTATTTTTGACACGAGACCGTGTGAAATCAACGACCTCGCGGTCCCGTCTCGTCAATGTCTCTGTTTGTTTTCATCGACCACACAATTTTGTATCGTCAATCACCTTGTTTGATGCCATCCTTCATGAGGACACCCTATTATTGTCTTCTTCACCTTCTTTATTTCTAGTTTTTGCTTGTTGCCCTTTCCACCTAATCCATCTATCCTTGACTCTTCACAGTCTATTGTCCTTTACAACGATTGTCACACAAGCTATCTACTAACATTGCCATTATTAGAAGCTCGACGATGCATGCCCTTACTAGCATCTTTATCCTAATCGATGATTCACCTTTTCCTACTCTGGTTCTCTTTGGCAGCTCCATCACTAGGTTTGTCGCTTGATGATCCTCATTTTCCAATTGCCTTGCATATGGGTCTTTGCTCTTCTACCCAGCACCTTATCTCTAACTTTGTTTTCAATGACCCCCTTCATCACACCTTTTGTGCATTCACTATTTCTGAGTCATTTGAGTTTCTACCCAAGATATATATTGAAACATATCAATTAAACAAGTGGAATGCAACCATGGACCTCGAGTAGCATGGTTGGTGAATTGTTGAACCTATGTACTAGTGTCATGCCCAATTGACACAATATTGTTGACTTTCAAGTTGGTATTTACCTTGAGTACAATTATAATGGCATGATGGCTCAACACAAGGCTCAATTGGTAATCTACAGCTTCATGCAAGCCTATGGTATTTATTATATGGAGATTTTGTCTCATGTGGTTCCCCTGAAATCTATCTATGTTCTTTTGTCTCTTTGGGTTAGTCATCAAAACTTCTTGCACCAACTAGATATCTCTAAGGCCTTCATGTACAAAGGCTTGGAGGATGATGTGTTTTTGAAGCGACTCTAGGTTATTTTTCTCACAAAAATTCTTCAAGAATTCGCTTGTTTTGTCAAGATATTTATATAATTAAAATTTTTTTGCAATCCTAGTTTGTGAAGTTTAGTCACTTGTTTATAAACTATGGCTTCACAACATGCACTATAGATCCCACAGTGATGTAGAAGCCAAATTTTGGGGGCATTGTGGTTCTTTACTTTTATGTTCCTGATAATTGATAACACACAACTTTGACATGCAATTATATGATTATTAATGCAAATTAAGGCATAAAACATTCCATTCTTATGCATGTTATCATATTTTGAGTATATATCTATCATTTTATGCAATCTTAAGTTATAATCTAAAAATATACTATTTTTGGGATAATTATGCATTTTTAAGAATATATTTTATTCCCATATATATATGAGATTATAATAGAGTTTGAATGTTAAATAATAAGAGAAAATACTTTTTCTATAGTCATTTATTTTTTCTAAGTTTTAATTTCTAATAAAAATGAGTATATTTTTAAAGAAAAATTTATTCTCTTGTTATTTAAATAATTTGACTTTTTAGAATGATAGATAAATGAATTTATGATTCAAAAAAATAAATTTGGCTTAATATGAAGTTGTATTTTGAAATTTATGAATTTTTTAATTTTTAGGGATTTTTTCTGAAGTTTTTATGAATTTAATTCAATTTATTTTGAATTCAAATGAACAAAAATATAAATTTTAGATTGCGTGCGACGTGGCAGCTGATGTGGTGTGGCCAAAAGAGCACGTCGCCACATGGCGGCGCACGGACACACCACATGGCACTACGGTTGTGTTCCCGTGTGTGTGTGCAAGTGCGTGCGTGTGTGTGTGCACGCATGCACTCATGTGATTAGAGAGATTAAGCATCTTTTTCAGAATAATGCTAACTCCTTGAATCACGTGTACCTTATATGCGCGTTGAATCACACGATTTTTTGTCATGTGGAACTATGCTTTTGTGCTAATACATGCAAGTGATGTGGCGTCGCGTGGACCATCTCATTCACACGTTAAATTAAAATCGTCGATCATCACTTAAGTCGAGTGGTACGCGGCAGAATCGGATTGGACAACGATTCTTATTTTTAAATGTTTAATCTCAGCCTTTCATCAAAGGAGTTATAACGACTGAGACTAAAAGTGATAAAACACAATTGAAGCAT
>CM044105.1:1796140-1916393 GCA_024174645.1 Lemna minuta
ATCCTAAAAAAATTAGAAAATTCATAACTTTTAAAATATAACTCCAAATTAATCCAAATTTCTTTCATTTGATCTAAAATTTTATTCTCTATCATTCACATGATCAAGGTTTCTCTTCTCTCTATTATGCTACCAGATGAGTATGACACTTTGTCCCCTGGTGTTGTAGGGACCTGCATGAAGAGGTTAGGATTATCAAAATTTCTATCAAGTTATCTCATCACAAAAATTCATTTCAATCTCCATAGAGTACCTCTTCTATCCGTCTCTCTCTCTCTGAAAATATGATTACCTCATCTTCAATAGAAATGTGATTTGTGTGATATTTACAAATATTGAGATGAACATATCTATCACATAATATGTAACCTTGAGGAGTGCACTCAATATATACATAGATAGATAAATTGAGAGAGAGAGAGAGAGAGAGAGAGAGAGAGAGAGAGAGAGAGAGAGAGAGAGAGAGTGGTGGGGACACCTAAAAAACAAGAGAAGTACCCAAGGAGGCAACAAAGCATTACAACTGAAGGAGAAATGCAAGGATTCAGTGTCATACATATGAAGTAAATAACATGCTGATCCTAAGGAAGAAGTTCAAAACTCTATCATTAGAAGACATTTCTATATCAAATGCTTTGAAGAAATGAAGAGGAGCAAGCCCATGAATATGGGGGTGCCACCCCTTAATCCTTAGAATCCTTAAAATACATCCCTTGACTTGGCCAAACCCTACTCTTGACCTAAAACCTTTAATTTTGAGCCGTTCACCAAGTCAAACTACTGTCTTGAAATTTAGGAACCCCTTTGACCAACTCAAATCATCTCCCTAAATTATAGGAAGAAATTTTAGATTCCTAAATTTCAAGTTATTTGCATTATAGATCCTTCTTTGACCAAGTCAACCTGACCCCATGATTTTAGGGCATTACTATACCCAAATCACCCCTAAATTTCCATGAATTAAAGCCCTCCAAGTGGCACCCTCAGATCTTGACAAGTGGATTTTTAAGGCATCCTTTCAAGAGGGTTGAAATTTCTCCTCAAAAGGTGGCACCCCTTGAAGAGACACACCCCTTCAAGAGTTGAACAATTCTCTCTCTTCTCCTATTTATATGGGTCTCGTGAAACTCTCTCTCATAATTTTGAAATTTGAAAAAGTTTAAAGTTTTATTGTTTCCACACTCTTTCTCTCTCATCCTCCATGAATTTCCCACATCTCTCTCATTTTCTCTCATCCACACACCAATCCACAACTTTTCCCTCTTCATCCCTCTTCTTCCTACTCTCCACAACACAGTCCCTTCATTTCTCATTCCCCCCTTCTCATTCTTCTTCTCCTTCCTCTTCATTCCCTTCTCTCTTTTCTCTCACATCAAGGAGTAATCAAGAAGGAGATTTCAAATTTTGCCCCAACAAGGTCATATCAATCAAGAATCTTCATCAAGGTACTCTCATTCCTCTCATTTTGTGTCATAGATCATCCTTCCCCCAAAATCTCTTGCTCTTAGGATTTGTGTGAACCCTAGGATAGCCTCTATTCATTTATTTGGGTATTCATGCACATTGGTTGTGAAATTTGGTCTGATTCATTGAATAGAAACTCCACTTTAAGATTATTAAAAATACTAAGTAATTTCCAAAAGATCAGCATCCTCATCTTCCTAAGCCCAAGCTTGCCTCACACCAATTATTTAGATGGAGAAAGTTAGGAGGACGGTGGTCAGATAAGTGATAACATGCATCTATAACTTAAATTCTTATCTTATTTCACTCATATTCATGCTTATTTTATGTAAATATGATGCATGTTATCATAATTTTTATGAATTTTCTCCATTGGTATGTCATTTCACTAAAGTCGATATTTATGCATAAATTAGGGATAGTTTTATACTTGATTGATGATTAATAATTAAAAAGTTTAAATTAATAGTAGTTAATCTATTTTCTTGAATTACATTGACTTTAGTGCATGTTTTGAAAGATAATTTCAAAATGAAAATGTGATTTAGAAGATTTCTTAGGAAATGAGTTAAGTTAAATTTTAATTCATCCTATGATCTTCTTTTGAATTATATTTTTAATGGCAGAGTATTAAAAAGAAAAGAAATTGTGATACAATGGAGAAAATTTGGATTAAAAAGGAGTTGTATATTAAAAAGTTATGAATTTCTGAAGTTTATGCCTTTTTTAGATTTTTTTATCTGATTTTAAATTGATTTTTTATTAATTTCTCTTATTAAAATCGCGAAAAAAGGTGGGTATTTTATTCCACAGACCCCGTAGCTGATGTGGCACAGAGCGGACGTGGCACGCGGCACGCAAGGCCACGTGGCGGGGCCGTGCGAGCCCACGTGAGGTGCAGGTGGCACACAGGGCGCGCACACGTGGCGGGAGGCCACGAGGGTCCACGCGGACGCTCGAGTGGCACCACGTGGCAGTGGGGATGGAAGGTGAAGGGCCCATGGGTTAGTGGGCCCTGGTTAGATTATTGGGGCGTTAACCCAATAGCATTAAACCGCCTCACTATTTAACCGTTATATTATTTTCTTTTTCCTCTGTGTGGGACTATGTTCCCGTGGAGTCTTACCTTTACAGGACACCTGGCCGCACCGCGGACGTCGGATTTACGAGCATCAATTGAAAAGCGTCAGTACGATGGACTTGAAGTCCACGCGATCGCCAATCACAACACGTGCGTTTAAAACACACTTTAGTGAAAGGATCAAAGGCTCACCTTGCACCAAGTGGCGTCATCAGATGGACGCGATTCATCAGAAGTTCGGCGTATCATGGGTGGACGCGTGGAAGCTTCACGATACTCCAATTGAAGATCGGACAACTGGACTTTAATTGTGGACCTTACAAACAAGACATCGTGTCTAAGATGCGTGTGCGACATGGACGAAAAGGGAGTATTCGATCCTCATCGAATGATCGCGATTCAGCGCGATCTTGGAACTCAACAAGGGAGACACATGCACTCATTTGAGCAGGAGATGGGGATCGGATGACAGCAATTCGGTGCTCATGATCGTGGCTCATGATCGCGGCTCAATCGTGGCCTGATTGACGCGCGATCGTGGCAAAATCACCATGCGATTCGGGCCACGATTATTTCCAAGTGATGGGCCACGATCGTCGTGCGATCGTGGCCATCAATTCCACTTTTTGACCGGATCACATGGCCTTAAAAATTGGGCGGAAATTTTAATTTAAAAGATGATGTAACATCTCTTTTCTTCTTAACTTTTGATTGATTCGTAAAGCAATTAAGAAAATTTGAAGAAAAATCTTAAGTTCTTCGTGATCCCCGTGTTTAGACTCAATTGCGAAGCAATTGGAGCGGGATTGATCGTGAATTTCCCTTTGATTTCATCGAATTTTCCCTTAAATTCCGAACGTCCGCGAGGAAGAAATTGAGCAAATTCACTTCAATCCACATGAATTGAAGCCTTATTATTGCGGCAATCGGGTTAGTAGTGAGATTTGATCAATTATCAAGTAGTAATTTGAGCTTTAATTAGATTTAGAACTTTAATTTCGCAAATTAGTTCTTAGTGTTCTTCATTTTCCCCAAATTTTAGTACGACATTTTGTTAATATTAAAAATAGTATATCTCTCTGATTACAATTGAAATCACTCAATTTTAGTTTCATTGGATTCCTCCTTTCATCAGCTTTCCGTGGATAGAAAATTCGTCGAATTACGAGTTTATTTGACCCTTCAATTTAACATTTGACCGAGCACTATTCATTTTTCATTAGAATTTGAACGTTGACTTCAGGGTCAATTACATTCAAAATACAAATCAGAATTCAATCATTTTGGTCTCTTTAAAATCATCTGGTTTTTAGCTTTCCATTGATATATAAATTTCAAGATTTGAATATCATTTGACCAGTCAATTTGAAGATTTCCTGTGAGGTGTTCATTTCAGGGATTTTCTGATCTTTGATTTTCAATAATTCATAATAAATCCATTTCTTATTGAAAAATCATTAATTTCAAATCAATAAATTCTATTTTTTCTCTAGTTTCTAAATATATAATTTTTGTAATCTTTTGACACCTTTTGTAATTCTCTAGTCTCAATTTTGTCTGATTTTATAGAACTTTGACTGTTGGTCAAAGTCAACGCTTTGACTTTGACTTTTGGCTTTTCTTTGTCAAATCCGAGATCTTAAATCTTAAAACTCCTTATTGAGTATATCGATATCATTTCCTTTCATAAAATCTTATTTTTACTTCTTAAAAATCTCTTTTATACCTAAGTTTGACCAAGTCAACTCTACAATTAAAGGTAACCTTGCTCTTTGTGGATCAACCGGATACTTACACATTACGTGATTTAGTATCTTTATCTTTGTGGGTTAGGTTTTATAATTTTTGTTTGACCGACATTTGTGTGTTTTAACGACCGCACAAAACGTTTCGTCAAAATGGCGCCGTTGCCGGGGAGCATGCGTTATTGATTTTATTGCTTAATTTCGTGGGTATATTTAGGTTTATGTCTTCTGTTGTTTACTAACCTGCAGAAAATTCATCAGACCCTCTCAGTGGTGGAAAAGGTATAGCGAGGTAAGATTACCTAATTTTTCCCACTATTTGATAGTTTTTGTGAAAACTTGGTAATTTATTTTGTGTTTGTCACTTATTTGAGACATCGATATTGATATATCTCAGATTCATTCTTTGTTATCAGTGACCTATTAGTATTATTATCTTTAGTGGTATTATTATCAATGTGTAGCTTGATCTATCTTTTGGTGGAGTAAGTGAAGCATTTTTTATTTGGACGTCACTCTTTCGTCCAACCCTTTTCTGACTTTCTTATATATATGTATATACTTGTTGTTCTGTGATCTTATATATATATATATATATATATATATATATATATATATATATATATATATATATATATATATATATACCGATCGTCCAAAGGTAGAATACGCGAGTCAATGCGCCTCTTCAACGAGGTGCGAATTTTAAAATTGGTCACATATTCTTAGCCTTTTGCCCACTTTTCATGGACTACCATCGGAGGATCCATATTGACATGTGAACGAGTTCAACCAGGTGTGCGAATTCAACCAATGCCACAATGTCGCCTCTGAGACGGCCAAGATGCGCTTCTTCCCCTTCACGCTTAAGGAAAGGGCAAAGGAGTGGTTTTTCACCTTGGGCCACGAGTTTGATACAAGGAGAGATGTGGAAGACGCATTTTTGCGTAAGTACTACTCGGTAGGTAAGTCTAGTGCCGTGAGACGCGCCATACGCGAGTTCTCACAATGGCCGGGTGAGGTTTTCTATGAGGCATGTGAGTGACTTAGGGATCTCTTGAGACAGTGCCCGCATCATGGTATACCTAAACATGAGATTATTAAAATTTTTTATGATGGTTTAGGTGCACCTGACAGATATTTGCTTGATGCCGCTAGTGGAGGCACATTCATGAGCAAATATGAGGATGAAGCCCTCGAGTTGATCAAGTTGGTGGCGGAGAATAGCCATCATCATGCGGATAAATCCTTCAGAGGACTGAGCGCTCGCGCAAAGGGAGGCATGTTAGATGCGAAGGCGGCAGAGACATGTATGGTTTTAGATAAGATTGAGAAACTGACCGAGGCACAGAACTTGATCATGGATTCGCTTAAGATCCAACCAGGTTCTGATGGCCTCGCGCTAGTTTTACATGTCGATATTTCTCCATGTTTGCATTGCTCTAGCTTTGAGCACGTCGAGCTGGATTGCCCCGTGATGGCAATGCAAGGTCAGTTTCCATTTCGGCCAGGCGGGTAGGTCAAACTACCAGGTTTGACTAGGCGGGTAGGTCAAACTACCCGAATCAGGGTTATTCTAGTTTTCATAACCCTACTTATGCGCAGCAGCAGAATGGGCAGCACACTTCATACCATCAGCTCTATGGATCTGTGCCGCAGCCTATGGGAACCCGAGGCCGACATCTTTCGCCCCCGGTATTCTCCGAGCGGTCACACTGCCATAGGTAGTCCCACCTCCAGCACCTTCAGTTGACCCCGTCATGAGTGCATTAGCACAAATGATGAGTAAACTGAATGAGGTTAGCGACCGACTCGACCGAGTCGAAGGGGCTAAAGCCCAATGCTTCGATGCTTCTACGGAGCAAAGCAAGGGTAAGCGAGTTAAATTTATAGATCAATTACCTTCCCAACCTTTGGCAAATCTCAGGAATCTAGGTCAAGCATCTTCGAGCCGCACCCACAATGTGAACGAAGTTTGCATTGATAGTGCATCAAAGGAGGCACATGCCATATTGGGCATACGTAGAAGCAAGCTCTTAGTGGATCCTCATACAGCCACAAACGCCGCAAGGACCCGCTTGAGGAGAGGGACGACCGTCCATCTCCCACGATTATTCTGGAGGAGGACTCCGAGGATGAGGATGCACTGACGAGACGGGTCCGCGAGGTCATTGATTTCACACGGTCTCGTGTAAAATATAATTCCAAACTTACCAATTTGATGAAAATAATTCGAATTGAGGGGTATAATGGTAAATAAGGGTCGAATCCACAGGGAAATAAGGAAATTCTTGATGTTTTCTTAGAAATTGATCAAATCGGATGATGAGTTGATGATAGAAATTGGGGAAAATGGTAAATTATGAAAGAGAACTTCAAATCGATTCCACAGAATCAAGAATCATCGAATTTGGTCTTGATTTCGCGGAAAAATTGTAGATCGAAGTGGAGAGAAATTTTCAGACGAAGAAATCGCGAATTCAACGAGAATTAAACAAAATTAAACTTGAAATCCTAATATAAATTGAAATTAAACATGATAGGAAGGTAGATCATGAAAAATTGCTTCCACTGGTGCCAAATAACGATCAAATTGATGCAAGTAAACCGCTTAATCGCCTAGAACACGTAGAACGCGAAGAGGATATTCAAGCGTCAATTTTTCCTAATCTACTCAACCGAATCTCAATCTCAAAGGCTCCAGAGGTGCCAGAAATGAGTGTAGAACACGATGGGATCGAGAGAATCGAGAGGGGAGGTGTCTAGACAGATCAATTGCTTTGATTTCCAACTCGAATGGTTTAGAACATCGAAGAACACCTCTATTTATACACATTTTGGGCGGTAAGCGTCCGTCGAAACAATCGATGGTTACGATGAAACGGTCCATGATGGACCATTTTGAAAAAGTTGCAGCCGTCAGATCTTCAGTGGAGGGTCTCGATGATCTCGTTGATAAGCGTTAAAAAAAAGCATGAATTGCGCCCATTGGATCACGATCGGGCGATCGAGATGCAATCCTCGCCGTTTCATCAGAGCTGTTATAACTCTTTTAATTTAGCCACGTGCTCTGACTTGATGCAGTGGTCTGCGCGTTCACGCGATCGACACACGGATTTCCAATGCGCCGTCGATCCGACGCTTCTCCCTTCGCCACGTGTCTTGCATTCGTGAAAGCTGTGGGACTTAGTCCCACACGGAAAAAATTCAGGGAAATGAAGCGGTATATAATATGTAACGGTTTAAGACGATTAATAATTCTCTTCCGATAATCGGAAGAATATATATATTATATCCCTTATATAAGTAAATATAATACGCGTCACATCGCCACGTAGGCACCTCGTGGGCCCGTTGGCGCTGCCACGTGGCCTTGAGTGCCACGTCGCATCCACGTGGCCCCGCGCGGAAATAAAACCGCTATTTGCCTTTATTTTATTTATTTTAATCGTTTTAAAAATAAAAAATAATTCAGAAAAAATCCGGAAAAAATCCCTTAAAATGGAAAATTCATAACTTTTAATATATAACTCCAAATTAATCCAAATTTCTTTCATTTGATCCGAAATTTAATTATCTATTATTCTAAAGAGTCAAAATTAATAAATAATGAGAGTTTTTAATCTTATTTCAAGAATATATTTATTTATTTAAAGATTTTAACTTAAAAAAATCAATAAATGTTTAGAAATCATTTTTCTCTCATTATTTTAACTTTAAAAACCTCTATAATCTCAAGTAAGGATGGGTTATTAATTATTTATCTTTTAAATCATCATATTTAACCCTAATTTAAAGTATTTTTGAGATTATAATGACTTTTTCATGGAATGATAGAAAAATACACATAAGTATGATAACATGCATGTAAATGAAACTATTTATAGCTTAATATGCATCAAAAATCATATTTTATTATGTTAATGTATCATGTTATCACGCACCCGATGAGGAGAGTAGGGCAGAGTCCAATCCCGACATTAATAAACCTCCAGTGCCATTTCCTCAGTTATTGAGCCGGCCTAGAGTCTCTACGAGTGATAGTGATGATACATTATTAGAGGCTTTTAGACAGGTTACCATCACCATTCCACTAGTAGACGCCATCCACCATATTCCATCCTACGCAAAGTTCCTGAAAGGACTTTTCACCCCTACGAGGAAGCCAAAACCCATCCATATGAGTGAGACCATTAGTTCTATCATGCTGAGTACGCTTCTTAAGTGACGATCGATGGGCGATATTCAATCACGCGATCTGACGCTTCACAGGCTGCCACGTCGCCCCCGCACTTAATTTAACTGAAAAATTGATATTTTAATCAGAAAATCGATATTAAATTCGGAAAATCCTTAGAAATTCGAAACTAAATTCAACAAAAGATCCGGAAAATTCCCTAAAAGTTAGAAAATTCATAACTTCTAATATATAAGTCCAAATTAATCCAAATTTCTTTCATTTGATCCCGAATTTAATTATATATCATTCTAAAAGGTAAAAATTGATAAATAATGAGATTTTTAATATTCATTTCATAATTATTATTATTCTTTAAGTGTTTTCTTTTAAGAAAATATAAATAATGGTTTAAAAAATGTTTTCTCTCATTATTTTAACTCTAAAAACATCTATAATCTCAAATAAAGATGGTTTATTAATTTCTTTATCTTTAAATCATCATATTTAACCCTAATATTAAGTATTTTTGAGATTATAATGACTTATTCATAGAATGATAGAAAAATACACATAAGTATGATAAGATACATGAAAATGAAATCATTTATGCCTTAATATGCATCAATAATTATGTTTTATCGTGTAAGTTTAGAATGTTATCACACCCCCAAGTTAAATTATTGCTAGTCTGTTAGAAATTCACTATATGATCTCCCTAGAAGGTATTTTCATCCTTTGATCCTACTACTAGAGGTGAAGTGTGTAAATGTATGATCAGGTTTTCCTCATAGTGTAGGCCATAGTGATCTAGATTCCATCTCTAGGTTGACTTCTTTAGTGCATGTTAGGGTAGTGCTCATCGGTTAATGCTCAAGTTTAATTCTTGATTGTAATCAAGGTGAGCATATCTAAGGTATGATGCTATGGTGATGAAAATATACTCACTCTCTCATGAGTAGATGTAATTCCTTACCCTCCATAAATACATCACTCCTGCCCTCAAAATGGAGGCTACTTAGTATTTAGAATTCCCCTCAACTCGCTTTCCTCCTTAAAAGAGTGCAATTCAAAAGGGTTCCTATCATTGGATGCATCGTGTGAGGAGGCTGAATGAAATAAAAGATACTATTTCTAAGGGTATGACTTGGCTAAAAGCAAATATGCTGATAAAACAAAGTGGATTATAAAAGCAAAGAAGGTACCATTTATGATGATTATACTCCCAAGTGAGGTGGATGGTGATGGATAGGGTAGATGGTGGAGATGATAGTGGAGGTAGAGGTAAAGGTAGAAGATGTTCCCACTTATTTTCCTTCTTGTAACTTCTTATTTCTCTCTTTCTTTTGACTTTTCTCCTCTTTTTTTTAAGCATTTCAGAAGACTAAAATGATGATGTGGAGGAGTTTTAGGATTTCTAAAGAAAGTGTGTAGAAAATGAAGTGTAGTGAAGGTATAAGTACATGTGGGAGGAAAAATGGAAGGTGAGATGGATATGTGATTTCACTTGGGAGTGTTCATCATCAAAAGAGAAGTTTAAAACAAAGTAGTGTAACTACTTGATTGCTTTGGAAGAGATAAACTACATGCCTATAAGGAAAGATAGGTGCTACAAGAATTATGGATTATTGAACTCTTAAAAAGGGAAAGTCTAGAATCGAGAAATTCCTTATACTAAGGAGTTTTGGTTAATAATAGGTAAAGGATGGAATTTAATTTTCTCTCAAATACTCTCCTTTTCAATCCCATAGGATTTCAACCTCTGATTACTCTTTTTCCTTGGTGCCTGTTAGGGACCCAACCCCAAAGAAGTCAACCACTAAATCTAATCCATTGGTCTCTCTAGATCATTTGACTTTATTACTCAAAATGTAATCATATGGGCTATAAGGCCCTCACTTCTACATCTCTAGTAGGTCAGATCTCTAGATGAAAAGACTTCAAAGGTGGGGTAGATTAGATCAAAGATTTTGAAAAATAGGAGTTTTTAGAAGGTAGAATTTTAAAATTTTTGAAAAATGGTAGAGCTTTTTCTAAATCCTCACCCCCAACTAGAATCTTTCATTGCCCTCAATGAAAACTACATGCTCATGTGAAAAACTCATCGAATCATGGCATGAAAACAATATAAAAGTGTGGTGAGATAGGTTTAGAAAGGCTCATTATTCCGTGATGCTCGTGGGATTTCTGGTGCAGGTGCGCCCTTTCCTAGTGTAGTTCTCTGATATCTATAAAAATTGAAATAAAAACATAAAACCAAAAAGGTAAGATAATCTTGGGGTGCCTCCCGAGAGTGCGAAGTTTAATGTTTTTAGCTAGATTAAACAAAAATAAAACCTACGACTAATGATGGGTAGAGGGTGATACCGTCACATCCTCGATTGCTCGGGGAGATGCAGATTTACCTTATCTGCCGGTGCGGGTGGCTCTGAGGTCAGGTACGGCTGGAGATGATGGCCGTTTACCTTGAATTGTCGACTGGTTTTAGGGTCAGAGATGAGTACCGCTCCGCCGTTGAATAATTCTAGAACCACGTAAGGACCATCCCATCTCGAGCGCAGCTTTCCAAAGAAGAGCTTGAGGCACGAATTGTAGAGCCACACCTTGTCGTTGACGTGGAATGATTGTCGTCGGGATGTGCCGTCGTGGAAGGCCTTGGTCTTCTCCTTGTAGATCGCCGCGTTCTCGTACACGTCGTGCCTCAACTCTTGTAACTCCTAGAGCTGGAGAAATCGTTCTTTCCCTGCTTCCTCCAGTGCAAGGTTGAGCTTTTTGATAGCCCAGTAGGCTCGGTGCTCTAGCTCAACCGGAAGGTGGCAGGCTTTCCCAAAGATGAACCAAAAGGGAGACATCCCGATGGGTGACTTGTATGCCGTCCGGTATGCCCGTAGTGCGTCGGGAAGCTTGTGTGCCCAATCCTTCCCATCTGGAAAAAATTATCTTTTTAAGTATAGTTTTGACTTCTCGATTACTTACCTCTACTTGCCCATTTTCCTGGGGGTGGTATGGCATGGTGATGAGGTGGTGTACTCCGTTCTTCTTCAACAGCGCCCAGAAGTGAGAGTTGTTGAAGTGTGAGCCGCCGTCGCTGATGATAGCCCTCGGACAACCGTATCGGGCGAAGATGCATCGCGTGATGAATCGCAGAACTTCCCGATGATCATTTGTCCTAGTGGGGATTGCCTCGACCCACTTGGATACATAGTCCACTGCCACCAATATGTACTCTTTCCCGTCAGAAGGTGGGAAAGGTCCCATGAAATCTATCCCTCAAAGGTCGAAGATCTCCACCTCAAGGATTGGCCACATCGACATCTCATCTCGTTTGGAGATGTTGATTGCCGCTTGACATTGTAAGCACTCAGTATAGAAACAATGGGCGTCCTTGAAGATGGAGGGCCAGTAGAAGCCGCTCTGTAGGATCTTGTTCGCGGTCTTGCGTGCCGCAAAATGTCCTCTGCATGTCGATGAGTGACACATCGCCAGTATATCTCCTTGCTCCTCCTCTGGTACGCATCATCGGATAATCTGGTCGTATCCTAGGTGGAACAGAAGCGGTTCTTCCCAGAAGTAGTACTGTAGCTCATGGAAGAACTTATCGTTTTGATGCCGGTTCCAGTGCTCTGGGATCGATCCAGTGACGATGAAGTTGACGATGTGCACGTACCAAGGGGCGTGAGTCGAGATGGCGAGAAGATGCTCGTTTGGAAATGTATCTCCGGTGTCCTCTCCTCCCGAGATGTGGATACGCGATAAGTGGTCTGTCTTCGAGTTTTCGCTGCCCTTCTTGTCTTTTATCTCCAAGTCAAATTCTTGAAGGAGCAGCACCCATCGTATCAATCGTGGTTTGGCCTCTTTCTTGGAGAGCAAGTACTTTAGGGCCGCATGATCAGTGTAGATGATGATCTTGCTCCCCAAGATGTAAGGCCGAAACTTCTTGAGAGTGTAGACCACCGCTAGAAGCTCTTTCTCCGTAGTCGTATAATTTATTTGAGCTTCAATGAGGGTCTTACTTGCATAGCAGATGGCCGTCGGCTTCTTGTCAAGTCATTGCCCCAAGACAGCTCCCACCGCGTAGTCCGAATCGTCTCACATGATCTCGAAGGGTAAGTCCCAATTAGGACTTTGTAGAATCGGTGCCTCGATCAGTGTTTGCTTCAACATCGTGAATGCGCGCTTCCCTTCTTCGTCGATGATGAAGTCCTTGTCTTTGCAAAGAAGGGTGGTGAGGGGCTTGGAAACTTTTGCGAAGTCTTGGATGAATCTTCGATAGAAGTTGACGTGCCCGAGAAAGCTCCTTAGGTCTTTGACAGTACTTGGTAGATGGAGGTTTTGGATGACCTCTATCTTGGCCTTGTCCACTTCTAAACCCTTGCCTGAGACGATATGCCCAAGCACTACTCCCTTTTGTACCATGAAGTGGGATTTCTCCCAGCTAAGCACTAGTCGTTTCCTGATGCATACCTCCCGTATCTTCGTCAGGTGAGCGAGACAACTTTCGAAGTCATTTTCAAAGATGGAGAAATGGTCCATGAAGACTTCTAAGCTGTTGCCAAGAAAGTCAGAGAAGATTGCCGTCATGCATCATTGAAATGTTGCGGGGCGTTGCACCAGTCCGAATGGCATGCGTCTGAAGGCGAAGGTGCCAAACGGACATGTGAGCGTCGTCTTCTCTTGATCGTTGGGGTGGATAGCAATCTGATTGTAGCCCGAATATCCGTCAAGAAAGCAGAAGTAGTTCGATCCTGCCAGTCGGTCCAGGATTTGGTCGATGAGCGGTAGCGGGAAGTGGTCCTTCTTGGTCGCGGAGTTCAGCTTCCGGTAGTCGATGCAGACTCTCCACTTCGTCGGTAGGCGCGTCTGGATTTCCTCGCCCTTCTCGTTCATCGTGACCGTTACTCCGGCTTTTTTGGGAACAACGTGTACCGGACTCACCCATTGGCTATCGGATATAGGGTAGACAATTTTTGCGTTGAGCCATTTAAGAATTTCTTCTTTCACAGCCTCCCATAGCCTTGGGTTGAGTCGTCTCTGGGCCTCCCTGACGGGTCTTGACTCATCCTCTAGGAAGATGCGATGAGTACATAGTAAGGGGTCTAGCCCTTTTAAGTCCGTCAGTGATGTAGGATATTTTAGAGAATGATCCTACAATTAGGGAGGACCTATGAATTGATATCACTATGAAAATGAATTTAATAACAAAGGGGTTCCTACTGGGTTTTCTTTTGAGATCATTAATTATAATGATATAAGGTACCTATGATATGGTGGATACGGTTTAGAAATTAAGGATCCTATATCAAGGTAGAAGGTGGTTGACTTGGCCCATTCAAGGGATTCTAAGTATATAAGGATAAAAGTTTACTTTCTTTTGACCAAGTCAATCTTTGGATCAGTATGTAATAGAGAAAGGAGGGAAGGTAATTCCCTTAAGATCTACACTCTCTTTATTTATTTAGAGAGGTCTTCTTCATCCATTTAAGGGAATGGATAATTTCTCAAATAGGTAGGTAAGGAGGAGGAGGAGGAGGATAGGTTCACTTAGAACCCTTGTGTTCATGTTTGAAAATAATTCTCCATCAGTCAGGGTCCATCCGATTGCTTCTTTATTTTTCCTTAGTACCTCCAGTAATTGTTCTTCTTGCTTCATGTCCAGCTTAGACGAAATAATTACCGGCTTTGCTTTCTCTTCGTCAAGGAAGGCGTACTTGAGTGTTGATGGGAGAGTTTTGAGCTCCAAAGTTGGCTCGTCCATAGGAAGCTCCTCATATCGTGCTTCCTCGTCGATCATCATGACTTCCTCTACACAGGCGTCTATATCCTGGTCGTCGGCAAAGTCGATAGCGCCCAAGTCTTCAGAAGCTCGTGAAGGGTATTTCATTAATTTTTTTAGGTCGACCTTCACGGTGTGCTCTCCCACCTTGAGAATTACTTCTCCTTTCCCCCAGCCGGTTACAGCTTTTGCGGTAGCTAGGAAGGGTCGTCCTAAGATAATCGGAGCTTGGCTCATCTCCTTAGTCATTTTCATGTCGACCACTAAGATGTCTACCGGGAAATAACAATCTTCTATCCTTATGATGGCATCTTCTACTAGTCCATGGGGTTTTCTAATAGATCTATCGGCTAAGCATAGTTCTACTAGAAAAGGTTGTAGCTCCCCTACATGATGATGATCAAATACAGCTTTGGGGAGGATGTTGATATTAGCTCCTGTATCTAGTAGGGATCTAATGAAAGACATTCCTCCTATTTCACTCATGATCATGGGTGCTCCTGGATCTCTCTTTTTTACAGGTAAAGAATTCATCATGATGGAGCTTACCGTCTCACTAAGTTGGATCCTTTTAGGGTTTCTATGGGGAGTACATAAAAACTTTAAGAAATTTGACATACAAAGGGATATGCTTGATGGCTTCTGTCAAGGGAATGGTTATCGTCACCTTTTTAAAGGCGTCTAGTAGGTTGTCATCAGTTTCACTATTCTTGGCTTTGTGTCTATTAAGAGCTTGAGGATAAGGCACATGGGGCTTATATTTGTCAAGGTTAGGTTCAGCTGTAACCTGTTCTTCCTCGTCCTCCGAATCAGTGTCTTGCTCAACGATAATTGGCGTTTCTTTTTCTTCATTTGAGCCTTGGTGGACAGGATGATCCTTGTATGGATCTGACAGAGCTTTCCCACTCCGAATGCTTGATATGGCCAATGCTGTTTCTACGGCTTCCTCATCGATGTGTACATGGTTGATATTGTGTGTCTGGGTCGAGGAGGCTCCTTGATTTCTTGGATTTGCCATGGCCTGCGAGGGTAATTGGTCAATAAAAGTTACTTGCTTACCCTTTTTATTTGTCGTTGAGTGGACGTTTGTCTTGACGAAGTTTTGAATTTCGTCCATGCGTGAGTTCATCCTTGTCATTTGCTCCATTAGTTGCAAGATCGCGTCGAGGATCGGGTCGGATGTTGGCGTGGTCTGGCATGGAGCTTACGTGTATGCTTGTGGTTGAGTCGGCGGGACGAACGACGACTGTCTTTGATTGGGGTAGGATTGCTGACCGTTGTATTGTGGAGGATAGGGTTGATCGTTGTTCCTCTTATATCCATTGTTCTGCAAAGAATTTTTAAAAATATGGGTATTATATTGGTTAGGACAATTACCTGGATAATTGGGTCGTCCCTGTTGACTTGGTCCTGCTGATGGACCTTGTCTATACATGCCTTGCCCTTGGATTGCCATCACGAGGCAATCTAATTCAACATGGTTCAATCTTGAGCAAGTTGTGCATGGTGACGCTTCTTGGAGTGAGACGGGGGCGAGTCCTTCAAAACCGTTGTGGATGTTGAGTCGGTCCAGTAGTAAGTTATGGACTTTCACCATTTTGTCGATTCTTTCGTTAAGTCCATGGTGTGGACATTCCCTCGTTAAGTCTCTTAATCGTTCCCAGGCCTCGTGGAAGGTTTCACTCGAGCCTTGGGTAAACTCGCGGATGGCCTTTCGGAGTGAGGTGGTTTTCCCTCCAGAATAGTAATTTCTAAGGAATTCTTCCTCCATCTCGGTCCAACCTGTGAATTCTTTCCGTAATTTCAAAAGCCAATATTTGGCTCTATCTCTAAGGGTAGCGGAAAAGAGTTTCATCTTCATCGTGTCGGCGGGGACATTTTGAAGGTGATTTATCTCACAAACTTGAGAAAGCTAATCTATGTGTCTATATGGATCTTCGGAAGGTTTACCATGGAAGATAAGAAGTATACTCATAACATGGGAGTCTATTCTAAAATTTTCCCCTCTTCCTAGGGGTGCGTGAATTCTAGTGACGGGTCGCTGGAGGACGGGCCTAGCATAGTCACTAAGGCATTTCTTGGCATTTCCCTCATCATTCCTGGCCATTTCAACTGGTTCGGTTTGATCAAAACTTGAATCGGTCTCGGTAGTGTCGGTCTCGGTAGTTGATAACATGCTATTTATGCATGTAATTACATAGTTATTAATGCAAATTAATGCATTAATCATTATAAATATATGCATGTTATCATCTTGTAAACATATTTCTATCATTTTGTGTAAATTCATAATTAGATCTTAAAATACATCAATTTATGGGTTATTATGCATAATTAAACATTATAATATTTAATCCTAATTGTAAGTGAAATCATAATGATGTTTTAAGGATAAAAATATAAGAGAAAAGACTTTTATGGACATTTATGTGCATTTATGAATTTATTTTATAAGATACATAAATGTATAAAATTAATCGAAATTAATTCTCTTATTATTTTAATAATTGGACCTTTTATAATTATAGATTATTCAATTCTGAATCCAACAAAACAAATTTGAATTAATTTGGAGTTATATTTTGAAAGTTATGAATTTTACAATTTTTAGAAATTTTTCTGGAATTTTTCTGAATTTATTTGATTTTTATTTCGATTTTTTTATATTTAAATTAATTAAAAAAATGCAAAAATGTGGGTTTTATCGCGTGTGTACACGTGGCATCTCCACGTGGACAAGCACGAGAGCCTACGTGGCGCTTAGGTGACGCGTGGCGCTGACGAGGCATATTTATATATACTATATAGTATTAGTATATAATGTGTATAGGTCTCCCGATTATCGGGAGACAGATTATTAAATCCACTAATCTCGTGTACCTTATATACTAAAAAATCCTCTCTATTTTCTCCAAGTGGGACTAAAATGCTTTGTTTATTTTGAATCCAGGCGACGTGGCAGCATTTCGTGCATCCGATCCAATAGCGATCGACGTGATGACGTCGATGCGGTGGACACGAAGTCCACCGCATCAACAATCAAACACGTGCGTAATTGAAGGAGTAAGTGAATTAATCCGCACCGTTCATCAAGATAATTATAACGGCCAGATTAGTCAACGCGATAATCTCCGATCAAATCTCGATCTTACGATGAAGATCCAACGAACGAGATGGAGCGACGATTCATCAAGAGGAGCGCATGACCGTGCTCGTCGATCGTGATCATCTCTTCATCCAACGGCTGAGATTGAATTTCCTCATGTATAAAAGCATTCTTCACGACGGAAGAAATCGCCCGCGATCAATCCACAAATTCTCCTTGTTTACGAACTCAAATGGTGTGCCATTTGTTTGAGAGAGTTCTTGACTCATTTCCACTTCAATTGAATGCTTGAAATCAAACTTTGGTTGAACGAGAAGGAAGAAATCACATCTTGAACTCCACTTTTGTCTTCGAAAATTCGTAATGAAGAGCCTTGCGTCCGGCGATTAATAGGATCATTTCGAAGGCTACTTTGGGTTAGGTTGCGTGATTTCATCTTAATCTTTCATCATTTAGTGTTAATTTTACTTTAGCATCGTAGATTAGTTTAATTTTAGATTAAATTTTGGTTTTTAATCGTTTTTCAAACGAAAAATTTCATCTAACTTCAAACTTTGAATACTCTTCGAATTCTTATCCAAATCACCTGATTTTTGATTCCGTGGATTCGAAATTGAGTTGTCCTTTTTAACATACTAAAATGCCCAATTTCTAATCTCAATTCGTTGTCTGATTTGACCAAATTTTAAATATATCTCTCAAATTTCTCTAATTCTCCATGGATTCGACCCTTAATTACCATAATACTAATTAATTAGTTTGATTAATCATAAATTGGTAAGATTAGAACTTTTTTTTGACACTAAGTCGTGTGCATTCAACGACCACATGATTTAGTCTCCTCAGAGCTTCCAGGAGTTTTCTTGGATCCTTCAAAGAGGTCTATTTCTAAGGGATTATTCTGTACTCTTCAGGTTGTTCGTCTTCTCATGAAGAGTGGATCGGATACTTAGATGATAATAACTAGTAAATACTTATAATATATTAAAAATTTAGATCAATCGTAACTGAATGTCAGTCTCCGTGAGAGTTACGTGTTCTTAACAAGATTTTGAAGAAGTGATTGCCCGTAATCCTTAGAAAAGGGGCGAAAATTACTTAATCATATCGAATTAAGGATCTCGAAGATTGATTTCTACTTCGGATCACTCAAAATATGATTGAAATTGCATGAATTTCAAGGAAATAAGAGAAAAAACCAAGTTGACCAAGTCAAAATTGCGTAATTTTGATAGAAAATTGCCTTAATTCCCCGGCAACGGCGCCATTTGACGAGATCGAACCACGAGGTCGTCGATTTCACACGGTCTCGTGTCAAAAATATTTCTGAACTTACCAATTTGATGATTTAATAGTGAATTGAGGGGTATAATGGTAAATAAGGGTCTAATTTACAAGGAAATAAGGAAATTCTTGATGTTTTCTTCGAAATTGATCAAATCGGACAATAAATCAACGGTAGAAATTGGGGAAAATGGTATATTATGAAAGATAACTTCAAATCGATTCCACAGAATCAAGAATCATCGACATTGATCTTGATTTCGCAGAGAAATTGAAGATCGAAGTGGGAGGAAATCTTTGGATGAGAAAATCATGAAATCAACAAAAATTAAACAAAATTAAACCGTAAATCCTAATCTAAAATGAAATTAAACATGATAGGAATGTAGATTATGAAAAACTGCTTCCACTAATCCCAAATAGCAATCAAATTGACGAGATTAAACCTCTTAATCGCCGAAAACACGAAGAATGCGATGTGGAGAGTCAAGCATCGATTTCTCTTAATCTATTCAACCAAATCTCGAGTTCTTGCCCTCTGTGGATGCGGAAGTGAGAGTAGAAGAAGCTAGAATCGAGAGATTTGAGAGGGGAGGTGTCTAAACAGATCAATTTCCTTGATTTCCAACTCGAATGCTTAGAACATTGAAGAACACCTCTATTTATACAAATTTTGGGTGTAACCGTCCGATCAAAACGATCAACGGCTCTGATGAAATGGTATATCAAGAACCGTTTTCGGTAAGTCACAGCCGTTCGATTGCGATCAGATGCGTGAGATGTCGCCACAACGCCGCACGTTTTAAAACGCGTGAAACGCTCGCCGTCAGATCTTGATCTGATGGCTCCAATGCGTTTTATATGCGCTTTAATCTCGACAATTATAACTCGTGAGATTAACGGTCGAGATTAGATGCAATCCGTGTACTCCGTGTCCACCGATCTTAAGTGACGATCGACGGGTGATATACAATCGCGTGATCCGACGCTTCACAAGCTACCACGTCGCCCCCGCACTTAATTTAATCTAAAAAATTGATATTTTAATCAGAAAATCGATATTAAATTCGGAAAATCATTAGAAATTCGAAAATAAATTCAACAAAAATCCAAAAAAATTCCCTAAAAGTTAGAAAATTCATAAATTCTAATATATAAGTCCAAATTAATCCAAATTTCTTTCATTTGATCCCGAATTTAATTATATATCATTCTAAAAGGTAAAAATTGATAAATAATGAGAGTTTTAATATTCATTTCATAATTATTATTATTCTTTAAGTGTTTTATTTTAAGAAAATATAAATAATGGTTTAAAAAATGTTTTCTCTCATTATTTTAACTCTAAAAACATCTATAATCTCAAATAAAGATGGTTTATTAATTTCTTTATCTTTAAATCATCATATTTAACCCTAATATAAAGTATTTTTGAGATTATAATGACTTTTTCACAGAATGATAGAAAAATACACATAAGTATGATAAGATACATCAAATTGAAATCATTTATGCCTTAGTATGCATCAATAATTATGTTTTATCGTGTTAGTTTAGCATGTTATCACTCTCCTCGACACGGGGGCTAGTGTCAATATTCTCCCGAAGGGAGTTGATAACATGCATTTATAACTTGAATTCTTATCCTAGCTAACTCATATTCATGCTTATTTTATGTGAATGTGATGCATGTTATCATACTTTTCAGGAATTTTCTCCATTGGCATGTCATTTCACTAAAGTTGATATTTATGCATAAATTAGGGATAATTTCATGCTTAATACATGACTAATCTTTTGTTAAGTTTAAATTAATAGAAGTTAATCTCTTGTATTGAATAATTTTTGACTTTAGTAAATGTTTGGAAGGATAATTTCAAGATGAATTTATGATTTAGAATGTTTAGTGAGAAATGATTTAAATAAATTCTAATTCATCTTGATTTCTTCTTTCAAAATACATTTTAAATACATGTTAAAAAGGAAGAAATTTTTCATCCAATGGAGAAAATTTGGATGAAAAAGGAGTTGTATATTTAAAGTTATGAATTTCTGAAGTTTACGCATTTTTTCGATTTTTATTTGATTTTTTATTTGATTTTTATTAAGTATTTTTTATTAAAAAATCGCAAAAGGGGGTACTTACCTACAGGTGATGACGTGGCGATCGGGAGCACTGGGGAGCTGACACGTGGCGCGCGGGACCATCGCATGGGTGCGACTCGGAACTGAGGCCACGTGGCAGAGCTACGGGTGGCCCGCGCGGGGCGCAAGTGACGCACAGGGAGCGGAGACGCGGCAGGTGGCCACGCGACCACGCAGGTTCACGTGGGCGCCTGTGTGGGGCACCACATGGCAGGTAAGGACGACAGTGAGAGGGCCCACGGGTATAGTGGGACCCTGGTTAGAGAGTGGGGGCGGTAACGCTAATTATAATATATTCGCGCTCCCCCTATTTAACCGCGGTATTTCCCAATATTTTCTACGTGTGGGACTATGTTCCCACACGGTTTTCTCTTTTGCAGGTGACGTGGAGACACTGCATACGTTGGATCCTAATCGCGTCGTTTAAAACACGTCGATCGCGTGGACCCAAGTCCCCGCGATCATTAATCAACGCACGTGCACTAATACCTGACTAAGTGGAGACGATTGACGGCTCACCTGGTGACACGTGGTGGTGTCAGAAGCCTTCAATTCCCATCGCAATTTGATCGTGGTGGATCGTGGTCTTAATCAGATCTTCATCAAATCTTCATCGGGCGGACGTGATCTCTTGCAATTGGAGCACTGCGTGGACGGCCGCGATTTTTCGCGATCGGAAGCACCGAGTGGACGATCGCGATCTTTCGCGATAGGGAGCATTGTGTGGCCACATTGCGAGCGCGCGATCTCCATCAGAGGGCCACGATCTTCATCTCACCTTGGCGACACGTGGACTTCTCTGGAACGTCTCATCTCCATCAAGTCGCGAGCTCCATCGGACGGTTAGGACGACTCACGGAAGAACTCCACGATCCCGGTCGGATCGAACCGCAATCGTGGCGCGATCGAGCCGCGATCGTGGATCTTTCGGCGTGGAATCACCTCCACGATCAGTAACGGCATTCACTGGAGGATCAATATCAAGATTAACTCACGATCGTGGCCCGATCGCATCGCGATCGAGGCCCGATCATGGTGCGATCGTGGCCCTTTTGAAGCAAGATTGTGGCTCAATTCATGGCCAATCCAGAAGCCACGACGCCGCCCCAAGGAACCGCTCCCACGACCCCTGCGAATCGCTTCCACGACCGCTTCAATTGCCCACTATCTTCGGGCTAATTTCCTCTTTAAAAGCATGTATTTCCCTTCTTTGTTCTTCAACTTTTGATCGATTCGTGAAGAAATTAAGCGAATTTTGAAGAAGGTCTTAAGTTCTCGTGATCCTATGCTTCTACGTGTGTAGAGACGCATCCGTTGAAGCATGATAATCACGATTTCATCTCTTGATTTCATCGAATTTTCCCCTTGATATCCAAACGTCCATGAGGAAGAATCCGAGCAAATTCGCTTCAATCCACGAGAATTGAGGCCCCATTCTTACAGCAATCAGGTTAGTAGTGAGATTCGATCGATTATCAAGAGGTAATTTGTATTTTTATTAGGTTTAGATCTTTAATTTCGCAAAGTAGTTCATAGTGTTCTTCATTTTTCCTAATTTTTGGTCCGAAAAATTGCTGATTTTGAAAATAGGATATCTCTTTGATTAGAATTCCAAATCATTTGATTTTGGTTTCTTTGGATTCCTATTTTTATCAGCTTTGTGTGGATAGCAAATTCATCAAATTTCGAGCTCATTTGACCCTTCAATTTGACGTTTGACCGAGGACTGTTCATCTTTCATCAGAAGTCAAATGTTGACTTTTGGGGTCAATTACTTTCAATTCACAAATCAGAATTTGATCATTTTGGTCTCTTTAGATTCTTCTGGTTCTTAGCTTTCCATTGACATATAAATTGCAAGATTTGAATTTCATTTGACTGGTCAATTTGAAGATTTCCTCTAAGGTGTTCATTTCGGGGATTTTCTGATATTTGATTTTCAATAATTCATAGTAAATCCAATTATTATTCCAAAAATCACGAATTATATACCAATAAATTCCATTTCTTTGTAGTTTCTAAATATATAATTTTCGTAATCTTCTGACTCTTTTGGATTCTCTGATTTTACAGAACATCTACTATTGGTCAAAGTCAACGCTTTTACTTTGACTTTTGACTTTTCTCTGCCAAATCCGAGAATTAAATTCTTTAAACTTCTTATTTAGCTTATTTATATCATTTCCACTCATCACTTCTTATTTTTACTTATTTAAAACTCCTTTTAAACCTAAGTTTGACCATGTCAACTCTGCGATTAAAGTCAACCCTGCTCTCTGTGGATCAACTCGATACTTTTACATTACTTGATTTTTTATATCTTATCTCTGTGAGTTAGGTTTTATAAATTTTTTTTGGCCAACGTTTTTGTGTTTTAACGACGCACGAAAACGACACGTCAGGAGTGTGTGACATTTGTCCACTTGGTGAGTTGCAGCCATTATTTATCAAGTTGAGCTTAGCGGATGGATCCGTGAGACGACCTCACGGCATAGTGGAGGATGTGATAGTTAAGGTCGAAAAATGCTACTTTCTGGTAGACTTTATTATCGTGTATATGAAATTCATGAAGGACTTCACCAACTCTCCCATCATATTAGGGAGACCATTTTTAGCTATCGTAAAAGCGATCA
Source organism: Lemna minuta (assembly GCA_024174645.1). Lineage (NCBI taxonomy): Eukaryota > Viridiplantae > Streptophyta > Magnoliopsida > Alismatales > Araceae > Lemna > Lemna minuta. The sequence continues at coordinate 1,819,549 of CM044105.1, forward strand.
CCGATTGGGGCAAGGGGGAAGTTATATTTCAGGTTGGAGATAGCACAATGAAGGTGAGCATCAACAAGTTGATGCGACATCCTTCACATGAGTCTGATGAGGTAGGCGCCGTCGATATTTACGAGGATTCGGAGATCTCGAGTTGTATCGAGGAGACGATGGAGGTTACTAAGGATAGGAGCTTCGAGGAGCCCAAGGATGATCCATTTCCCTCTGGCGAGACTGAACCCGAGCTAAAACCACTACCTTCTACGCTGAAATATGATTTTCTTGATCATCATTGTGCTAACCCCGTGATTATATCCTCGCAGCTAGATCAAGACCAAGAGGAGAGATTATTGGCGGTCTTGCGAGGATGGAAGGATGCAATCGGATAGAATTTGTCGGACCTTAAGGGAATTGATCCCTCTTTGTGCACGCATCGCATTTTCCTAGAGGAGGACTCTCGTCCCTCTAGAGAGGCACAAAGACGGCTAAACCCTAAGGTATGGGATGCCGTTAAGGATGAAATCCTTAAATGGCTTAATGCATGTATCATATATCCCATCTTCGACAGTCCATGGGTCAGTCCGGTGCATGTTGTCCCAAGAAGGCGGGTATGTTCCGAAAAAGTGGAGAGTATGCATTGACTATCGAAATCTTAACGCGGTGACAAAAAAGGACCATTTCCTCTTGCAATTTATTGACCAAATTCTTGACAAGATTTTAGGTCAAAGATTTTATTGCTTCCTAGACGGCTACTCCGGGTATAATCAGTTAGCCATACACCCCGATGATCAGGAGAAGATGACGTTTACATATTCATTTGGCATATGCATTTCAGTGCATGCCATTTGGACTATGTAACACCCCTGCCACATTCCAGAGGTCCATGATGGCCATCGTCTCTGATTTTATAAGAGAGAGCATGGAGGTCTTCATAGACGAATTTTCAATTTTCGGGCCGAGTTTTGATGCGTGCTTAGAACACTGAACGCAAATCCTCGCCGGTTGCGTTAAGAAATGCCTAGTCCTTAGTTGGGAGAAGTCCCACTTTATGGTACGATAAGGTATAGTGCTTGGGCATTTAGTCTCAAGCAAAGGTTTTGGAAGTGGACAAGGCCAAGGTTGAGGTAATCTAAGACCTTATACTCCCTAAGTCGATAAGGGAACTTAGAAGTTTTGGTGGCGTACGACCCCCGTCGCCACCAAGGCATGACACTACGGCGCCGGAGGAGCCGACACCCGCGCGCGTCCAGCCGCCCTCGACAAGCGAAGATGAAGGATGGCGAGTTTCACTACACCAAGTGAGGACCTCATCTCGCCACGACACATTTCACAGGGCTCGCGCGCGTGGAGTTATCTTTCCAGCTTTACTTCATTTCGAACTTTATTAGCCCGCACGTGTTTAAGTGGGCCTTTGCATATCTTCTTCTCTCCCCTTTAGGCTTTCGGGTGGGCTCTTCCCTTTTTTTGGGATCCCATTCGTTAAGTCATTCTCTTTGTGGACCTTTTTTCTATTTTCTATGATTATGTTAGGTGTGGGTTGTGGGCCTCAAGTGGGCCCTTTTTCCTCTCGGCCCACTAAGGGATCTATAAGAGGGGAAGGGACCCCCCCACAAACCCTAGCCGTCATTTGAAGAAAAAGGAGTGTTCCTCTCTCAAGTGGCTGCTCAAGGAGGATCAAGGAAGGAGACCAACCGCCGCCTCCGCCGCCGCCACCGCCACCGCACCACCACGTGCCGCCGCTGTGCCCGCCGCCGAGACCGCCGCCTCCCCTTGCCTTGGTCACTAGTTATCAACGTGCTGCCATCCTGCCGCCGCCGCCACAGGCCGCCGCCACCGCTGCCGCCGCCGCCAGAATGCTGCACCGCCATCCCCTCCGATCATCCCCTCCACGGACCTTTCCCCTTCCCCTCTCATTCCCCACTTTTGCCTCCCTTCGTCAACCCCTGCCGATCTCCCCTTTGCCATCCACTCATCTCGCCTTACCCCACGGTTTTCTCGAACTGCATTTTTCCCCTCCCCTCCCGATTTTTCCTCCCGCGATCTGACCGCCCGACTCCTCAGCTCCTCCCGCCTCACCTCTCTGCCTTCCTCCCCATCTTCCTCCCCTCTTCCCAATCCCCGCCAATCCCGCAGACCCCCCCCCTCTACCACCATTCCCTCCGTTCCGACGCTTCCCAGAGTTTCCCGACGCCACATTTCTCTTTCTCTCTCCGCGGAACGCACCCTGGCGGAAACGCGAAAGTTCTGTTTACAATTCACGATTTCGATCACCATCTCCCCTCCAAAATTCTACTCCTCCCGATTCACCCCCCCACTCTCCATCCTGACCTCCGAAACCGGCTTCCCCACGCGGGTCCGCCATCCCGCGTCCGCCGTCCCAATCCACTCTTCCCACGACCTCAATTCCAGAATTTCCGCCCTATCGCACAATTCCAAAATTAATTCCGCCATCTCAATCCTTCTACTCCCAAAGGCATCTCTCCCTCTCTCTCCCCTTCTGCGGAAATTTCTGACGCGCCTGCCGACATCCCGAACGCTCCTCCTCATTTCCGTGAGGTTCCGGCAGTCGATCGCCCACGCGACCCTCCCATCAGCGGAAATTAATTCCGCGCCTTACCACCTACCTTTCCTCTCAACGGCCCGTGGCGCTTCTCATTTTCCCTTTCTCTAAGAAGCCATTCGCGTCTGTACCCACTGCTCGGTTGGACTGCTCCAACGGAATCAGCCTACCCACCGCCCTGAGCAGATTGACTGAAGCTCGCCCCTGGAATCGTGGAAATTCTGTCTGCGCCGACGTCCCGGGATTTACCTCCTAATTCACCTGCAACCCGACTCGCATCTCCAGAGCTCCCTCTCGACGCGACCAGTTCATCCTCCAAGCTGCTCGCCTCGCCAACACCAACCCGAGGCAACGCTTCTTGTAGGATTGCGAGGCTTCCCAGTCCCTCTTACTCTCACCTTCGACACATACACATCAAGGACCGCCTTCGTGACTTCGTGGCATCACTCGACCCGCGTCCCGCCGTCCGCCCCATCACGTACGAACGATGCACCTCCATCATCACGACCGACCGGGCTCGCGCCTGCAGGTTAGGCACACATTCCCCTTCTATTTACGTCGAAGTTTATATCTCCTACAGTGTTTCCCGCATTTGTCTCCACCGCCATCGGAACTTAGATTAGGAAGAGTGCTTAGACGACTTGGTAGGATTCCTCGCGGTCCAACCCGTCGGGTTGACTGTCGAACTCCCCTCGGCGACTCACGGCCCTACGCCCGCGAGGACGTGGATCGGAAGACATCCCGGACGGACTCTACTCGGCGCACCCCAGGGACTACGGAGGCGACGTCCGAGACGACATCCTGCTTGGCTGCATCATCAGTTTAGTTCATCATATTAGAATTTCCCTAGTTCACCCCTAGTGTCGCGGTGTTGGGCCGGTTTCGCACCCGGTCCTACATCAGTCGCGGTGTTGGGCCGGTTTCGCACCCGGTCCTACATCAAGTTTCCTAGGGCATGTCGGCCTTTACCATCGCTTTATTCAGGATTTTGCTAAAGTTTTAAAACCACTGACTTCTCTTTTATGCAAGCAAAAGGATCTTATCATTGAGGAAGAAGGGAAGGATTTTATGTAGCTGAAGCGATCATTAGTGGAAGCGCCTATTTTACAAAGTCCTAATTGGGACTTACCTTTTGAGATTATGTGTGACGCTTCTGATTTTGCAGTGGGCGCGGTTTTGGGGCAACGAATCGAAAAAAAGCCCACCACCATATGTTACGCAAGCAAGACGCTAGCCGATGCACAACTTAATTACACAACTACGGAGAAGGAGTTGTTAGTAGTTGTCTTTGCTTTGGAGAAGTTTAGGCCGTACATCTTGGGCAGCAAGATCATTGTCTACACGGATCATGCCTCATTGAAGTACTTGTTGTCCAAGAAAGAGGCTAAACTGCAACTGATTAGATGGGTTCTCCTCCTTCAAGAATTCGATTTGGAGATCAAAGACAAGAAGAAAAGTGAGAACTCAGTGGCGGATCATCTTTCTCAACTCCACACAACATCTTCAAGTGAGATTTGTGACACATTTCCCGATGAGCAGCTCCTCGCTATTGCGACTAAGGTATCTTGGTTTGCGCATATTGTTAATTACTTAGTCACAAAATCTGTCCCCGATTATTAGAATATGCATCAAAAGAAGAAATTTTCCTATGATGTTAGATGCTATTTTTAGGAAGAATTGTTCAATGTAGGGGCTGATCAGATTATTTTGGCGATGCGTTCCGGAGGAGGAACAAGACCGTATTCTAGCGATGTGTCACTCATCTTTATGTGGAGGACATTTTGCATCGAGAAAGATAGGAGCGAAGGTGCTACAAAGTGGCTTCTATTGGCCAACTCTATTCAAGGATGCGATCAAGTGTTGCAAGGAGTGTCTAAAGTGCCAGTCCGCATTGAATATCTCAAAGCGAGATGAAATGCCCTTGCAAACCATCCTTGAGGTAGAGATTTTTGATCTTTGGGGGATTGACTTTATCGGGCCGTTTCCACCGTAGGAGGGAAAAGAGTACATTCTTGTAGCGGTGCACTATGTGTCCAAATGTTTCGAGGCGATACAGACGAGGACAAACGATCATCGAGTGGTTAATAATTTTATTGTTAACAATATCTTTTCTCGATTCGGTTGTCCTAGAGCTATTATTAGTAATGGTGGATCTCATTTTACTAATTCTCATTTTAGGAACTTACTTAAGAAATATGGAGTCCACCATCGCGTCCCAACCCCGTATCACCCCCAAGCGAATGACGAAGTAGAAGTCAGCAATAGAGAAGTCAAGAACATCTTGAAGAAGATCATTCGCACGGATGGAAGAGATTGGGCAGTGAAACTACCCGATGCTTTATGGGCCAACCGCACCACATTTAAGACACCCATCGGGATGTCTTCTTTTAGACTCATTTATGGCAAACCTTGCCATCTCCCCATCGAATTAGAGCATAAAGCATATTGGGCATTAAAAAGCTCAATCTATCTCTTGATCAAGCTGGAAAAGAAAGACTTATCCAAATTCAAGAGCTCTAATGAGTCGTATCAAAATGTCAAGATCTATAAAGTCAAAAATAAAGCCTTTCATGACAAGCACATTAATAGGAAAACTTTTCATGTTCATGACAAGGTATGGCTTTATAATTCTTGTCTTAAACTCTTTCCAGGGAAATTACGCTCAAGGTGGGATGGTCCATATGAGATCCTTGAAGTGTATGACAATGGATTGGTCTTGATTTTGGATCCCAAGACCAAAAATTCCTTCAAGGTAAATGGACATAGGTTGAAGCCATACATTGGTGAAGAAGGACCCCCACCTCCTCATAGTGAAGAGCTGCAATCCCTTGAGATCTCAGCCACTAGTTAGTCGTTAGAGGGAGTTACGTCTATCTAAAGACGGAAAACTTAGCGCTTGTTGGGAGGCAACCCATCTTTATCTTTTGTTTTGCATTTATTCTCTAATTTTGTTCGTGTTTTAGAATTTATTTTTACTTTTATATTTGTTGTTTGCTTTGATGTTTGCTGTTGTTTTGCTATAAGTTCAGTAGGTTCTAAGGCGAAGGGAGCATTAAAGGAAGAAATTCAGCCTCAAAACAACTCAAAAAAGGAAGAGAAGAATGCAACCGTTGTAAATTCCCGCTAAGTTTTTCTTTTCTCCCCTATGTCTCTTTTGCTTTTTCCTGATGTTGCATGCCATGCATATTGATTGTCATCACTTTTTCCATGAGCATGTTCGATTTTATTGAGGACAATAAAATGAATGAGCATAGGGGGAGTTTTCTAGAAAACTTAAAATTTTTTAAATTTTTTTTTACATTTCCTCATTTAGTATTCTATGCATGATATGATTTTTTTTAAACATGTGAACAGAAAAATGATCTTTCCAAATCCACATGAAATAGTAAAGCATAGAGTACATTAACACCTCCACTTGTTTAGAAAGTCGTGGGAAGAGCAACCTTAAGAGTTATGTTGAGGAGATGGTAGAGTCGATGGAATTATGGATGTAGGTATTCCTTTGGGGAACCATAAAATCCAAACTAAGGATTGACTCAAGCTCATAGTATGATTTTTCAAAACTTTCTATACTTCTCATCTACTCATTCTTCTTTCTAAATCTTGAGTTAATGACTCCTTGCACGCACATCCTTCCGCTTTCCATAGCAAGTCGTAGCTTGTATCATCCTTTGTTGGCACTACTATTATTGACATAGTGAAGCTCCCTGATCCATATAGATACCAAAACCTCTTTGGGGGAATAAGCTGCATGTCTACTAAGGATGACACATGGGTAGGATGAGCACCATGAAGTAAGTAATTTTGTTTTCAATAAGGTTGCATAAAAAGCATTGTAATTTCAAATTCTGAATTATCTAATCTCCTTCTTCAAAAAGACTTGCAGCAAGTAGAATTAGGTTGAATAAAGTAGAGTTAGAAAGAAAGAAAAAGAAAAAAAATAGAATTAGGATGAAATAAAGAAAAATAAAAAGTAGAATTAGAATGGTAAGCTACCTCCCATGTGTTTTAGCCGACTCTATTTTATAGCCACTATCTATGAAAATCAACCTGCGTTTCACCTGCAAGGTATAAGCACCAACACGTGCATGGCGTCCTCCACCAATCAGATGGAGGCAAATCAAGCGCTGACCAACTGCAGCAGACAGCATCGACGCTCGTGTGGAGCGAACCGCACCAAGGACCTAACAAATTTGCAAAAGAAGGGGGAAAATCGTGGCGATGTGAAGGAGATGGCGATTTTCTTTTAAAAGCAAAGGAGAGGAGACGGAAGCGGGCGTTCTTGATTTCCCGCCTGAAGAAGTTCAGCCTGGAGGACACATCGGGGAAGAAGATCCAATCGTAGGTTTGTAGTTTCTGAAATAGACTTCATTTTCGGTTCTCTATTCACGCATTCCTGTTCGCATGAATAGGTTTAGATACAACAGTTTTTTTTTTGTTGATCTTTCATCGTTTCTTTTCTTTTCTTTCATTTAATCTTTCTAAATAGAATGATTTCTCAATCGTATTCTTTCTACACTTAACTGTTTGAAAATTTTCTTACACATAAATATTTCTCTTCGAGATTCTTTTAGTTAATCCGTGAAGTATAATTTAGGTTAGTTTGAATTTCATTCCGGTTTACTTCTGATTTCAGGAGAGCCTATTTTTCCCTCAATTTCAAGAAATGAATAAGAAGTAGATAAACGAATTTCAATTGCATTAATTTTAGTTCTTGTTTCGGAATGTCTTGAATTTCTAGTTTGCAATTTCATTTCAGTAGTTAGGTTAGTCTTTCCCCCTCCGGAAGTTGGTACAGTAGATTGTTTTCTTGACAGCTCACTTTAAACAACAACCTAACATTGCATTTAATATTTTTAAGTTTTCTGTGAGGCAGAGAGACTACGGACTGAATCATGTTCATATAGTTAAAATTTTTTTCTAAAAAGCCTATGAAAGATAAGAGAATTTCAATTGATAATAAAGATACAATGAAATAAGGACTCTGTGGAAAAACAAATTAAAAATCAGTAAAAAGTCATCTCGAAGCTTAAATAGGAGAGTAATCTACTTGAGATTGTTTGATAAACAAAAATAGATTTTTTTGAAAAAAAGAAGGGTTTTTCACAGAGAAGAAGTCTGATTAATTGTTTATTGAATATTAGTTAAAACATCTTTGAATTTTGAAATTAAAAATTACTACACATAACCATTTTGTTGTTTTCTATCCCTAAATAGATTGAAATTGAAATTCACCGCCGCCTCCTTTGGGTTCGACCCCTTATTACACCACTAAGAGAAATTATAAATTTTATTTTATAAGTTCGGAAAAACCCTAAATAACGACATAAATCACGCTAATTTCCGACTTATCAACGGGCATCAATTGAAAAGCGTCAATACAATGGACTCAAAGTCCACGCAATCGCGAATCACAAAACGCGCATTTAAAACGCACTTAAGTGAAAGGATCAAAGGCTGACCTTGCACCACGTGGTGTCATCAGATGGATGCGATTCATCAGAAGTTCGGCGTATCATGGGTGGACGCGTTGAAGCTTCACGATGCTCCAATCGAAGATCGAACGACTGGAGTTCAATGGTGGACCTTAGAAATGTGACATCGTGTCTAAGATGCGCGTGCGACGTGGACGAAAAAGGAGTAGATGCCCTGACCTTCGCCTGGCTAGATGCCCTGACCTTCGGCTTGAAGGGACCCCCACGGGACATCTCGAAAACAGCTTGCACCATTTGGTCGAAATTCTGGCCGGGCAGAGGTGGAGTTGGGGGAGGAGCGCCTACAAAATTTGGAGTAGATTAGAGGTGGTTTGACGGGTGATACTAGGGGTTTATAAGTGATAGCATGTAACATACTTATAATTACAAGTCAGATATTTTTGAAACATGTCATCATATTTTGAGAGCATTGTCATCATTATTTGTAAATTATCTCAAAAATCATAAAATGTAGTATTTTAAAGGCTGATTTTGTCTAATTTATATGTTTGAATTTTCATACTTAAAAGTTCTTGTAGACTAACCTCATTTTGTATGAGATTTTAAGATTTACATGAAAGTAATATGATAAAGTATTTTTTATAAACTTTTATTTATCAAATTTTACTTGTATTCTCTTGTTATTTTTTAAGTTTCATAGAATGATAGAACTTAATTTTCGATTTAATGAAGAAAATTTTGAATTAAAAAGGAACGGTATTTTTGAAATATGTAAATTTTATAATTTTTAAGAGATTTTTTGAATATATTTTAAATTTACTATGGTTTAAACTAATTAAATAAAGGAATTAATATTGCGCGCTGACATGACAGAGCATGCTTGTACGATCTATTGGCCTCCTACATTTAATTGTAACCACCAATCTCAACAACCAGATGATCCAATGATCACATCAAATTACACATGTATTTAAACTCTCTCTCTTTTGAAAATATGAGTATTCTTTAAAAAATTGGTTCATCAGATCAGTTGGTACACTAGTTCCTTGTATATCTGGGTTTAATCATGTTTTAGACTCATTTTAACTATTATAGAGCGTTTAAAATAATATTTGGACAAAAAATTGGAAAGAATCATTGCTTGAACTTGGAAATTCTACTTTGAAATTGATTAATAAAAGGCCTTTGAACCGGCGATTAATTGGATCATTTTCAGCATGGATGTCGGTTATTTTACAATTGTTGTCCATAATGTATCATCATTTAGCATTACATTCCATTTTGAATCATAATTTGATAGAATTTCTTCAATTTTCATCATATTATCGCTCATCGCAATTGATTTTCTCTCTCTAACTTCTCTCTTTGATTTCTCTATGGATTTAAATTCTATTTGTATGATTTTTGATTATTTGGATAGATCTGCAAGTTCTTTATCAAATATGTTCTTTCTTAGTTTATCACCCCAATTCATCATCCAATTTGGTAAAATTTTAAAACACCTCAAAATAAAATCCTAATTCTTTGTGGAGTTGATCCTTTCTCACCATTTTTCTAAATTAATCTTAATTGATATTTATTATTATTGAGTTTATACTTATTTTTGATTCATGGATGTGTTTTTTATGACCCCATGATCACGCTCTGTCAATGTATCATTTTCAAAATGAGATCATCTATCAAGAATATGTCTTTATTGTCTTGAGTCAAAAGACCATGTACACAACCACGACATTAATCAACCTCATTGGCAGTTAAGCATAATACTATTCATGAACTCATATAGATCTATTTAATAAACTCTTTCGCTCAATACCACGTACTATCTATCCTTGGTGTTTCTAAATTGATGGCCATAAGATCAATTATACTCATCATATAAGTCAAACCAAATAATGTTATTCTTTAAAAATATTTTGATGTCCTTCTTGAATATCCCTTGAATAAGCATCTTTAGAGGATATGTTTAAAGACTAGTGGTCGACATATTATGGTTACATCATAATTCACTTAATCATTGTATATGCTCATAGACTTCATCTCAAACATCACACAATAAAAATAATAGATAAATTTGATTTCAACAAATATAAATGAGACATGGAAGTGTGATTGGCTTGTAGGCCACATAATAAACATCAATAATAGATGTTATATTACTACTAAAATCCTTTGCTTATTATGATTTGAATGGTTCCCATTGATTGGCTTCCTTTAAAACTCATTGAAAAAATATATACCTGATAATTTTGATATGAATAAAACTTGATAAAAATCATAAAAAATTAATTAGGGCATTTGATTAATAGATAAAGGATAAAAATGTTTAAGTGTTGGTTTTTTTAAGGGTTGGTTAACTCCTCATTTAGACGACATAAAACTCTCAAAATATTGAAACATCTCAAAAGAAATTGGAGTTTACAATGAAATAATTTTGGCATTTACTTGACTTCAGATCACTTCAAGAAAGATAACTAAGAAAACAAACATTCAATCATGTTGATATTAATATTTAGTTACATAACTATGTAATATTGTCTTAAGTGATTTTGAACACAATATCATGTTGAGATAGTAATAACCTTCAAATGAGCTTTTGACATGATATTGATCCTTATAGAGCTGGTCAAAATGGTAGATGTTCAAGTCAAACTTCATGTATCTCCCTTTATGTAGACTTTTCAATTTTAATTTTTAGTAATTTACCTCATGTTACTTTTCTATGGGCATAATTTTCATTTTTCTTCTCTTTATGATAATAATAGCATTTATCAAATTGGGACTAATGTCTCTTTGGGAGTGATTGAGTCCTAGAATGGAGAAATGTTTCCAACGAGTGCAAGCACCCAAATTAAATGTAATTTTATTTTTAATCAGAAGGTGCTGAAATTTATTAGTACTTCCATACATTTTATTACTTGCAATGATAAAGACGATATAAAGAAAATATCGACTTTAGTAAACCTGAAAAGATAGGCTTTCTGACTTAAAATTTGGATCGAAAATCTTGTTGAGCAACGTGGCCAATCTTAATCCACCTTGTGCAATTCTCTTCTCCATTATGGGGTATCGCGAGAAGAAATAATCATCTGAAAAGATTGAAAATATGTACTTTAGATACATGAAATCAACAAGCTGACTTTGGAAATACTTGCCATAATTTTAGGATCTCCTACCTGATAGGGTTGAGTTTTGCTCCACATCTTTGTATGCATAATCACATGCTAGGGTGATACTCTCAGAAGCATACCTTTCAATTTGAAAGAGGATTTCATTATTCTATGCACATATTAAACTAAATATATAACATTATAGTGGGAAAAAATCAATTAAATTAAATATATTCAAGTATGGATCATGAAACATACTGTGATGGGCATGCCACACTCTTTCCACTGCATGTCTCCCAATCAATAATTTCATTCTCCCAATTTCCCTGAAAATATTCAAGAAGGGGTCATTCTTACTACAAAGGGTCTTGCTGCAAAAAAAGTTTTATTCAAAAATTTGATCAAAGTCTTTTAGAATTCGAAATTCCCTAAAATATAGAAAATTGCAATAATACCATTCAAATCTCGCAGAATTTAAAGTTCAAAAGGGACTTAGCACTTACTGTTATGTTCCTCTCAATGCTATCAACCATAACATTCTCATCTGTGCTGTAGAAGTTCTTCATGGCCGTCTCAATCAAGTTTACATCCCACACCTGAATCAGGAACACGAACATCTGGTGTCAAAATACATGCATCCCACCTCCCCTCTCTCTCTCCCACTTCTATCATGACATCTCTCCCTCACCACATTTTATGTCTTTCTCTCTCTTCACTCTTCCATCATTACATCTCTTCCCGCACAACATTTTATGTGTTTCTCTATCTTCCCTCTTCTATCATTACATCTCTTCACTCACCACATTTTATGTCTCTCTCTCTCTCTCTCTCTCTTCCCTCTTCCATCATTACATCTCTGCCTCCACCACATTTTATGCCTCTCTCTCTTCCCTCTTCTATCATTACATCTCTTCCCCCCTTGCACTTTATCTCTCTCTCTCTCTCTCTGTCTCTTTTCTATCGCTACATCTCTTCTCCCACCACTTTTTTTCTCTCTCTCTCTCTCTTTCTGATTCTCTCCCCCATCTATGTCATCTCTTCCCCCTCCCAATTTCATATCTCTCTCTCGCTCTCACCTCTTCTATCATTTCATCTCTTCCCGCGTCCCGTTTCGTATCTCTCTCTCCCACCCTTTCTATCATTTTATCTCTTTCCCCACCCTACGATTTCATCTGTCTCTCTCTAACAGACAGAACGAGATACCCACATGATGAAGGTTGCTCTTCGCTCTATACCACCGTACGAGAATGGTGTTCCCTCCCTCGTCCTCGGCAAAAGCCACATGAAGAGGCTGGTGAATGTCACCCATGAAGTGGGCCAAGAACATCAGGCTCTCCGTCAAGTTATCTGTTCGCAAAAAAAACCATCAAATGACCAGTCTTTCAGTATCTATCTTATCCATCCATCCATCTATCTATCTCTCAATATCCCTTACATCCACTGGATGATTTCCCATAAGTCTGGAGCTGTGCAGTGTAGTTGTTGATGGCTCCCACCACGCACATATCCGCCTGCATTACAGAATTGTGGCAGTCTCCTTCACAGAGAATATTCCTGGAAATTACCGCTGTTAAAATCTTTCACAAAACTCTAACAAAATTTGAAACTGAAATATTGCGGAAATATGAAAAAGTGCAAGCATATGCTCCGAAAAAAAAAGGCATAAGCAATAAGAATTCTTGCGAATTATCAGAATTTAATCTTAGCTATATTTCCAGAAACTGTTGAAAAAATCGTGGGAAAAGTAGAGGAAATTTATGTGAAAAGTTTACTGGGTTTTTTTTCGGAAAATACAGAGCTAGAGGTTGGGATGACTAAACATCAGCCATATTTTTTTATTACTCTCATTATACCGATTATTTTAATTTATCATAAGTCTCCATTCCAACCAGCTGATAATTAATTATTTAATTAATTAATTCAGCAAGCACTGCCCATACTGGTCAGGGTCAGGTGAACCCTGTGGAACAACTAGCTCACATGGCAGATTCAGACCCTTCCATTTCAACTGACCCACATAAAACCTCTTGAAAATGAGATCATTATCTGGCAGAAACAAGGGCTTTGACTTTCAGGGTAAGGGATTGTAGGGGATGGATTTTAAAGAAAAGAATTTGACTTCAGGATTAGGGTTTGGGTATTGTTATTTATTGAGAGATTATCGAATTCACAATCTCAAGATCCGAAGTCAACATCAGAGAGGGAAAGTGAGGAAAAAGAAAACCTTTTCTGCCTTCAGTTCTTATAGATTGGATCTAAGATCAAGATTAGGGTTTCGGATAAAATTTTAAATGGTGATAAAAGACCTACCCAATTTTCCCTTGATATTGGGAAATGGTTTTTTTTTTTGAGAAAATAATTGGTAGGCTATATTTTAAAACAATGATAAAAGATTGACCTATTTTTTTTCTAGGTTTTAGCAGGGAATGATGATCTGATCATTTCTCCTTGCCTATGATTGAATATTGGCTGGTTGATCCATCGAGTTGATTGCTCAACTGATATGGATTGTAGAACCTCAATCACTTACACCATCAGATAGAGGGAGCGAAAGAGAGATATTTTTTGAAAGCTATCGCCGATCAGATTGCCAATCAAGTCGGTGATCAATCATAGAACCTTGATCGATGGTCGAATCGATCAGATGATCTATGATTACTTATCGGATCTATGATGATCAGAGATAGTTGTTCCCTAGGTTTTGGGACATGGGTTTTTGAATAATTTGTGCGTCATCTTTTAACAATGATAATTGATAAAAAAAAACCCACCCATTTTTTTAGCATTGAAAAATGGTTTTTATACAAGTAATAAATGGTTTGTCTTTAAAATAACGATCAAATACCCACCCATTTATTTATGCAAAATGGAAATCAAGAAATGGGTTTTTGGATAAAAGTGGTGGTTCCTTTTTTAATAATGATAAAAAAAGGTGCGGTAGTTAAGTTTTTCTTACTTGTAGCGTTGAAATTGCAAACGCCCGGAGTATTGGCGTAGTGAAGGGGGCTGGCCCACCGATATTGGAAGCGCATCTCGTCGGCCCACGAGCAGACGGCCGCCAGCTGGCCGTCGGCGACTGATGGTAGAAGATCTAGCACTGCTTTCGTCGATTTCTCTGTTAAATATTTCTGAAAAATAACAGACCCTTAAGCTTTAATCTTTGATTTCAACGATCAGATGTGAGGAAAATAGATCCATACAGAAATAGTAAGAGGATAGAAGAGAGAGAAGAGGACGATTAAGGGGGAATGGAGAGCATTGAAAGTGGAGATAGAGCGAGAGAATGAAGGCTAGACTCTAGAGAGAGAGGACTGAAGGGTAGAGAGAGAGAGAGCATTGAAGGCTAGACTCTAGAGAGAGGACTGCACGGTAGAGAGAAAGAGGATTCAAGGCTAGACTCTAGACAGAGGACTGCACGGTAGAGAGAGAGCATTGAAGGCTAGACTCTAGAGAGAGGACTGCACGGTAGAGAGAAAGAGGATTCAAGGCTAGACTCTAGACAGAGGACTGCACGGTAGAGAGAAAGAGGATTCAAGGCTAGACTCTAGGCAGAGGACTGCAGTGTAGAGAGAAAGAGGATTGAAGAGCATTGAGAGAGAAAATTGAAAGGTAGAGAGGAGTGGAGAGCGAGAAATGCACAGTAGAGAGAGAATGACGGGTACAAAGAGAGGATTGAAGGGTAGAGAGAGAGAGAGTTCAAGCCATAATGAGAGAGTTTTGAAGCGTAGAGAGTGAGGATTGTGTATATGTGCGTGAGAGAGAGGACTGAAGGAAAGCGAGAGAGAGAGGGAGACAGGGCACCTCTGCGATCTTGCAGACCATGGAGTGTCCGAGCTTGCCCCAGCCTTCAATGGAGCTGATAGACAGAGAAAGCACGAGGAAGAAGAGAGGGATGATGGCACGCTTGATGGAACCCATGTCGCCTATTTCCATCTTCAAATCCGTGATTCTTATTTATAGAGACAAGATTGGATAGAGGAGATAGACAGTTACGAGGAGAGAGAGAGAGAGAGAGAGAGAGAGATGGGTTCCATCAAGCGTATGGATATGGAAGATGTGAGTCTGGGACCCACAAAGGGAGGAAAACAGCTCATACTCGTCATCCCTTTCATGTGATGTTCATGCCAAACAGTCGCCGTCTGCAACAGAAAACGACCCTTCCACGTCAAGGTCTTTCCTTCACGCTTTGACAGCATCTCATCTATCTTTACCTTCTTGGAGATCAGAACGAGCCCAGAAATATCCCCGTTGGCCCTTGAATAATTATCTTAGCTGAAGCTAGAGTGTCTACGGAAAGAGAATTCGGAAGAATATACCGTCATTTTCACTTTTCATTTCAAGAAGGACACGAGCGAAGATAATGGAAGAAATAGGACTGGATTTTAACCACCAAATCATTTCTGTTCTGCCCTTGGATTGATTATCCTCGATGATGCCCTTTCATTACGGGGGAATGCTGGAGTATCAAATCAAGAGATTAAGAAGAATAGCTTGTTCTTTATTTATCATCGTCATGATTCTTAGAGATCCCAAAAAGTTACCTTCATAATTCTCTGCTCTTCTTCTAGATTTTCTGGGCCGTCAGCCATTATTGTCTTCATACTTCGAGCTTTTCCGATCATGTCATTTCGATAGGGGAGATCGAAGAGAATGTACGTTCGATTTTCGTAGTGATACTCTTTTGGAATTCCTGAAGCTTTGAGCCATTACCTCGAATGATACACCAGAGAATCAATTATTGACTTTCCTGAAAAGCAAAGATGCCAAAGAATTTAAAGCCCACGTGCCAGGGCCAAGATGGCAAATGCTCTATTAGGGCATTTGAGGCCGCGATTTCGAGTTAGTCTCACAGTTTTTTTTTTTCAAGAAACGAGGAGAGCACCCATGACTTCCTCCAGCTGAGGCAAGAGGCTGCAGAGGAGATCTATGAAGGTGGAGAGGCCTGCTATTGGCTATAGGAAGCCAGACAAAGGAGAGAAGGGGCATTCCGCCTAGAAATCTTGCTCTTCTTGGGTTTTCTTGTATCTGCTTATTTCTCTAACATTCTGTAGAGCTATTATTATTATCAACATTGGCTTATTTTATGCTATTGCTGTGGTATTGAGTACTCTTCTGTCCTTATACTCCAAGCCATTTGGATTGCCATTGGGATTTCACAATTTATATATATATATTGTCAACCTCGTTTTGTCTCTTTAACTGGTATCTGAGTAGGTTTTCTTAGCTAGGTTTGCTGGATTATTTGGCTGCATACTTTACTGTGAAAATGGTGGGTGGATCCTCAGTGAGGATGGTTGCATTTAATGGCAATAATTGGGCAATTTGGAAGCATAGAATGGAGGATTTTCTTTGTTACAAGGACTTGGTGGGTCCTTTGCTTGGAGATTGTGTGAAGCCGGAGAAGATGTCTATGGATGAGTGGAAGATCCTAGACAGGAAAACCATGGGATATATTCGCCAATGGACTTGTGATAATGTCTATTGACGTGTCATTTTTGTGCGTCGTTAAAATATAAAGACGATGGTCAAAAAAAATTTACAAAACCGAACTCACAAAGACAAGATATAATAATCAAGTATAGGGTAAGTATCGGGTCGATCCACAGAGAGCAAGGTTGACCTTAATCGCAGAGTTGACTTGGTCAAAATTAGGTTTAAAAGGAGTTTTAAATAACATAAAATAAGATGTAAGATATGGAAATTATATAAATAAGGTAAATAAGAAGCTTTAAGAATTAAAATCTCGGATTTGACAGAGAAAAGTCAAAAGTCAAAGTCAAAGCGTTGACTTTGACCAATAGTAGATGTTCTGTAAAATCAGAGAATCAAAAAAGAGTTAGAAGATTACGAAAATTAGATATTTGGAAACTAGAGAGAAAATGGAATTTATGGATATATAATTCGTAATTTTTGGATAAGAAATGGATTTATTATGAATTATTGAAAATCAACTATCAGAAAATCCCCGAAATTAACACCTCAGAGGAAATCTTCAAATTGAATGACCAAATGAAATCCAAATCTTGCAATTTATATGTCAATGGAAAGCTAATAACCAGAGAAATCCAACAAGACCAAAATTATCAAATTCTGATTTGTCAATAAAAAGTAATTGACCCCGAAAGTCAACGTTTGACTTCTGATGAAAGATGAACAGTCCATGGTCAAACGTTAAATTGAAGGGTGAAATGAACTCGGAATTTGATGAATTTGCTATCCACTGAAAGCTGATGAAAAGAGGAATCTAATGAAACCAAAATAAAGTGATTTGAAATTATAATCAGACAGATATCCTATTTTCAAAATCAGCAAAATTTTAGACCGAAATTTGGGGAAAATGAAGAACACTATGAATTAATTTGCAAAATTAAACTTTTAAATCTAATACAAACTCAAATTACCTCTTGATAATCGATCAAATCTCACTACTAACCCAATTGCCACGAGAATTAAGCTCCAATTTGCACGAATTGGAGTGAATTTGCTCGGATCCTTTCTCACGGACTTTCGGAATTCAAGGGAAAAATTTGATGAAATCAAGGAGGAATTCGTGATCAATCCCGCTCCAATCCCTTCGGAATTGAGTCTAAACGCAGGGGGAACACGATGAACTAGAGATCTTCCTCGAAACTCGCTTAATTTCTTCATGAGT
This sequence comes from Lemna minuta, assembly GCA_024174645.1. Classification (NCBI taxonomy): domain Eukaryota; kingdom Viridiplantae; phylum Streptophyta; class Magnoliopsida; order Alismatales; family Araceae; genus Lemna; species Lemna minuta. Next base: position 1,837,294 of record CM044105.1, read on the forward strand.
GGATCAAAAGTTAAAGAACAAAGAGGGGAAATACATGCTTTTAAAGAGGGAAATTGGCCTGAGGATCATGGGCAATTGACGCGTTCGTGGGGGCGGTTTTCAAGCGTCGTGGAGGTGCTTCCTTGGGCATGGGTCATGGCTTCAAATCCACGGTGAATAGGCTTGAATTTTGCTTCGAAAGAAAGCTTCAAAATCGGCCACGTTCTTCGCGCGATCGACCACGATCGAGCGTCGATCGTGCTACAGATTCTTCGAAACTGCTGCTCAACAGTCGTGGAATCGATTCCACAACAAATGGAGTGTGATGGCGGCTCGATCACGCCGCAATCGCACTGCGATCGCGGCTTGATCGGGCCGCGATCGTGGGGTTCTTCCACGATTCGTCGTAGCCGTCCGATCAGCGATTATCACGATGAAGATCCGGCGCTCTCGAGCCTCCACGTGGCGTCAGGTAAGCTGTCCGAGGAAGCTCTGATCGTGATGAAAATCCGACGCGCCAGAGAGTTCCACGCGGTTTCACTGGAGACCGTTAGATCGCGATCGCGCGATCTTTAGTTGATGAAGATCGGACGCTCACGACGCGTCCACGTGGCAAAAGGTAAGCCCTGCGATCATTTCACTTAAGATATATTTTAGGCAGGTGTTGTAATCAGTGATCGCGTGGACTCGGGTCCACGCGATCTCCGCCGCTCTGATCCAATCCGACGCCCGCCAAGCCGCCACGTCTCCTGCAAGGTAAGAACCGTGTGGGACATAGTCCCACACGGAAGAAAAAAACAAAATTCGCCCCTATATATTAGGGGGCGGTAAACGCCTATTGCGTTACCGCCCCTAAATACTAACCAGGGCCCACTAACCTGTGGGCCCTCCACTTACCAGCCTCCCTCGCCATGTGGCGCCCCTCACGGGCGTCCGCGTGGCCCCCGGCCACACGTCAGCGCCACATGCGCGCCCCACGTGGGCCACTCAGGCTCTGCCACGTGGCCTCAGTGCCGCGTCGCACCCCGAGGCGGTCCCTCGCGCCACATCAGCCGCCACCTAGGCCCGCTCGCCACGTCAGCGCCTGCAGGTAAGAAACCAATTTTTTTTGTAATTTTAAATAGGAAAAATTCGTAAAAATCAAACTAAAAATCAATTAAAATTCAGAAAAGGCCTAGAACTTTAAAAATTCATATCTCTCAAAGTACAACTCATTTTTAATCAAAATTTTCTCCATTAGATGATAAATTCTTTCCTTTTTAATATTATGCCATTAAAAACATATTTAGAAAGAAGAAATCAAGATGACTTATAATTTACTTAAATCATTTCTCATTAAACATTTTAAATCATAAATTCATCCTAAAATCATCCTTCCAAACATTTACTAAAGTCAAAACTCATTCCATAACAGAGATTAAATTTTATTAATTTAAACAAAAGATTAATCATCTATTAGACATGAAATTATCTCTAATTTATGCATAAATATCAACTTTAGTGAAATGACATGCCAATGGAGAAAATTCCTAAAAAGTATGATAAGATGCATCATATTCACATAAAATAAGCATGAATATGAGTTAATTAGGGTAAGAATTCAAGTTATAAATGCATGTTATCATCTATCACAATGTTTCCCAGGAGAAGTCAATGTACTCCTTATGGAAGAATTTGGAGAAGCTCAACGAGACCAAGAATGCAAACAACAGGGCTTTTTCGATGAAGAAACTTGTGAATTTAAAATATGTTGACGGGAGTCCTGTTTCTGACCACTTGAATGAGTTTCAAAATATTTCTAACCAGTTGGCCTCTATGAATCTATGTCTTGATGATGAGTTGCAGACCCTATTTCTCCTCAACTCTTTCCATGAAAGTTGGGAGAGTCTTGTGGTCTCTTTGAGAAACTTTGCGCTCAATGGGGTTGTCTCTATGGAGCAAGTTAGGAAATGAGGCTCTTGAACGAGGAAATGAGGAGGAGGAATTCCGGGACAAGCACTGGGGAGTCTTAAGCACTCGTTTCAGAAAATAGGAGACGGGGGAAATCAATAGACCAGAGTTGAAGCAAGTCAAGGTCAAGGAAGGATATTGTTTGCTATAACTGCGGTGAGAAAGGGCACTTCAAGAGTCAGTGCAAACAGTCCAAAAAGAACAAGAAGAAAAAATAATAAGGAGATGCCACTAAGATGAAGGAGACAATTGCCTCGGCTCAAGTTGGTGATTATTTGATTTTGTCTACTACTGATGATGTTTTTTCTTGCGAGTGCTAGGACTCGCAGTGGGTGGCTGATAGAGGTGCTTCCTATCATGCCTCACATTTTGCACATATAAAAGTGGGCAATTTGGTATTTTCAGGATGTGAATCATTGTGAGAAAACGTTTGGAAAATGCCCCTTAAACGCCAAAATAACGATGAAGAAGGAATCAGAGAAATTCTTAGCAATCAAAGCAATTTGAGGCTCAATCTTCGGGACAATTGAATTAGTAGTGTGATTCTTTCATAATCCTTGAAATTTAGATAGTTTAGATTAGATTTAGATAGGTAATTAGAGTTTAGGAATAGAAAATTTCATCATTTTGCCCAAATTTTATCTCTGATTTTTACTGATTTTTTAACAAGGATTTATCCTTGATCTTAAGTGCAATTCTAATTAATTTAGTTTCATTAAATTTCTTGTTCAATCAAATTTTTTTGGATATCTGATTCGTCAATTTTTATCAAGATTTGACCCTTCAATTTGTCATTTGACCAACTGCTGTTCAAAATCAATCCAAATTTGGGCGTTGACTTGCAAGGGCTATTACTCCAAATATAAAAGGTGAAATTCAACAAATATTGTGTCGTTGGAATCCTTTAATCGTAAGATTTCTATTCATAGGTGGTTTCTAAATTTGGATATCATTTGATCAATCAATTTAAGGATTTGGACCAAAACCTTTATTTCAGTGATTTTCTATTTATTGATTTTTGGAAAAATCACAATAAATCTAATTCTTGTCTAAAAATCACGATTTTTAAATCAAAGTTTTCTTTTTTCTCTCTAGTTTCTTAAATATAAATTTCTTGATATTTTCTCATCTTTTTCCTCTCTGATTTTACAGAAAGTTAAAGTCTAGTCAAAGTCAGCGCTTTGACTTAGACTTTTGAATTTTCCTCTCCAAATCTTTTTCAAGATTCTTAAAATATCTTCTCTCATACAGTAGTACTCTTTCTATTGATAATATATCATTTTCATTTTTTAAAACTCCTAATTAGACTTAATTTTGACCAAGTCAACTCTTTGGATAAAAGTTAACCGTGCTCTTTGTGCTTTGATATGATCTCATCGTTGTACTTGATTTATTATTTTTAAATCATTGTGATTTCAGAATGATAAATTTTTTTTGATCGACGATCATGTGTTTCAACGACCACACTTAATTGTTTCGTCAGTACTCACATCATGAAGGTTTCTCTTCTCACTATTTTGCTACTAGATGAGTATGACACTTTGTCCCATGTTTTTGAACAGACCTGCATGAAGAGGTTAGGATTATCAAACTTTCGATCAAGTTATCTCATCACAAAAATTCATCTCCATCTCCATAGAGTTCTTCTATCCATCTCTCTCTCTCTCTCTAAAAATATGACTACCTCATCTTCAATGGAAATGTAATTTGTGTGATATTTAAAAATATTGAGATGAAATTATCTATCACATAATATGCAACCTTGAGGAGTGCACTCGCTATATAGATATATAGATAGATCGATAAATTGAGAGAGAGAGAGAGAGAGAGAGAGATAGAGAGAGAGAGAGAGAGAGAGAGAGAGAGAGAGAAACCCTAGAAGTACACCATACGAGGAAAACCTCGAGGGATCATACAAAAACTACCTAAAATTTTTGTGGAATTTGAATAACAACCAGTCTTGGAAGCAAATGCCAGATTGAATCAAACATAAACATACTAGGTATGTTCCAAAAGATTAGCATCCTCATATTCCTAAGCCCAAGCTTGCCTCACACCTATTATTTAGATGCAGAAAGTTAGGAGGACAGTGGTAGGAAAATCCAAGTGCAACAAATGATACATGAGATGATTCTTCAAAATCATTAATGCAAAATAATTTTCATCAACATAAAAAGCTATGATTAATGATTATAAACAAGAATATTCTATAATAGAGTGTGAGAATTGAATGGGGGCCAGGATAGTTCATAATGAATTTTGGTGCAGTTTGGTTCATTCTGACAATCAAATGGATTAAAATCAAGGCTTGCCATCAAATCAATAAATTTGAAGGAAAAATCAATGGTGAGAAATTCTCCAAATTGAAATCATGATATCTCATGATCCTAATGGAATTAGGAACTAAAATTTTTTTATTCATGATTTTCATTTCAATCTCTAAGATTGCCCAAGGTTGATTAAAATTCTAAGGCAAAAAATTAGGTTTTTAACATTTTAATGTGTGCTTCTAGCATTGACTAGCCAAATGGAAAAAGGGCACCTATCAATCTTTCTTCGTGCATGAAAAAGTTATTTCTAGTGAGTTTTGATAACATTTAGTTTATACTAGTAAGAACATGACTATCAATGCAAATTAAGGCATAAAACATTACATTCTTATGCATATTATCATACTTTGAGTTCATCTCTATCATTATATGAAATTTAAAGTTATAATCTTAAAATGTATTATTTTATGGATAATCATGCATAATTAAGAATATATTTGAGAGTAGATTATTCACATCTTTATTTGAGATTATAGTTAAGTTTTAATTGAAAATAATAAGATAACATATTTTTATATACACTCATTTATTTTCTAGTTTTATTTTCCAAAGAAAATGAGTATATTTTTTAGATAAAAATTTATTCTCTTGTTATTTATTCAATTTGCTTTTTTTGAATGATAGATTATTTGATTTCTAATCAAAAAGAAAAAAATAAAATAAAAAGGACTAATATCATGAAAGTTATGAATTTTCTAATTTTTAGGGATTTTTTTAATTTATTTTGAATTTATTTAAGTGCAAAAACAGAAAAAATATTTTTTTTATGTGTTAACGTGACAACGCGCTTATGTGTTGACACGTCATGACGTATGCGGGTATATGATAACATTCAATCTTAACATGATAAAACATGATTATTAATGCAATTTAAGGCATAAAACATTACATTTATGTGCATGTTATCATACTTTGAGTGCATTTTTATCATTCTATGCATATTTATGTCATAATCTCAAAATACACTAAATTAGGGTTAATTATGATGAATTAAGGATAAATAATTTTATAACCCATCTTCACTTGAGATTATGAATGGTTTTTAAAGTTAAATAATAAGAGAAATCATTTTTTTATGAACATTCATTTAATTTTCTAAAGTTAAAATCTTATAAAAAAATGAATGTATTTTTTTGAAATATAAATTAAATCTCTTGTTATTTAAATATTTTGAATTTTTTTAGAATGATAGATAATTAAATTCCAGATCCAATGAAAGAAATTTGGATTAATTTGGAGTTGTATTTTTAAAAAGATATGATTTTTTTACAATTTTAGGGATTTTTTTCTGGATTTTTTTCCTTATTTTTTTCTGATTTAAATTTCTATTTAAATCGATAATATATATAAATAAAAATTAAAAAAATCGGGCGCGGGGCCCGCGTGGATGCGACGTGGCACGCAAGGCCACGTGGCAGCGCCACGTGGACCCGCGCAGCGCGCCTACGTGGCGCGAAATATATTTTATATATTATTATTATATATATAGTAAAAGGGGTCTTCAGCCTCGCCTAGAGGGGGAGGGTATTAACCCTCTAATATGTCGGGTATTATATACCCGACATGTTCCTGTAATTTAGTCCGTGTGGGACTAATTTTCTAATCTACTTACCTTGCAGGTGACGTGGCGCGACGCGGTGCGTCGGATCGACGGCGCGGATCAATATCACGCGTCGATCGCGTGAACTACCGGTCCACCATTAGATCATCAATCACGTGCGTTTTAAAAGGAATTATAACGGCTGGATTGGTGGCGACGTGGCGGAATCTCAGGCGCTGATCACGTGGATTGATGGCACACCAAAAGATCAATCAACACGTGCGCATTAAATAGAGTTATAACGGCCCAGATCTTACGCGATCAAACGCATCCGGAGCGTTAGATCGCGATCCAACGGACGCCGTTTCATGCGTTTTTATAACGCAAATCGCGAGGAGAAATCTGAAGCGTCCCATCTGAGATCTGACGATCGAGATCCATTCGTAACGTTTCGAATTGATGCGTTTATCTCGGCCGTTGATGCGGATTAAACGCATCAATCGGACGGTTACGCTTTTTCGCCCCTATAAATCGACGAGTTCTTCGTCGATACATGTATTCGAGTGAGTTTTCAATGAAATTGACTGTCTAGACACCTCTCTCACTCGTTTCTCTCGATCTCTTCCTCCTCCTCTCTCAATTCCGCATCCATGGAGGGGTAGAAATCGAGATTTGGTGGAAAATCGAGGGAGAAATCGACGCTTGAAGCTCGGCGTGATGATCTTCACGTTTTCGGTGATTAATCGTCTTAATCACCTCGTTTTGATCGCTAAACGGGTTTAGTGGAAGCGGTTTTACCTCAATTATCCTCCTATTATCTTTAATTTTCGATTAGATTAGGTTTTAGATTTCAATTTTATAAAATTTAGCTTAAATCACGATTTTTAACGCCCGAAAATTTCTCTCCACTTCAAATTTCGATTTCTCCGCGAAATTAAGTCCAAATTCATCGATTCTTGATTCCGTGGAATCGATTTGAAGTCTTCTTTCCAAAAACACCATTTTCCCTAATTTCTCACCTCAATTCATCGTCCAATTTGACCAAATTCTAAAAGATATCTCGAAAATATCCAAATTCCCTGTGGATTCGACCCGTATTTACCATTATACCCCTCAATTCTCTCTTAATTCCCCAAATTGGTAAAGTTCGGTATTATTTTTGACACGAGACCGTGTGAAATCGACGACCTCGCGGTCTCGTCTCGTCAAATGGCGCCGTTGCCGGGGAATTTAAGGCATATTTTTGAGATAATTCGTCAATTTTGACTTGGTCAACATCGGATTTTTCTTTTATTTTTTGAATTTAACTCGCATCGATCATAATTTGAGTGATCCGAAGTGAATTCTATCTTCGTGATCCTTAATTCGACGAGAATAAGTGAATTCGACCCCTTCTCTACGGACTACGGGCGATCATTTTTTCAAAATCGCGTTAAGAAATTATAAACACTCACGGATACCGACACCCAGGTATGATCTTTGCCATTATTTGATAAATTAGTAGTATATAATTATTTTCATGAAATGTTATTCATTTAGAAAACATGTTTAATGCCTTCCGAAGATGAAATCTATCTTAAATGATCCTCAACTCGATGCCATCTTGAGTAATTTTTTTCCTCTTTCTAAGGATTACGGTCTATTGCTCACATGTATCGTTTTGAGAGGGCCAAGCTCTCACGGAATCACGCATGACTTGATTTTCTAAATCATTGTTGAAATTTTTATTTTATTGAAATTCACGATTCTATACGAAAAAGCCTGTTGTACTAGGGTTATTAGAGTTTCTCGTCGTCCTAGGCCGCATCGAAGCAATGCTCTGCGTAGACTTAGGCCATGATAGATTCGAAATAATCTGAATTTCAACCGCTCTATCGATAGAAAATTTTTCTTGAAAACAAAATATATTTATATCTCTATATTTATATCTATAGTATAATATATCTATAATATATTATCTCCACTAATTTGTGATTACATGAATCTGATTTGATGATGTGATTTGAATTTCATGCATTAAATTCTTAATTTCACTTTCAAACCATGGAGTATAATGATTTATTATTCATAAAAAGGATAATTATGGTTTGAATCTTGAGGGATTTTCTTATCATGCATCAAGTTTTTATTCAAAATAATCGCATCAATTTTTGGAGAATATGAGCTTAAACGAGTCTGGCTGAAGACGGTAAACTTAGCGCTTATTGGGAGGCAGCCCAAAGTTATCATTTTTGTGTTTTTCCTTTAGTTTTTCTTAGAATGAATACATTGGCGAAGAACTATATTATGAAGGGCGCGCACGCACGAGAAATCCCGTGAACAAGCATCAAAAAGCCCAAATGAGTTTTTCTAAACCCTTTTCTCCTTACCACATTTTATCATCTTTTTCATGCCATGATCATTATTATTGCTATCTTTCATCATGAGCATAGTAATTTCATTGAGGACAATGAAGAGTTTAAGTTGGGGGTGAGGACTTAGAAAAAAATTCAACAATTTTTTTCAAAAAAATTTTAAAAAAATCTAAATTCTAAAAAAACTCCTATTTTCCAAATTTTTTTACCACTCTTCTCCACCTTAGAAGTCTTGAAAGCTTGAGATCTTATCTACTAGAGATGTAGAAATGAGGGCCTAATAGCCCATATGATTACATTTTGAGTAATAAAACCAAGTGATCTAGATAAACCATGGGAATATTCGTAATGGTTGACTTCTTTGGGGTTGGGTATCTAACCAGGCACCGAGGAAAAATGAGTAATCAGAAGGTTGAAGTGCTATGGATTTGAAATGGAGAGATTTTGAGTGAAGTTCAAGCAAAATTCTTTTCCCCTACCTTACATCAGCCGAACCTGCTTAGTGTGGGAATTCCTCGATACCGAACTTTCCCTTAAAAGAGTGCAATGATCCATCAATTTTTGAAATACCTATCTTTTCCTTATAGGCATTTAGTTTATCTCTTCCAAATCAGTCAAGTAGTTACACCACTTTTAAACCTCACTTATGATAATCACACTCCCAAGTGACTCACACATCCATCACATCTCCTCCACATTCCTCTCACATGTACACATTCCTTCAAACATTACAAACTCTCTTCAAACCTCCACGAAACAACTCCTCCATATCCTTATTTCATATTAAACTCTTTTGAAATTTTTGAAGAATGTTACAAAAAGCAAAACAAAAGAGAAAAAGAAAAAGGCAAGGAAAAAGGAAGGAGAAAAAGAAAGAAAAAAAGAGAGATAGAAGAAGTGAAAAGAAGGAGAATAAGTTAGAGGAATATCTTCTCTTCTCAACACCACCATCTCTACCATTTCCATCTATCCCTATCATCCATCACCATCCACATCATTTGGGAGCTAAAATTATCATAAGTGGTACCACCTTTGCTTTTTAATCCATTTTGTTTACACACATGTTTGCTTTTAACCACATCATTCCTTTAGAAATAGTGTCTTTAAATTTCTTTCAACCACCTCAAACGCTGCATCCAAAGATAGGCATACCTTTGTAATTGCACTCTTTTTAGGAGGGAGGTAAGTTGAAGGGAATTCTAATACATTAAGTAGCCTCCATTTTGAGGGAAGGAGTGATGAATCTATGGAGAGGGTAAGGATTACATCTGCTCATGAGAGTGTGAGGATCTTTTCATCCCCATAGCATTAAACCTTAGATATGCTCACCTCGATCACAATTGAGAATTAGACTCGAGCATTAGCCGATGAGCACTACCCTAATATGCACTAAAGAAGTCAACCTAGAAATGTAATCTAGATCACTATGGTCCACACTATGAGGAAGAGTAATCATACTTATATACATTTCACCTCTTTAGTAGTAGGATTGAGAAGTAGAAAAGACTTTCTAGGGAGATTCTATAGGAAATTGCTAAGAGACTAGCAATTATTTAAGTTGGGGGGTGTGATAACATGCAATCTTAACATGATAAAACATGATTATTAATGCAATTTAAGGCATAAAACATTACATTTATGTGCATGTTATCATACTTTGAGTGCATTTTTATCATTCTATGCATATTTATGTCATAATCTCAAAAATACACTAAATTAGGGTTAATTATGATGAATTAAGGATAAATAATTTTATAACCCATCTTTACTTGAGATTATGAATGGTTTTTTTAAAGTTAAATAATAAGAGAAATCATTTTTTTATGAACATTCATTTAATTTTCTAAAGTTAAAAATCTTATAAAAAAATGAATGTATTTTTTTGAAATATAAATTAAATCTCTTGTTATTTAAATATTTTGAATTTTTTTAGAATGATAGATAATTAAATTTCAGATCCAATGAAAAGAAATTTGGATTAATTTGGAGTTGTATTTTTAAAAAGATATGATTTTTTTACAATTTTAGGGATTTTTTTCTGGATTTTTTTCCTTATTTTTTTCTGATTTAAATTTCTATTTAAATCGATAATATATATAAATAAAAAAATTAAAAATCGGGCGCGGGGCCCGCGTGGATGCGACGTGGCACGCAAGGCCACGTGGCAGCGCCACGTGGACCCGCGCAGCGCGCCTACGTGGCGCGAAATATATTTTATATATTATTATTATATATATAGTAAAAGGGGTCTTCAGCCTCGCCTAGAGGGGGAGGGTATTAACCCTCTAATATGTCGGGTATTATATACCCGACATGTTCCTGTAATTTAGTCCGTGTGGGACTAATTTTCTAATCTACTTACCTTGCAGGTGACGTGGCGCGACGCGGTGCGTCGGATCGACGGCGCGGATCAATATCACGCGTCGATCGCGTGAACTACCGGTCCACCATTAGATCATCAATCACGTGCGTTTTAAAAGGAATTATAACGGCTGGATTGGTGGCGACGTGGCGGAATCTCAGGCGCTGATCACGTGGATTGATGGCACACCAAAAGATCAATCAACACGTGCGCATTAAATAGAGTTATAACGGCCCAGATCTTACGCGATCAAACGCATCCGGAGCGTTAGATCGCGATCCAACGGACGCCGTTTCATGCGTTTTATAACGCAAATCGCGAGGAGAAATCTGAAGCGTCCATCTGAGATCTGACGATCGAGATCCATTCGTAACGTTTCGAATTGATGCGTTTAATCTCGGCCGTTGATGCGGATTAAACGCATCAATCGGACGGTTACGCTTTTTCGCCCCTATAAATCGACGAGTTCTTCGTCGATACATGTATTCGAGTGAGTTTTCAATGAAATTGACTGCCTAGACACCTCTCTCACTCGTTTCTCTCGATCTCTTCCTCCTCCTCTCTCAATTCCACATCCATGGAGGGGTAGAAATCGAGATTTGGTGGAAAATCGAGGGAGAAATCGACGCTTGAAGCTCGGCGTGACGATCTTCACGTTTTCGGTGATTAATCGTCTTAATCACCTCGTTTTGATCGCTAAACGGGTTTAGTGGAAGCGGTTTTACCTCAATTATCCTCCTATTATCTTTAATTTTCGATTAGATTAGGTTTTAGATTTCAATTTTATAAAATTTAGCTTAAATCACGATTTTTAACGCCCGAAAATTTCTCTCCACTTCAAATTTCGATTTCTCCGCGAAATTAAGTCCAAATTCATCGATTCTTGATTCCGTGGAATCGATTTGAAGTCTTCTTTCCAAAAACACCATTTTCCCTAATTTCTCACCTCAATTCATCGTCCAATTTGACCAAATTCTAAAAGATATCTCGAAAATATCCAAATTCCCTGTGGATTCGACCCGTATTTACCATTATACCCCTCAATTCTCTCTTAATTCCCCAAATTGGTAAAGTTCGGTATTATTTTTGACACGAGACCGTGTGAAATCGACGACCTCGCGGTCTCGTCTCGTCAGTATATATATTAAAAATTTAGATATTAAGAGATTCACACGAGTGGTTTCAGAGACGTCCCTGGAGCGGGCTGGCTGGATGCCATGGCCTTTGGCTCGAAGGGACCCCCACGGGGCATCTCAAAAACGGCTTCCACCATTAGGTCGAAATTTTGGCCTGGCAGAGGTGGAGTTGGGGGAGGAACGCCGACAAAATTTGAAGCAAATCAGAGGTGGTTTGGCGGGTGATGCTAGGGGTTTATAAGTGATAGCATGTAGCATACTTATAAGTACAATTCATATATTTTTCAAACATGTTATCATATTTTGAGAGCATTGTCATCATTATTTGTAAATTATCTCAAAAATAAGAAAATGTAATATTCTAAAGGCTGATTTTGTCTAATTTATATGTTTGAAATTTCAAACTTAAAATTTCTTGTAGACTAAACTCATTTTATACAAGATTTACATGAAAGAAATACGATAAAGTATTTTTTTATAAACTTTGATTTATCTAAATTTACTTTTAAGTGAATGTAGTGAATTTTGGATTTAAATATTATATTCTCTTGTTTTTTTTAAGTTTCATAGAATGATATAACTTAATTTCTGATTTAATGAAGAAAATTTTGAATTAAAAAGGAGCGATATTTTGAAATATATAAATTTTATAATTTTTAAGGGATTTTTTGAATTTTTTTTAAATTTACTTTGGTTTAAACTAATTAAATAAAGGAATTAATATTGCGTGCTTACATGATAGAGCATGCTTGTACGATCGATTGGCCTCCTACATTTAATTGTAACCACCAATCTCAACAAGCAGAAGATCCAACGATCACATCCAATTCCCCATGTATTTAGACTCTCTCTATGGACAATATGAGTATTCTTTAAAAATTTGATTCATCGGATCATTTGGTACACTAATTCCTTGAATATCTGGGTATAATCATGTTTTAGACTCATTTTACCTGTTATAGAGCGTTTAAAATAATATTTGGACAAAAAATTAGAGAGAATCATTGCTTGAACTTGGAAATTCTACTTTGAAATTGATTAATGAAAAGCCTTTGAACTGGTGATTAATTGGATCATTTTTGTCATGGATGTCGGTTAGTTTACACTTATCATCCATAATATATCATCATTTAGCATTACATTCCATTTTGAATCATAATTTGATAACATTTCTTGAATTTTCACCATACTATCTCTCATCGTAAATGATTTTCTCTCCCTAACTTCTCTCTTTGATTTCTCTATGGATTTAAATCTGATTTGTATGATTTTTGATTATGTGGATAGATCTATGAGTTATTTCTTAAATATGTTCTTTCTTAGTTTGTCACCCCAATTCATCATCCAATTCGGTCAAATTTTTAAACACCTCAAAATAAAATCCTAATTCTTTGTGGATTTGACCCTTTCTCACCATTTTTCTAAATTAATCATAATTGATATTAATTATAAGTGAGTTTGAACTTATTTTTGATTCGTGGATATGTTTTTCATGGCCCCATGATCACGCTCCGTCAATGTGTCATTTTCAAAATATGATCATACATTAAGAAGATGTATTTATTGTCTCAAGTCAAAAGACCATGTACACAACCACGACATCAATCAACCTCATTGGCGGTTAAGCATAATACTACTCAGGGATTCATATAGGTCTATTTAATAAACTCTTTTTTCAAATAGCACCTTCTATCTATCCTTGGTGTTTCTAAATTGATGGCCATAAGATCAATTATACTCATCATATAAGTCAAACCAAATAGTGTTATTCTTTTCAAATATTTTGATGTCCTTCTTGAATATCCCGTGAATAAGAATTTTTAGAGCATAATTCACTTAATTCAAGAATTTTTAGAGCATATTTAAAGACTAGTGGTCGGCGTATTATGGTCACATCATAATTCACTCAATCATTGTATATGCTCATAGACTTCATTACACACATCACAGAATAAAAATAATGGACAAGTTTGATTTCAATGAATATAAAAGAGACATGGAAGTGCGATTGGCTTGTAGGCCACATAATAAACTGTTAGAGCACTAGTTCTGACGTAAGCATTTCTCCTTGAATTATTATTTTTATGAAGAGTCGTTGAGTTTACTTTTAATCATTAATTTTATTGTATGACTTTAAATTTACATACATCAATTTTATTCTATGTTTCTTTGAAGTTCATGGGTGCACTTAATTTCAAGAAAATTGAAGCCATCCCCTCACTCATATACTTATGTATAGATTTATAATCATCATGTCATAAAATATGTAATATTAATTCTGTACTAACTATAACTATAATTATATTTCATCATTTATATGCACGTGTCCATTTCCATTGAGTTATATATACTACTTAGTAACATGCTTCGTTTTTTATATTATATACTATTAATACCTTTGAGGGCATTATCGTAATTATTTCACCTCTCTCCTAACCCGATATACTATAAAGACATTAGAGTTTGAAAAATAGAGTGTATCATCTCCACAACAGCTTGATCGTCTCTGCGAACGAAAGCTCCCTTCTTTGCTATTTGATCTAAGAAGAGAGAAAAGAAGCTGAAAGAAAAGGCCATCGCTAAGTAATAGAAAAATCTGCTTGCTGGTGATCCCAATCAAGAAGAAAGGCGTTCCTTCACATTGTCCTTGTGTGTTTCACGGCGACGGACTAAAGATGCAATCTTCAGTTTTTGTTTGACGCCGATTCACAGAAGCATCTCCGGAAGTCATTCAATAGCAAGACGTCTTCTTGGTCACTCTCTCAAACTTATATCTCAAGTTAATGTGATTTCCTATTCTCTGATTTTTTGGATATCTATAAACTTACTGTCTCTCCATTTCATTGGTTGATCTCTCCTTTCTAAATTCTAATATTTAGTTTCTAAACTTTGTGAGTCATTATCTCATTATTAATCTCCAGCATCTCTGCATTCGTTATATGTTTGTTCGATCATTCACTAATTTTTCTTTACGTTATTTATAATCTTCATTGTCTGCATTCTCTACATATTTGATCATTCTCAGCACTCTTGATCATTCTCTGCATTCACTGTTTCAATACTTCAGTTATCTTTCATTGAATATATTAGTCCTCTCCACATTGACTTCACATAAATAGAAATCCGTTCCATATTTATTTTTGACATCCGTTTATTTTTTAATCACAAACGCATTCTTGTTATTTTCAATTAGGACTATTTGCTTATCCTACTATTTTCATTGACAGTTATTTATCATATATAAATTGCATTGTTTACGTTACTTATTGTCTGCCAATTGTATCAATCAATATCTATTCTAACCTTACTCTGCTAGTATTTATTTTAAAAATAAAACAAAACTTGCGTATAGTCATCTGATTACCATCTTAGATTCTGATTTGCAGGGGTGGTTAATTTGAAATTTACATTACATATCTTCCTTCATTTGTATCTTCAATCATTTTTATTATTCACTCTAATTATAATCATTTGATTGTGGTTCCAGGTCCACAAGGGCAATAGCCGGTATCCTCTAATCTGAACTCATCTATATGCTTTAATATCTGCATCTTGTTTTTGATTTTCAAGAATGTAGTGCTCGTCTCCTTAGGTATAGTAGTCTATTTAATTTGAATTAAAATCGAACTCTATTTGCTATGTTAGATTAAGTGTTTGGATTGATTTTATTTGTAGGGATAATCTTTGTCTGTTCATTGAATATAGTATCGTTAATTAAGAATTAAATTTTATTCTAGCTTATAGTTATTTGTTCCTGAATTTTCTTCCTGATAGTTAATTACTATCTGTTGTGATCTATCTATCTGTTTACTTCCTGATTTATCTATCTGTTTAGATCAGTCTATCTGTTGTGATTTATAGTGACCTTTCACACAGTCAATTCAACATCCATAGTCAACCTTATTTAGATCCAGTCAACCTTCCTTAGTTACAACCCAAGTCCATCACATAGATATGAGTCAACCCTGATTTATTACAGTCAACTTTGTCCTTTAGAAGTCAACATCATTAGTCAAAGTCAACCCTAGGTCAAAGGTCAACCCAAAGTCAGCCAGAAGTTAGAAAGTCAACTCTAGTCAAAAGTCAACTTTAGTAAGAAAGTCAATGTTGTTAGAAAGTCAACTTTAGTAAAAAAAGTCAGCCTTTGACATAAAGTCAACTCAAGTCAGGAAAGTCAACTTTAGTAAGAAAGTCAACTAAAGTCAAGAAAGTCAACTAAAGTCAGGAAGGTCAACTCTAGTCAAAAGTCAACTTTGTCAAAAAGTCAACTTTACTCAGAAGGTCAACCTTTGACAAAAAGTCCACTCAAGTTAGAAAAGTGAATTGGTGTCAAAAAATCAACCCTGATCAGAAGGTCAACTCATATAGATAGCAGTAGTTAGGTAAACATTCTCTTAGATTCACACATTTGGAGGATGGGAGCATCTCATTTGTTCAGACGAGAAGGAGCCAAGACTTTGGGAGCGAGAAGATCAAGTGGAGCCTGAAGACGAGGTCTCAATTTACCAGTGGTTGGCGGTACTAGCGAAAGATGCACGACATGGCGTGAAGGGAAGAGCGATCGTGTGGAGATTGGCCTAAGGAAGTTAGGGCGTCCGAGAGCCGAGGAGGTTGAGACCTAGAGGGTATTGTCGTAGGGACAAGTAAAGGTGAGTGTTAGGGTTACCGTTGGGGGCAAACCTAAAAACCTTGTATTAAACATTGTCCTTCACCCATTTGAGGGGTGAGAGGATTAGGTTTCATTTGGTGAGGATTCGAATCTACAGTACTCGAGACTAGATTAAGGGACATTAGGTCCCCCAACTAGTATAATAATACTTGGTGTATCGAGAGGACAGGAAGAGAGTGATTAACCAACGAATCTTAGCAAACATAAAAGTAGAGATTAACAATTAAAATTAATACCTAAACCTAATTCACCCCCCCTCTCTTAGGTTGAACCACCACCCTAGTGGAACTTTCATAAACATCAATAGTCGATGTCATATTACTACTAAAATCCTTTGCTTATTATGATTTGAATGGTTCCCATTGATTGGCTTCCTTTAAAACTCCATGGAAAAATATAAATCATTAAAAAAACTTGATATAAATTTTGATCTGAATTAAACTTGATATAAATCATAAAAAAAATTAATTAGGGCATTTGATTAATAGATGAAGCTTAAAAAATGTTTTAAGTGTGGGTTAACACCTCATTTAGGGGACATAAAACTCTCAAAATATTGAAACATCTAAAAAGAAATTGGAGTTTACAATGAAATAATTTGGGCATTTACTTGACTTCAGATCACTTCATGAAAGATATTTAATTAAGAAAACAAATCATTTGGATAGTAATATTTAGTTACATTAATACTTAATATTTTCTAAAGTCATTTAAACACAATATCATATTGAGAGAGTAATAACCTTCAAGTGAGCTTTTGACTTGATATTGATGCTTATAAAGCTTGTCAGAATGATAGGTTTTTGAGTCAAACTTCATGTATCTCCCTTTATGTAAAATTTTGGAATTTTTAGTAATTAGTAATTTACCTCATGTTACTTTTCTATGGGCATACTTTCAAAATTTTCTCTTTTTGACATTAATAGCATTATAAAAGGACTCCCCTACGGGTGCAAGCGGTTGCCCCGAAGGAATCTGGGGCAGCCGGTATATAAGCCATCCAAACGCGAAAAGAAATTTCCCCCGTGGCCTCCCCCTCCCGGCTCCCGCATCCGCCCCCACCTCCTGGGAAGTAAAAGAAGTTGCCTCCGCCACCTCCTCCGCCTCCGCCTCTGCCAGCTCCTCCGCCTCCGCCTCCGCCACCTCCCCATTCATCAATTATTGAGAAGTATAAAAGGCATATTATCTACTTTTCTGTGAGGACACTCGACATTTACTCCTACATTGCTATCATCCACCACCAGTTCTTTTCCTTATTTCCCTTCTCTAGCCTTTCTTGTTTCCGCCATGTCTACATCATCGGTTGATCCACAATCACTAAATCCCCCGTTCACGGCAAAAACTCTTCCTTGCATTTCTTATTCTTATCCTCATATTTGGTGCCCCGTTCTTCCCCACAAGAGGATCTATACCTAAAAACCGGTCCCCTTAAAAGTTACATGCTCTTGCACTGTCCATCAAATTTCTTACTTTGTTCCCTATGACAATCTTCTACCCTGACTATCATGCATTTTCCTTCTGTCTTGTCTCCTGAGTAGATTGCTATTTGGTCCATGGAGGCTCCAAAATCAATTGAATGGAAGGTTATTATGGACCAAGACTATAACGACATTGTCCACTTGCATGGCATTATCATCACTAGCAGTAGCCAATCGTGACTCCTCAAGCTAACGACTGTCTGTATGTGGATGATACTGAGACTCTCTCTCTCTCCCTCTCTCGGTCTCCTAGAATGGGGAGTGAGCGAGGTAGAGAAAGCAGGGGAGAGGGAAGAGCTGTGAGAGAGATCAAGAGAGAGGGAAGAGCTGTGAGAGAGATCGGATAGAGAAACAATCTTTATCGGGACGATCGGCCGAGCCGGCGGGAATGGAAGAGAGAGACAAAGAGAGAGAGAGAGAGAGAGAGAGAGCCTGCGGTAGCGGCGGGGGCGGTGGCCTCGGCGGGAGACGGTGGCGCGATGCGGAGGCGGCGGTGGCGTCGGCCGGGCTGGGCGATGGAAGAGAGAGAGAGCTTCTATCGATGGAAGAGAGAGAGAGAGGGAGCCCGAAAAGCCTGAAAAGTGAAAATGGAGGGAGAGAGAAAGCCCAGGTGGGAAAAATTTCCCCCGTTTAATTGGGTTGCCCAGGATTCCTTCGGGGCAACCCGGTTGCCCCGATAGCCAAGTCCTTTATAAAATGGGGACTAGTGTCTCTTTGGGAGTGATTGAGTCCTTGAATAGAGAAATGCTTCCAACATATTCAAGCACCCAAATTAAATGTACTTTTATTGGTAATCAGAAGGTGCTGAAATTTATTAGTACTTTCATACAGTTTATTTACTTGCAATGATAAAGACGATATAAAGAAAATATCGACTTCAGTAAACCTGAAAAGATAGGCTTTCTGTCTTAAAATTTGGATCGAAAATCCTGTTGAGCACCGTGGCCAATCTTAATCCACCTTGTGCAATTCTCTTCTCCATTATGGGGTATCGCGAGAAGAAATAATCATCTGAAAATATTGAAAATATATACGTAAAATACATGATATCAACAAGTCGACTCTGCAAATACTTTCCATAATTTTACGATCTCCTACCTGATAGGGTTGAGTTTTGCGCCACATCTTTGTATGCATAATCACATGCTAGGGTGATACTCTCAGAAGCATACCTTTCAATTTGAAAGAGGATTTCATTATTCTACGCA
This sequence comes from Lemna minuta, assembly GCA_024174645.1. Taxonomy (NCBI): domain Eukaryota; kingdom Viridiplantae; phylum Streptophyta; class Magnoliopsida; order Alismatales; family Araceae; genus Lemna; species Lemna minuta. The sequence goes on from CM044105.1 coordinate 1,856,300, forward strand.
CAGATTAAACTAAATATATAGCATTATAGTGCCAAAAAATCAATTAAATTAAATATATTCAAGTATGGAACATGACACATACTGTGATGGGCATGTCACACTCTTTCCTCTGCATGTCTCCCAATCAATAATTTCATCCTCCCAATTTCCCTGAAAATATTCAAGAAGGGGTCATTCTTACTTCAAAGGTTCTTGCTGCTTTGGTTACTTGAAAGGAAGTTTTATTCAAACAATTTGATCAAAGTCTTTTAGTATTCAAAATTCCCTAAACTATAGAAAATTGAAATAATACCCTCCAAATCTCACACAATTTAAAGTTCACAAGTGACTTAGCACTTACTGTTATGTTCCTCTCAATGCTATCAACCATAACATTCACATCTCTTCTGTAGAAGTTCTTCATGGCCGTCTCAATCAAGTTTACATCCCACACCTGAATCAGGAGCACGAACATCTGGTGTCAAAATACATGCATCCCACCTCTCTCTCTCTCCCCTTCTATCATTACATTTTATGTCTCTCCCTTCCCCCTTCTCTCCCTCACCACATTTTATGTCTTTCTCTCTCTTCACTCTTCCATCATTACATCTCTTTTCTCACCACATTTTGTCTTTCTCTCTTCCCTCACCACATTTTATGTCTCTCTCTCTCTCTCTCTCTTCCCTCTTCCATCATTACATCTCTTCCTCCACCACATTTTATGCCTCTCTCTCTTCCCTCTTCTATCATTACATCTCTTCTCCCACCACTTTTTATATTTATCTCGGTCTTTCTCCCCTCTTTTCTATCATTACATCTCTTCTCCCACCACTTTTTATCTCTCTCTCTCTATCTGATTCTCTCCCCCATCCATTTCATCTCTTCCCCCACCCCATTTCATCTGTCTCTCTCTAACATACCGAACGAGATACCCACATGATGAAGGTTGCTCTTCGCTCTATACCACCGAACGAGAATGGCGTTCCCTCCCTCATCCGCGGCAAAAGCCACATGAAGAGGCTGGTGAATGTCACCCATGAAGTGGGCCAAGAACATCAGGCTCTCCGTCAAGTTATCTGTTCGCAAAAAAAACCATAAAATGACCAGTCTCTCAGTATCTATATTATCCATCCATCCATCTATCTATCTCTTAATATCCCTTACATCCACTGGATGATTTCCCGTAAGTCTGGAGCTGTGCAGTGTAGTTGTTGATGGCTCCCACCACGCACATATTCGCCTGCTTTCTAGCATTGTGGCAGTCTCCTTCACAGAGAGTATTTCCGGAAATTACCGCTGTTAAAATCTTTCACAAAACCCTAGCAAAATTTGATACTGAAATATTGCGGAAATATGAAAAAGTGCAAGCATATGCTCCGAAAAAAAAAGGCATAAGCAATAAGAATTCTTGCGAATTATCAGAATTTAATCTTAGCTATATTTCCAGAAACTGTTGAAAAATCGTGGGAAAAAGTAGAGGAAATTTATGTGAAAAAGTTTACTGGGTCGGAAAAATACAGAGCTAGAGGTTGGGATGACTAAACATCAGCCATATTTTTATTACTCTCATTATACCGATTATTTTAATTTATCATAAGTCTCCATTCCAACCAGCTGATAATTAATTATTTAATTAATTAATTACTTCAGCAAACACTGCCCATACTGGTCAAGGTCATGTGAACCCTGTGGAACAACTAGCTCGCGTGGCAGATTCAGACCCATCCATTTCAACTGACCCACATAAAACCTCTTGAAAATGGTATCACTATCTGGCAGACACAAGGGCTTTGACTTTTAGGGTAGGGGATTATAGGGGATATACTCTAGGTTAGGTGGATTGCACGGATGGATTTTAAATAAATAATTGGACTTCAGGATTAGGGCTTGGATATTGTCATTTATTGTGAGCTTATCGAATTCACAATGTCAAGATCCAAAGTCAACATCAGAGAGAGGGAAAGTGAGAAAAAAGAAAACCTTTTCTGCCTTGAGTTCTTATGGATTGGATCAAAGATCAAGATTAGGGTTTCGGATAAAATTTGTGAGTTATTTTAAATAACGATAAAACACCTAACCACTTTTCCCTTGATATTGGGAAGTGGGTTTTTTCCTTAGGAAATAATAGGTAGGCTATATTTTCAAATGATGATAAAAAACTGACCTTTTTTTTTCTAGGACTTAGCAGGGAATGACGATATGATCATTTCGCCCTGTCTACGATAGAATATTGGTTGGTTAATCCATCGAGTTGATTGATCAACTGATATGGATCGTAGAACCTCGATCACTTAGGCCATCAGATATAGGGAGAGAAAGAGAGATATGTTATGAAAGCTATGGCCGACCAGATTGCCAATCAAGCCGGTGATCAATCATAGAACCTCGATCGATGGTCGAATCGATCAGAGGTTCTACGACTACTTGTCGGATTGCCTCCAGCAGTCATGATGATCAGTGATAGTTGTTGCCTAGTTATTGGGACTTGTGTTTTTGAAGATGTAGCATGTCATCTTTTCACAATGATAATTGATAAGAAAAAAACCCACCCATTTTTTTAGTATCGGAAAATGGTTTTTATACAAGTAATAAATGGTTTATTTTTAAAAGAATGATCAAACACCCACCCATTCATTAATCGAAAATGGAAATCAAGAACTGGGATTTTGGATAAAAGTGGTGGTCCATTTTTTAATGATGATAAAAAAAAGGGTGCGGTAGTTAAGTTTTCCTTACTTGTAGCGTTGAAATTGCAAACTCCCGGAGTATTGGCGTAGTGAAGGGGGCTGGCCCACCGATAGCGGAAGCGCATCTCGTCGGCCCACGAGCAGACGGCCGACAGCTTGCCGTCGGCGACCGGTGGTAGAAGATCTAGCACTGATTTTGTCGATTTCTCTGTTAAATATTTCTGAAAAATAACAGACCCTTAAGCTTTAATCTTTGATTTCAACAATCAGATGTGAGGAAAATAGATCCTTTGAGAAATAGTAAGAGGAAAGAAGAGAGAGAAGAGGATGATTAAGGGGGAAGAGAGAGGATTGAAAGGTAGAGTTAGAGCCAGAGAATGAAGGCTAGACTCTAGAGAGAGAGGAATCATGGGTAGAGAGAGAGAGAGAGAATTGAAGGCTAGATTCTAGAGAGAGGACTGAAGGGTAGAGAGAGAGAGAGAATTGAAGGCTAGACTCTAGGGACAGGACTGCACGGTAGAGAGAATGAGGATTGAAGAGCATTGAGAGAGAAAATTGAAGGGTAGAGAGGAGTGGAGAGAGAGAAATGCACAGTAGAGAGAGAATGACGGGTAAAAAGAGAGGATGGAAGGGTAGGGGGAGAGAAAATTAAAGCCATAAAGAGAGAGTTTTGAAGGGTAGAGAGTGAGGATTGTGTATGTGTGGGAGAGAGAGAGGATTGAAGGAAGGCGAGAGAGAACGAGAGAGAGAGGGAGACAGGGCACCTCTGCGATCTTGCAGACCATGAAGTGTCCGAGCTTGCCCCAGCCTTCAGTGGAGCTGATAGAGAGAGAAAGCACGAGGAAGAAGAGAGGGAGGATTGCACGCTTGATTGAACCCATGTCGCCTATTTCCTTCTTCAAATCCATGACTCTTATTTATAGAGACAAGATTGGATAGAGGAGATAGACAGTTACGAGGAGAGAGAGTGCGCGCGCGCGCGCGCGAGAGAGAGAGAGAGAGGGATGGGTTCCATCAGGCGTAGGTGTATGGGACCCACAAAGGGAGGAAAACAGCTCATACTCGTCATCCCTTTCAAGTGCTGTTCATGCCATCCAGTCGCCGTCTGCCACAGAAAACCAACCTTCCACGTTAAGTTTGAGGACAAAAAGGAAAAAAAAAATCAAGGTCTTTCCTTCACGCTTTGGCAGCATCTCATCTATCTTTACCTTCTTGGAGATCAGAATGAGCTCACAAAATATCCCCGTTGCCCCTTGAATAATTATCTTAGCTGAAGCTAGAGTAGCTAGGGAAAGAGAATCAGGAAGAATATACCTTCATTTTCGCTTTTCATTTCAAGAAGAACACGAGCGAAGATAATGGACGAAATAGGACTGGATTTTATCCTCCAAATCATTTATTTTCTGCCCTTGGATTGATTATCCTTGATGATGCCCTTACATTACGGGGGAATGCTAGAGTATCAAATCAAGAGATTAAGAAGAATAGCTTGTTCTTTATTTATCGTTGTCATGATTCTCTGCTCTACTTTTAGATTTTCTGGGCCGTTAGCCAATTATTGCCTTCATACTCCAAGCTTTTCCAATCATTCCATTTCGATAGGGGAGATCGCTGAGAGTTTAACTTCGATTTTCACAGTGATACTCTTTTTGAATTCCTGAACCTTTGAGTTATTACCTCGAATGATACACCGGAGAATCAAATATTGACTTTCCTGAAAACAAAGATGCCAAAGAATTCAAACCTCGTACTTCACCTTTCATTTCTTTCATCTCTGGTTATTTTTTAAGGTTTTAAATCGTGATTTTCTAATCTTGGGGATTAAAAATAATTCATACGCAACAGATGCGATAGAAGATCAAACGTTTTGAGAAGATCTCAATTAAATTGCTAACCATTTGAACGGTCCGGGGATTCCGGAAAGTTCGAGTCTGGCTCATAATTCGGAAATTTCAGCACTGAAATTTTCAATTTGGGTCTTACAAGAGACGTTGATATTAATAGTCAGATCATCAGGGTCGGATTTCCACACCTACATTTCATGGATTTGATGCGATACTCAATTTTCAATTCCCTTTAAAATGATATTCCCAATATTTCTTGAATTTCATTCTCGAACATTTTTGTAGTTGAGAGTTTAGTAGAAAATGATCTGGATCAGAACGTAAGTCATTTAAATTTGGAAGTAAATTATTTTTTAAATTATATGCTTTACATCTTTCAAAATAAATTGTTTGAAAATGTTGATTTCTTGATATCCATGATGTCACAGTCTCTCCTCATATGAAGGAATTGATATTCACTTTCATTTGACTTTCAGACATTGGAAACGCATTAAGTTTCACAATTTTGCTAAAACTAGGAAGAACATGTGGAAATCAACGAACAATGTACTCTCAAGTTGCTAGCGAAAAAATCTTGGGACGTTTTCCCTTTTCGTCAGCAATCAAACCTTCACAGATCTTTGGCTTTAGAAAGATTAGAAATTCATTGAAGTTTCACCATTTAACTTGCACTAGGAAGAAGATGAGGAAAACAGCAAACAAGGTTCCCTCGAGTTCTTACTGAAAAATGTGGGCTTTTTGCGCCTTTTCATGAATGACTAAAAGACTGGGATAATCAGTCTCTTTCAAAATAATAATTGATCAAAAATAGTAAACTTTGAGACAAAGATGGTAATAATGCCATCGAAATCCGAAAGCTGTTCACATTTATTGGAGGCGGAGACCTGTTAATCAGAGGTTTTTGAGGAAACCAAAAACAAAACAAAAGCCTAGGTCCAAGTCAAGTCAACTTCACATATCAGATGATGGAAGCTAGAGAATCTGTAGAGATCTATGATAGAAGATGCTGGGATCTGAGGCTCGAAAAGCTTTCCAAATCTTTGTCCAAGATAATGATTGCAGCGGAAGGTGTTGAATCAAAACATTCAACATCGTTGAAGCACCAAGAATAGATGATCTCATCATCCATTATAGGTGATCCTATCATCTAGTATAGAATAAAATTCATACTTACTTGGATCATTTGAAAGAGTTCTTCAACCGTTCAAGCGTCCGGCCTCTAGCGGTATCCACACAGTCTCCAGATGATCGGATCTCCTCTTGAACACTCGTCACCACGAGAGGAAGAGAAGAGTGAGGAGAAGTTCCATTAGGCTTGCATGGGCACCTCTATTATGGTCGTTCTCCCCCTATTTATAGACTTTGGGAATGTGAACTTTTCACAAAAACCCTTATTATTATGTCTATATCCACCGACGTCCATTGACCTTATGTGTGTGACCCTCTAGGTCCATATATCTCACCAGTTAATGACTCTATCAACCCAATAACACTTATTGGTCCTTCTTATCAATTAACTATATCAACATATAGATTAATTGAATAAGGATCGATTTAACCCAATCGACAGGTTGAGTCGCCAGCCCGGTGGGTGCCAAGCTACACCACGTGCTCTAGGAGATATGGAGTATATTAGAACTCTTTCATGGAACCTTTCTGTCATTGGTTACCATGTACGTATAATCCTCCATCCACACGAGACTCATGAATGACTTAGGGTATGGTTAATTGTCAAACCCTAATCCGTCACTCAATTTAGTATTGATGCGAGTAAGAAATCATTGAGAACAACTTCTCTAATATTTCTGCTACCTTGGCCAAGGATTTAACCGCATCTCATTCCTTGAGTCGATCTCCTCATATACCGAGGGTGGATGATCCCATCTTGACCACACAATCATCTTCGTGGACTTCATGTCGTATCCAATATATGACATTTTAGATATCCCGTGACTAGGGATTCGTAAGTCATAATCAAAACACGATCATCCATCAACAAGATGTCTTTGGTGTCTCAAGTCAAAGGACCACATACACAATCATGACATGAATCAACCTGATTGACAATTAGGTATATTACCATTCAGGGATTCATACGGATCAATTCAGTGAACTCTTTCCAAAGAGCACCCACTATCTATCCTTAGTGTCTCCACACCGATGGCTATAGGATCGGCCATACTCATCATATGAGATGGATCAGATAGTGCTATTCTTTCCAGATAATTCGATGTCCTTCTCGAATATCCCACGAATAGGAATGTTTAGAACATATGTTTAAAGACTAGCGATCACTATATTATGATCTCATCATAATTCACTTAGTCATTGCACATGCTCATGGACTTCATTGCAAACATCACACAAGAATGACAATGAATAAATTTCATTTCAACGAACATAAACAAGATTGATAAAAGTGTGATTGGCTTATAGGCCACATAATATCCATCAGAAGACAAATATCCGCAATGAGTAATAAATTTTTGAAGATCAGATGAAGGGACGCAGACTCCATCACTTTCATAACATTTTTCTGAGAAATTTTATATTTTTTAACTTTGAAAATTAAAAAGAGACTGAATTTTACATTGATAAGTTAGTATTTCAACCACATCAATTATGAAAACATGTAAACTTTGAGACAAAATATGTCACATTTAAGTTAATTAGAAGGAAATAAGGCAGAGAAGTGGGGAGGTAAACATATTAATTTGTAAATAATATTATGATTCCATCATCTTTGATCAATAAAATAGTTCTATGTATCTACCGCTTTCATACACTTCTTAGAAAATGAAATTTATATTTTGGTTCTTCAAGATTGTAATTCAGTGTAACACAATAATATTCCCAAGAAAAAGATTAAAATATTTGATTTTCTATTATTTAAATAATTTGCCAACTACTGAAGATCAAAAATTTTTGATTTGAATGAAAATTTATCATTAATTACATGAATCCATTTAATAAAATGATAATTTAGGGTCTCGAGAAAGGTGATCAATCAATGTACCCAAAGTAGTCATGGAAATACTAGAATAACAGAGGCCTTCATTTTTATGTTTGCATGCTGGAGTTGATCAGGATTTTCCGTCTCTGATAATTTCTTTGAGATCGTATTTCCTGCGTCTGATAATTTTTACTTCATTTGATTCTGGTGTGGAATCATAATCACACAAAAATTCTTTCAACAGAATGGATAAAATAATTAGATATTAGGGAAAACAGGAGAAATACACATAATCTCGAAAGAGGAATTGTGATAAGACCTGCTAGCCTAAATCAAAAAAGCCCAAGTGTGAGATAGGAATAAGCAATTACAACCACTATCCTGCAAATTTTAAGGCTTGTAGTTCTGATAAATTTATTGAAATGTGGAATGTGAAATTTACATACTTTTAATCTTTCCCTTCTTAGGTTCTTTGTGCTTCCCAAATCCAAAGGAGTTTGATTGAGATGAATATACTGTAAGATAAGTGGCTAGAGAGGTTTGTTCTTGTAGTTTCCAACTTAATCTCTTTGCTGATGTACATGAGATGTGCTTCCAACTCAATCACTGGTTTGCAACTGATCGTGATGATCTATTTATCGAAAAATTAAAACGATATCAATTTGAATTTTTATGCTGATAATAATCCAATAACATAAATTGTGAAAAGCATAAGAACATGCAATCATCTAAAATAAACTATGAAAATCTAGTAAAATTTAAAATCAAAGTAAACTAATAAAGTACACTAACTTAACTAATTCTAAACATTTTAGTCATTAACATAATATGGTCGGTTAAATTTGATCTTTGGAGTTGAAATATCAAAAATTTTTTTAATTCATGTAGATTTGAATCATTATGATAATTATGATACAAGAATATTTTATAAAAGCATAACATGCTATCATCTAAAATCAATTAAGGACAAACTGAAATAATGAATGACGTTTCAATTTGATCTTAGTCTAATATATTTAGAAATTCCAAATCATATCAATTTGGATCATCACGATGATTATGATAGGAGAATATTTTATAAAGTCATAAGAACATGCAATCATCTACAATCAACTATGAACATCTATTAAAAGATTAAATCAACAATTAAAATAATGGACAGATTAACTTACTACATAGTCTAACAATCTTAGTCTTAATATAAAATGATGTATCAATTTGATCTACGTCCCTAACTTATTGAAAATTCCAAATCATGAAAATTTGATTTATTATGATGATTATGATCCCAGAATATTTTTGTAAAACATAAGAACATGCTAGCGTCTAAAACCAACTATGAACATTTGTCTGAAGTCGTGAATTCATTATCAACTAACCATCATAGTCGTTCATATACAATGATCTATTTAGCAGACTCATCATCTAAGACTAAAGAATATGATGACCCAGTAAAAAATCTACCTACATTGTACAAATGGCGTTGCATAAAAATATTTTTAACAAAATTTCATGTAGATGGAAAAACAGAGAGAGACGCGTACACAAACAGCGAGAGAGAGAGAGAGAGAGAGAGAGAGAGAGAGAGAGAGAGAGAGAGAGACGGAGGGAGTGATTCGGTATTAACATGAAACTCACCTTCTGCAATTTTATCTGGTCTTCCGCCATGTTTTGAGGCATTTTCTGCCACTCACATGAGATAAGGGTACCATATGCACTCGTTTTACTGATGAAAGAGCTCTCTCTCTCTCTCTGCCTTTCTTTTTGTCTCTTTTCGCTTTCTTTTGCTTGAATCTTTATAAAAGCAAAGTGAGGAGCTCTTCTCTCTCTCTCTCTCTCTCTCTCTCTCTCTCTTCCTGTCTCTCTCTCCTTATGTAACCCAAGAATCACGTTTTTCATTCCATCCTTCAAACTGTCGTATCCTTTTCTCTCTCTATCTTTAAAACGCGTTCTCTATACCTTTCTCTTTCTGCCTGTCAGCCTGTGCACGTCTTTCTCTCTCTCTCGCTGACCGAATAATCTATCTCTTTTTTCTTGGCCGTAAAACAAGTCCACTTCTGAAACAATATATTTCTGTGACAGTTCTCTTGAGTAGGGAGAATGGCTAGCAGACTCCAGTTCGCCATCTCTATTTTCTTCTTCTCTCTCCTCCTCCCCTTCTCCCACGCCTGGGGTAAAGATGGCCACCTCATTGTCTGCAGGATCGCTCAGGTTCTGACTCTCTCTCCCTCCAAAAGAAGTTTGAATACCTTTAACTTTGAAGGTTTACACATCGATATTTTGCTCTCTCTCTCTCGGAGAGTAACGTTACTTGACAAACTAATTAATGCTAAAAATTAAACTTCCCACATCATGCTGTTACTCCCTCTCCTTATCTATCTTTTCACGTATCAACCTCACTATCTCTCATTCTCTCTATGTTTTTATATATCAATCTCTCTCTCTATCTTTTTTATCTATCTACCTATCTCACTATTTCCTTACCAATCAACCTCTCTAGCTCTCTATCTCTCTGTCTCCTTATCCATCTATCGTTTTATCCATCAACCTCTCTCTCTATCTTTTAAATCTATCTACTCATCCACCTATCTCTCTGTCTGTCTGCCTGCCCATGCATCTATCAATTTTTCTTCAATCTCTCCTCCAGCCATCCCCAAGAAAGTTTTCTCGGGGCAAACTTTCCACGTCGATGTGGTTCTCTCTCGCTCTCTCCTCTGGTTATCCTGACGAAAGTTTTCCTAAACAAGCTCCCACAATACTTCTCTCTCTAGATAACAGCGGGTATTTTCAGGGAAGGCTGAGGGAGGAGCCAAGGGAAGTGTTGGAGGAGCTTCTTCCAGACTTCTCTCACAACGATCTTGGCAACGTCTGCTATTGGCCCCAGGAAGCTAAGTACTGGTACCCTTGGTCCTCCTCACTGCATCATGTCTACACACCAGATCTCCTCTGCAACTATGACTACGACAGTGAGCTACTCTGCTCTTTACTGTCTCTCTAAATGGGTCGATTCCAAACGCTGATTGTGGGTTTCTCTCTCTCTGTATGATTTAAAGGGGACTGCCGGGATGCTGCTGGGACGGGGGAGAAGGGAATGTGTGCCTCGGCCGCGGTGAAGAACTACACTGATCAGCTTCTCCATCACATGGGGCCGCCACTCGCTGACGGAGATTGTATGTATTTCTATTTTATCTCTCTCACACTACGTATCTTCCTTCCTCTATCTCTCTAACACGCACTTACGGTATCTCTCTCTATCTCTTTCACGAGGTATCTGCCTTCTCTCTCTTATGGTACGTATCTCCCTTCCTCTCTCTTTCTCATAAACGCTATCGATCTGCCTCCTCTGTCTCATCGTATCTCTGTCTCTATCACTATTTCTTTCTCAAGGCATAACTCTCTCATGAGGTCTCTGTCCCTCCCTCTCTCTCTCTCGCACGGTAGCGACCTCCCCTTTCTCTCTCATGGCATATATCTCCTTTCCGTCTCATGGTCTCTGTCTCCCTCTCTCACTCATGGTATCTACCTCCATCGCTCTCTCTCTGTTATGGCATCTATCTTCCTTGCTCTTTATCTCTTATGATAGCTATCTCCATCTCCTCTACATCAGGGTATCCATCACCATTGCCATCTCACTATCTTTGTTATGGTTTATACTGTAAAGGAGGCCAGTTTTTGGGCCACTTCGGATGGAGGAGAAAGAAATGGTCGAATAATGTGGACTATTTCCCTTTCACCTGGATTAGGATAAAAGGATAGGGTTCGAAACAGGGTGTTTCCCACTAAATGGGGAGGGTATTTATCTAGTAACCTTACATTTGGGTGTCCTATATTCATGAGTCCTCTATGGTATTTTCTCTGATGGGTTTAGAAAATTTGATACCATAAAATCAAGGTCAAATCGAGCAATTCCTCCACTATTGATCTCCAATATTATTCAATCTTGATTATGTAATTAAATAAATGAAAAAGTCTTTAAAAAATTATTATAAAATGTCAGCCGTCATCTTCCACCATGGCTGCCACTGAATTTGGTTTGACTGAAATTGATCACATGATTGATGATCATCGATTTGATTGATGATTGTGATCAGACTTGATTTTATTGAATTTGCATCAACAACTTGACTCAATTTGACTCGATTAGAATTGAATTTTGATCATGATTGCAAACCCTACTTGATGGATGGCATATAAATTGAGGCATTGTCAAAGAGAGCTTTAGAGAGATGCTCCAAGAGATCTAGACAGAGGATATTTAGAATTGTTCTTAGAAGAATCTCAAGGGGTACTCTTTGGGTGATAGGATTTTTTCCTTAAGGAGTTTGCATGCATTATTTATGAAATTCGATTTTCTCAATGGTCATTGTTTGCCCTATCTATATTTCCTATCTCTACATCTTTTCTTCATTGGAGTATCAATAAACTTGGAGTTCGCTCTTTGTGGTAGGGATTTCTCCCCCATAAAGTGATCTATCTTATTCTCTTTATCATGGTATCTTTCTCCCTCTGTCATGGCATCTTTCTCTCCTCTATTTTATTATTTTTTATGGTATATTAATCCTTTCCTGACTCCCTCTCTCCCCCTTTGTCATGACATCTGTCTCCCTTCCTCTCTCTTATTCTTTGTCTTGGGTCATCATGATACCTTTCTCCCTTCCTGTAATGTTATCTTCTTCTTTTCTTTCTCTCTCTTCATTGAGTTGTTTAGCTCAAAATTTGAGGCTTTGGATAGGCATTAAATATTTTATGATCATAGTGTAAGGGAGAGAGGTGAAAATAGTCATAATGAAGTTTTATTTTCTTTTGGGAGAGAAAATGACCCAGTTATGACGTGGAATTTTTATCTTTCTATAAAGGTGATTTTTGAAAAAAAAAAAATCTAAGGCCCCGATGCGTAGAAATAGAGGCCACTTTCTCCACCTTGATTCATCCCCTTGTGGGTTTAATTTTATTTTCTTTCTTGATTGTGGTAGCAGAGAAGATATTCTAGAAAAGAAGCTATCAGTTATAAGTTTGCAAGAATCTTTTGGAGGGTCCTTTAATTCCCTTTCTTTGGTTATGAAGAACAAGCTGTTTGGGTTATTTATTATTGGCTTGTGGGCATCCCTTTGTGGGTCCCCCCTCTCTCACACATTTCTAGAGTTACTTTTTTGTCTTGTTGTGAGATGGGCATTTGAAATGTCCCTCGTATTTGGGTCTCTTCATCTCCTCTTCTCTTATGGACCTTTTGTATTCTCAAATGGGCTGTTACAACTCTATCCCAAAAAATATGTACCTCCTTCCCTCAAAAGAACCATGAGTTGAATTTGATTATTCTTCTTCTATATTCTTGTCACCTTTGTGTCTTTTAATGTTCTAGCAATCTCTTTAGATCCTCCTTGTCCTTTATCCTCTTATTGAAGCTTGAGGGTCTTTGCCTCCATTCGATCACACTTAGAGAAGAATTGGTTCACGGTCACGATTATCTCTTTGGCTCTTTAAGAGACAATGTTGGCTAAATTGGGTTTGGGCTTTGATACGAAGGTCACTTAGCTTTTGGTTTTAGGGTTCATCTTTCCTCCCTCCCTATTTAAATCATATTTTTTTAATTGATAATTTATTGAATCTTATCTGAAATGATCATTTATCTTCTTCTTTGAGAGAGGGATTCCAATTTCAGTACTCTAACATGGTATCTCTATATCATGGTCTCTCTTTGTCTCTCTATCTCTATGTGTAGACATACCTATGTACATGCATATATGTATCATCAATTCTTTTCCATGTCTCTTTGACTTCTTTATTCTCTCAATGTATACATATTTTTTCTATTGGTGTCTCTCTCACATCAATAATTATGCATCGCTCTATCTATCAATCCCCCTAATAGAATTGGTTTGCCAGATAACCTGACTCAATCTTTGCTCTTCCTCTCTCACTTTATGGCGGACATCCACCAGGTGATTAAACCCTAAAAAGCCTATTCCAAGATTTTAATTCTCACTGTAGATTGTATATTTCTTTTTCAGCCCCTCCATGCTGGTTTCTTCTTAGATAGAGGAGGAAAATCAATTGAGGTTGACTGGTTTGCCACGAAGACGAACCTTCATACTGTAAGCCTTTCTCTATCTTCATAATTCTTTCAGCTCTCACAGCCCATAAGCAAATGTTTAATGAATAGATAAAGAGAGAAATATTTTTTTAGAGAGGGAGAGAGACAAAAGATTACTTGATTACTTCCAAATAATTACTTGATATTATGAGGAGAAATTAAAGGTCTATATTGCTCAAGCATGCTGCAAAGATTTTCCACATAATTCCTTCATGTAAATGTCAGACCAATATTTTCTTGTGATCCTTCAAATAAAAAGTATTTTCTTTTGCATAAAAGACTATTTTTTGTTAACTTTATAGGGTTGAATTAATTTTTTTATAGTTATAGGAAAATATCAAGACGTACATAATAAGATAAAAGTTTACTATTTAAAATAATATAAGCATTCTAGGATTCATTATCACAGTAAAAATGCTTATTGATATCCATTATTTTATGATCAAGAAAATCTTCATTGTTTCCCCAGTTCATCGCATCTTGATATTCATCTTTTTGAAAGAGCATCTAAATCATTTTCTTTGAGGAATCTGCAACATCTTGATAGCATATGATTCATCAAATTTCCAAGATCATTGCCCATCTCTTCTAGAGGCCATCTACCCCATTATCTACTATAAGTCTTTGTTAACTTTTCAGTAGCATATCTCAAGCATATCAATTTCCATCATATCATGATTAAGATAAACGTCATCATTTTCCTGCAGCTGCTAATGATCAATATGGATCATTGTTCATCACTTAGGGAGAGGGTCTATAGCATTCTGTTTAAGAAATCTACATAAAAATCTTGACAGCACATGGCTATCATCTTGGAGACCATCACAAAATTTTCTGTGGATCATTTCCATATCATTGCGCCAAAAGAGCAGTTAGATACTTTTCCATCTCTTTGGAGACAACTCATAGATTCTTGCCCATCTCTTGGAGAGGACACAGATGTAACCGGTAATATCTAGGAGAGAGGTCCTACATTCTCTTTAATAAAATATTTATCAAATTATAGAGAGCGTATGGCCAGTACCTTGATTCCATCACATCTTGGTCAAGAGAAGCTTCCCCATTTCAACTCAATTGTAGTCCATCTTTTGAATGGGAGCATCTACATCATTCTTTTCCATAAAATCTTTATCAACATCTTGATTATTGAATATCTTATGATGATAATATTAATTATAAACTTGGAAGCATGATCCAATGATAAACGTGGAAATATCATAGGTGTGGGATGAAGGAATGATCGACACCGCTAAACAGAGGTTCTACAACAACAGCGTGGAAGGCATGATCCAAGACATAGAAAGAAACATTACAGTAAATTCTTAAACCCTGATCCGCTGACCTTAAGCTTGATTGGTCATTCTACACAATGGGTATATTTTAATAATCCAAAAATTTTAAATCACAAGTGGCTGAATTCAACAGGGAGTATGGGCGGATCAAGTGCCTGCTTGGTTGGGCTGCAGTTCAGATGACACATGTCCAGATATGTTAGTTCCTCTCTCTCTCTCTCTCTCTCTCTCTCTGTCTAATTTTTCTCTCTATATCTCTTTACACATCCAATTATATCTCTCTCAACTGATATACATATTTCTGAGTCTCCCTCTATAACTATGTCTTTCTGTGTCTCCCTCCTCCTATGGCTATCAATCTTCTGCTTCAGTGATGCTGCTGAGAGTGTGGAAATAGCCTGTGACTTGGCCTATAGAAATGCGACCAATGGAACATCTCTTGGAGGTAAGTAGTGATCTATCTATCTACCTACTTTTCTCTCTCTATCTCTAAACAGATTTGGCTTCACAATGATTTTCAGATGACTACTTTTTATCCCGGTTACCAGTGGTCTACCAAAGGCTGGCTCAGGCTGGAGTTAGGCTGGCTTCAGCATTGAACAATGTCTTATGGGATGCCGATGAGGATTAGCTATAGAGTGACACAAACAGACAAACAGAAATATTGAGGGATCTCATTCACGATGAAAAGATTTATCATCCACCACAATCATTTACCAATTTTCCATTTAGTAGATTAAATGACTTGATAGACTACATTTGAGAATTCTTGACAGATGCGTAGTTGAGATTTTGACTCAAGATCCATGCTCTAGATCTCCTATATCCAATATGGCTTATTGTTTTTGTTGAGAAATAGTATTCTGGCCAGAATGAGAGTGCATTGATAGATAGAGGTGAGGGAAGAAGATAATTTTACTCATACATAGTGGGTAATTGTATAGATTGAGGTGATACTTTGTGATAGGTCATATTCTAACGATCACCTTGTTATAGGTTATAAATCAATTAAGAAACATGACACTAGTACAATTATGTCAACTTATAGGGTACAAGTGTGATATCACATGGTTTTTACTCTCCCCCTAAAGTGCAAGAATGAATACTCCTCATTCCAAGCTTAGAGACCAATTTTGTGAAGGTCTTGTCTAGAAATCCCTTCGTGAGAATATCAACACATTGTTCTGATGACGGAACATAGTCTATATGTATGGCCTTCTTTTCAACCTTTTCTTTGATGTAGAACTTATCGATATCCACACATTTGATCTGATTATGATACAAACGGTCATGAGAAATATGAACGGTAGCTTTATTTGTCACATAGCATCTTTATTGTTCTTCATACGAAATCTTCAATTCCTTTATATTCCTCTAATCCACAGTGCTTCATCTATTCCATTGGATAAAGCTCAAAATTCAGCCTCAATACTGCATTTTGACACCACTCCTTTCTTTTTACTTACCCCATGTGACTAAGTTGCCTCCTAATACGGTACAATATCTAGTTGTGGACTTGTGGTCAACCAAAGAACTACCATAATCATGTTCAGCATATATAAGAAGAGCCAACTTACCAATTTTCTTAAATATGAGGCCAAGACTAAATGCTCCTATTAGGTATCTCAATATCCAAAGTTCTGCTTGGTAGTGAGTTCTTGGGTTGTGCATGAATGGACTTAAATTTTTTATTTTTTTTAAAAAAGAGATGTTAGGACGAGTATGAGCAAGATATAATAGTTTGCCAATTAGCTTTTGAAATGAGTGGATTTCTATCTCAAAATCATCCTCCTCCAAGGTTAGTTTATGATTCATTTCTATAGGTGTATTACTAGTCCTACCTTGTGTTAGACATGTTTCATTCAGGAGATCTAATAGATATTTTTGACTCATTAGATTACTGTTGAAGTTTCCAATTTAAGTTAACCAAAGAATTAGTATTCTGATTGTGTTCATCTTAGCTACTAAAGAATATGTTTCTTTTTAGTCTATGCCGTAGGTTTGAGTTTATCATTTTGCTACCAATCTAGCTTTATACCTTTCTAAAGGTCCATCTAACGGATATTTAATATTAAATATCCATCTGCACCCCATTGGTTTGATTCCTCCTTTTTTGTTCTACAATGTCCTAAGTTTGGTTTTTCTTCAGTGCTTCCATCTCTTCAACCGTGGGACATTTCCAATGGGGGCATTGAAGCACTTCTTCAATCGTATTTGGAATGACAATGGAATTAAGAGTAGTAAGGAAAACTTTTATATTTTGGTGATGTTTTTCCATAGTTCATAAGGTTAACAATGGAGTATGAAACTAGTTTGACACATGCTCGCAGCTCCTTTCTTAAGGTTATAGGTAGAATCTCCTCAATTATTTCTTTAGAAATAGCATCTTTCTGAGTGGTAACTTCTTCCTCTTACGGTTGAGGTTGAGTTGTTTTTTCGAGTACTTTGTTTTTCCTTCGAACATAGTATCTAGGGAATGTATTAATAGGTGGATTTTCTATGGTATCTTGAGTTATATTCTCCTTAGAATCTGAAGTTGCTTCTCCATCCTCGACATGATTGGGAGGTATTGCAATTTCTAGCCTAATTTTTTTCCTATGTACCTCGGTTTCACTCCCCACTTCTTTAGTATCTGATGGATAGAAAAATTGGTATTTATCAAATGTCACATCCTTAGTGACTATTATTTTTCAGGTTTTTGGATGATAACATTTATACCCCTTTTTTGTGTTTGAGTATCCAACAAACACACGTTTCAAGGTTTTAGTTGATAATTTAACCAATGACAAGTTACAGACATGTACATATCCTTCACACCCAAATGCCCTTGGCTGAAAAACCATTTCTTAGTTTGACAGAAGGATCGAGTTTCTCTAAGATTTCTATTGAACTTTTCAAATTTAAGCTTTTATTGGGGAGTCTATTAATTAAGTCGATAGCTGACATAAGAGCAAAGGCCCATAGATTTTTTTTTGGAAGAGAGGCTTGTTCTATTAGAGTCTTGCCCTTATCCATAATTTCTCCAACTTTTCTTTCGAAAATTCCATTTTATTCAGGAGTATATGTGCAAGAAGTCTCATGTCTAATACCTTCATTTTTCAAAAAATTCACGCAACTCATTGTTGCAAAATTTTTTTGCATTGTATGTCCTAAAATCCTTGGAAATCTATTCCAAACTATCTTCTCATAGAAGCAAAGAGATTTTTTAGAATTTTATTCACTTCCATTTTTTTGTTGAAGTAGATAAAGTCATCGAAATTGATTGTCGTCATCTATACATTCTAGGAACCATCTAAATCCATTCAGATGTGGTGCAGACAAAAATGGTGGCACGTGTTGACATGGCAGCTGATGTGGTGCAGACGAAAATGGTGGCACCATGTGGCGACACATGAGATCGCCACGTGTCACACGTGTATGTGTGTGCGCGTGTGTGAGTGCACGTGTGCACACGTGTGTGTGTTTTTGTGTGTGAATATGGAAAAAGCACCCTATTAAGGATTTTCACTAACTCCTTATTTACGTTTTACTTATATAGTCGCGCATTCACATGGATTTTTGTCATGTAGGACTATATTTTTGTTTTAAAATGCGCAAGTGACATGTGTCACATGGACCGTCCGATTCAAGTGTTAAATCAAAACCGTTGATTTTCATTTAAGTGGGGGTTGGGGGGGGGGGAGGGGGTACGCGCAATCCAATTGGTCGGCGAATCATTTTTAAAAAAAAAATTAATCTTACCTGTTCGTCAAAGGAGTTAAAACGACTGAGATTAAACCGACAAAAATGCATCCAGAGCGTTAGATTGGACAGATAGCATTTCACATGTTTCTTCTTCACGCACGACGTGGCGAAATCTCGGTTGTCCATCTCCGATCTAACGGACGAGACTTAATCATAACAATTTGAAGCTTGGCGTTTCATCTCAGCCATTAATGAAGGATGAAAGGCCAAATCCGACGGTTACACCCAAATTTGTTATAAATTGAGATATTCTTCGACGATGTAAATCATTCTTGGGTTCTTAGAGTGATTGAAATGTCTAGACACCACAATCTTTGAATCTCTTGCTTCCAATCGCTTCTAGATCCATTTCCGTGTCCACGAAGTGTTTGAAAGTGAGATTTTGTTGAGAGAATAGGGAGAAATTGATTCTTGAATGCTAAAGATTGTCTTCGAATTCGCAGTATGAATAGCCTTTGATCTAGCGAGAAATTGGATCGATTGGAGTGCTATCTTGGGTTAAAAATTGAGTTTTATCTTAATCTTTCTTCCTATAATATTAGATTTTAATTTCAAATCATAGATTTAGTTAATTTTAATTTCAATTTCGGTTTTAAGCTTCTTTTTTGTTCAAAATTTTTTATCTACTTCACTCGTTGATTTCTCCGTGAATCTTCATCCAAATTTGGTCAATTTTGATTCTGTGGAATCACCTTCGAGTCCTCTTTCCAAAATCTATCAACTTCCCTAATTTCTCACCTCATCTCATCATCCAATTTGATCAAATTTCAAAGAATACCTCAAAAGTACTTTAATTTTCCTTGGATTTAACCCTCATTCACCTCTATACTATTCAATTTGTGATTATTTCTTAAAATGGGTGAGTTTGGGAAATGTTTTGATGCTTATCCACGTTTATTGAATGACCGCACGAATTCACTTCATCATGTTGTCCAGTTGCATTGTAACGTGGTGGCTGCATTGATATCCCCTCAGTGCTTCTATATGATCAGATTGCCCATAATATGGTTGAAGATGAGTCTTAGTCGTCATGTATACCTAAGGTGGTCGGCCATGGAGTTTCTAGCAGCTCTCTTTTACATGCCCTTCTGCTTGTAATAATTACACTAGAGGTTGTCTTTTTTTTTTAGGTGGACTGTATTTTGGATTATTAGCATTAGTCATAGGGTAGCCATTTGAGTTCTAAGTGATTGATGTCAATGGTGTAACTATGCAAGTTGAGCTTTCTCCCCCTCCTTTCATGTCTTGTAGTCAGCTTTTTTGCTTAACAGTTGGGATACAACATGGTTGAATGAGATGGAATGCTCGTTGTTATACAATTAACTGCGAAGGCCTTTGAATTCTAGTCGTAACCCTTAAAGTAAATTGTATACTTGGTCCATGAGAACATATTCCATGTCTATCGAGTCAAGATCAGAAGATTATGTGGCCTGAAAATGGCTTGGATATGGTGCACCAACAAGAAGATATTGCTGGGATCATAAGTCGACAAGCTCTACAAACACTATACGCAGTGAAAACTTATCAAATCAAACACCAATGGAAGATGATCTTATCATCTAGTGTAGATTATAACCATACTTGAAGGATTTATTTGAAAGATATCTTCAAGTCATTCAAGTGTCCAATCTCTTGCAATATTCATATAATCTCTAGACGATCAAATATCCTTTGTAACACTCGTCACCATGAGAGGAAAAGAAGAGATGGGAGAATCTTCACTAGGTTCGTATGGGTACATCTATTATAGTCATTCTCCTCTAAACTTTGGGAATATGAAATTTTGTCAAAAATGATTATTATTATTATTATGTCTATATCCACTGGCGTCTGTTGACCTTATGTGTGTGACCCTCTAGGTCTATATATCTCTCCAATTAATAACTTCATCGACCCAATAACACTTATTGGTTCTCAATATTAATTAATTATATCAACATATATAGTAATCCGTTAATGATTGATTTAACCTAATTGGCTGGTTGAGTTGTCAGCCTATTAAGTGCCAAGCTACACTACGTGTCTAGGAGATATGAAGTATATGAAAACTCTCTAATAAAATTATATTGCCATCAGTTCTTGTGTACATATAATTCTTCATCTGCACGAGACTCATAAATGACTTGGGGTATGCCAAACCCTAATCAATTGCTTAATTTAATATTGATGCCAGCAAGAAATTATCGAGAACAACTTCTCTATTATTTCTTCTACCTTTGGCTAAGGAGTCGATCTCCTCTTATATCAAGGGTGGATGATCTTATCTTAATCACTCAATCACCTTCGAACACTTCACGTCGTACTCAATCTATGGCGTTTTGGAGATCCCGTAGCTAACGATTCATAAGTTATAATCAAAACAAGATTATCCATCCACAAGCTATCTTTAATGTCTCAAGTCAAAGGACCATGTACACAATTGTAACATGAATAAACTTCATTGGCAGTTTGGTATTATACTATTCAAGGATTCATACGGATTAATTCATTAAACTCTTTATCAAAAGAGCACCTGCTATCTATCCTTAGTGTCTAGACACTAAGGATCAGATAGTTTTTTTCGAGATAATTCAATGTCTTTTTCGAATATCCCACGAATGAGATTATTTATATCATATGTCTAAAGACTAGTAATAACTATATTATGATTTCATTATAATCTACTTGGTCATTGCCTATGCTCATAACCTTCATTAATTATATCATATAAGAATGACGATGAATAAAAGTTCATTTTAATAAATATAAATAAAAGATGAAAGAGTGATTGGCTTGTAGGCCACATAATATTCACTAAATATTATGGTGAGTCACTACTAGAAGCAGAGAAAACTATATTTTTCTAGGTAATATAACTCACATGTAGATGTTCCTATGACACAAGACTCTTGAACAAAGTTATAGCTCCCCTGTGATAGTAGTTTTCCCCTCTTGTGCCATGTAATCAAAGGGTAGGATCCTTACAAACGATCCTCCCTTCCTGGTGTTACAATGATCAATGGCTTTAATTGGTCTCTGTAATAAACAATAGTTTCTGGAAAAGAATTAAAAATTACACATCTCCAATTCCCAATTACTAGAAAGGCTCTAATGCCATGTTCAAAAATAGTATTCTAACTAGAATGAGAGTGTGCACTGATAAAGCATGTAAGAAAAAGGAAACAAGTACAATTATGTTAACTTATGGGGTAGAAGTGTAATATCACCTATTTTTGTCAATTTCCCATATCGAACCAACAAATTGAGGGTGGACTTTAATAGCTTACCTATTCACAATGTCGATCATCCAACCATCCACCAACAAGGAAGCATGGTTGACTTTCTCATCAGAAAAGAGTAAGAAGATCAAAATTCAACTAGAACTCAGAAAACCTTACCATAATTATGCTAATATTTTGATACAATATTAAAATATGACCTCACTTCCAGAATTCATTCAAAAGACCAGTAATCAACCTTCCACCAGAGGTTTATCCCTCTACATTCTTACCAGAAAATTTCACTTCAACTAGCTCAATTCACTCAATTCTAAATTTATATTAAATGCATAAACTGTTTTGGAATTAAAATCAGCACGACATCTAAAAATATGAAAATTACAGGCAACAAAGAAAAATAAATATTAGCAGAACAAGGGAAAAAACTGATCATGTTGGAAGGGATTGCATTTGCTGTTCAGATTGCAATGCGACATCTGATATATCATTAGGATGAGATGATTTCCTAACACGTTCCAAGGATGTTGCTTCAACTATACCTACAGAAATATGGTCACACATTATTTTCACAGAATGAGATTTGAGGAATTCATATTCATATAAGAATCCAAAAATTAAGACACTATTTTTTAACCCTATTGTATTTGAAACAAGAAATTAAGAAAAGTTGAACATAATTTTATCACTCCTGTGGACAATGGAAATCAGTGAAATTAAAAAAAAAAATTTTTTATTTAGACCCTCTTGACGACATAGGTTTAAAGAAACTACAAGGAACTCGCAACAAATGTATTACTAAATTTTTCAGAAGATACACAGTTATAATCCAGGCATTAGCAACTAACCTAAGGCCAAAATTTCTGATGAGGTTTTTGTAGTAAAGTATTGAAAAAAAGTACCAAGGACTATAACCCTTCTTGCTTGTTCATGGAGTCTTGGATGATGAAGATTAGGAGAACAGAAAATTACAATCACGCATTATCAAGAAAAATCACAACAGCCATAATTATAGAAGGTTTTCCTGAACTCATACCTAGACCAAGAAGTGCAGAGCAGATGAAAAAGCCAACTAGGGAAAAGTCCATTTTGTAGAAAACTTCCAAAAGAATAATGCATCCTCCGGCTCCAATCAGATGCTTTGGAGAGGAGAAAACAAGATGCAACCTGCATAAATATGGTCACTTTGCACCCTAAAATAAATTAAGTCCCTAATTACATCTCTCTTTCACTCTCTATCCACCTTTCTCTGTCTCCCTCTTCTCGATCTATCAATCCATCTATCCACCATCTATTCATCTATCCATCCATCTTCACTATAAAAATTTACAGGAAAAATCAAAGCGGTTTACCTTTCCTCTGCAAGATTATCAACATAGAAGATGAGAACAATTCCAAAGATGACAGTGCTAGTATATGCCCAACTTGGAAATGGCATCTTCATAATGCTATCAAAAGAATCCTGAGGTCCATTAAATAAAAATAAGCAAAAACATGAGGAGAGAAACTCACGAAATTATATTACCTAAATTGAGAATATTCAAAAAATTACTCTCACCAACAGAGAATCCCAAATAGCAAAGGGGAACAGAAAACACACAGCAGAAGCCATGGTTATCGCATGCAACCGCCTCTTCAGTTGGCTCTGAAAAACTAACAATTAGAGATTCCCGTCCTTATATTATAGTAAAAATAAAAACAGGAATTACCTTCAGAGACAAACGCCTCGCAATCACCCTTCTTAGTGCAGACAAGATTCCGGCAGATATTGGAAAGATCATTGCCCCAATTCCCAAAGTTTCAGTCACAGGAACAAGTGTCAAAGGGCCAATGCTATCTTTTAAAGGTTAAGTGCATAAAATCAAAGAAATGAATGGATATCAATGAAATAAAGTTATTTTTGATGAATCACAAAGGATACAAAAAGGGGAGTATGTTCTTGTCGTCCACCCCTGGGATAAGAGATAGAATGATCCCATCATGGCTATCAATCCTCCAACCTATGAACTCAACAGAAAAATGAAAGAAAATTGTAATTTAGGAAGACTCAAACTAAATGTTTCATCCATCACGTGTTTTTCAAAACTGTGTATATTGTGTACAATCACATAATTATGTAAGAGTATAATGGGTGTTTAAGGATTTTCTATAAAAAGGCACCATATGTATTTAAAGGGACAGCCAACCCGTATAGAGGACATTGCACTATTATTGTCCATCTTCATGAGGCTTTTATTAATCTCTCTGCCTTTCACCCTTCTCATTTTGCACTCACTTTCGGCATGTTAAACTGTAGGATTAAGGTTTGGAGAAGAAAGACTGGTAGTTAGTTTCCTGTCGTGTCCTTAGTTTCCTGCTCAAACTCTGGGGTGGCTGGGCAATCACATGTAGGCCTAACTATCCTCTTCCTCGTGTTGTAGGTGAGAGGCCTCTCACATGTATAGGTAAGGATGTCGGTTCACCCTTGACTGGTCTTAGTTTCCCGAGTTAAATATAGTAGTATATTAACCCTATTGGACATATTGGGCCGCTGGCAGTAAGTGGCCCAATATGTCATGCTTTTTGAATTTCCCATGTAAGTGGTAAATCGAGTGGCCCAAATCGAGTCTTTGTAAGTGGGTGGTCCCCACACACACTGTATTTAAATCAGTCACGTGAATAGAATATGTGTGCTTTTTGTCTTTCTCCTAAAACCCTAGACGCTATCTCTACACTTGTGGAGATAAACTATTCTACAGGAGATAAACTATTCTACTGAAGATTTAACATCCCGCTCAACCTTTAGATTAGTTGGGCGATTACAGGCAGGCCTAACTCCCTCTTCCTCCTGCTTTAGGTGAGAAGAGGCCACTCACCAGTGCTCATCGAAGAAAGAGAGAATCCCAGTGACCAGGAACATCACCTAGAGGACAAGGTGGCCCTGAGAAGAGGGGAGTAATGTTGAACTGATGGATGGTATGAAGATTCTCTGGAGGAACTTCACCTGGGGCACAAGAAAGTACCTGGCTAGTTCAAATCTCTTTCCCCTCTCCTTCCCTCTGTCTCTTGTCCTCACCCAAACCCAAATTATTTCTCTCTCCCTCTCCCCCTCCCTCCCTCTCTGCCCTCTCTCTCCCTCTTTCTGCCCCTTCTCCCTCCCACTGTCTGCCCTCTCTCTCTCTCTCTTCCCTCTCCCTCCTTCGCTCTCTCCCTGAGCCTGCAGGTCATCCTCTCTTCTTTGAGCAGACCCATCACTGCCTCCCCTATCTTCCACTCCTTTTCCTCTCAGCCTCCTTTTCCTCTCCGTACTCTCTCATTCCCTCGTTGAACTCATTACACAATTGAATTCAGAAATCTTTCCATTTTCATTTATTAAATTTCTTAAGGGTGCATACCAGAGAATATGACACAATATGCAAGGATTTCAGGCAAAATGTAAACAAGAGAATATCTAAAATTCACCTTTCTCCAAAGCTGACTTTTCCAACCATATAATACTGCAGATAGAACTCCTAAAGACGCACCAGAGTATTCTGCCAGAACAGCTCTGAGAATTCAAGGCATAACTGAATAAGAAATTTGTACGTAATGGTAAAAAAGTAATGCCACTCTCTCTGCACATATTGCACAATTATCATATTTTCTGATGCTTTTGCTTCATTATTATATTTCTACTTTTACTATTTTTAATTAGTAAAAATGCCCTCAAGTGATTCCAATTCCTCAGGAAGTTTTACCGACTTTGAGTGGCTTTCCCTTTTGTGTTTAAAAAAACCTATTATGTATTTTAAATCATATTTATAGACAAAACTATCGGAATAGAAAGTTTAAGGGGAAAAAGTATTTATTGATGATCTTGTTGTGCTCTGTCTGATTTGGGACCAAAAAAACCTTTTCCAGAGAGAAAATATGGAGGTCATCTTAGGTTTCATAGTTCTCTCCTTTCATGGCTCCATATAGATGCAAGACAGTTTTCAGGGAGTACATTTCATCATATTCAATGAATGTTGCATACAATCACATTTACATAGAATGTTGATGTTACTGGAAAAAGGAAAGGACAAAATAAAGAGTTTGATATCAAAGATCAAAGCAGTTGTGAGGCTGTGTATTCATAACCCATTAGATAGT
Source organism: Lemna minuta (assembly GCA_024174645.1). Classification (NCBI taxonomy): domain Eukaryota; kingdom Viridiplantae; phylum Streptophyta; class Magnoliopsida; order Alismatales; family Araceae; genus Lemna; species Lemna minuta. The sequence continues at coordinate 1,882,215 of CM044105.1, forward strand.
ATCACATAGCTATACTATTTACATGAGAAAATGTATCAGTGATATTTAGAAGACTTGTTCTCTTTAATAAATGTAGCTAAATCATGAGAGAAGTCTAAGACAAGTCCCGCTGTAAGAGGTAAATATTACTTTTTTTCAATACAAAATGAAGATTTTCACTGGAGGCATAGAAAAATAATGTGAAAAACGTTTGATTATCAGCTACAGAGACATTCAAGAATGAGCCATCAGTATTGAAAACTTTCTTTCCATTCAAATACGATTTACAAACAGCAGTCTACAAAAAGAACATCACTGTCTCTTAAGAATAGATCTCATCTACTAAAAACAAAAAGAAGGGTACAAATGATAAAATGTCACGGATAGATAAAATAAAGATAATGATGGGATGCTGAACAATAGAAAACTCACATCAGAGGACCACATGTTTTGAGCCCTTTTCCCCACAAGATGAAGTACAATGCCGTTATCCCTCCATTGATAATAGATGGCACTACCTGAAACACTAAAATCCATCAAAATAAGTATTACAATGAAGGCTCTTGGCCAGTTATTTGAATCTGAAGACTAACCTGTGAATTATGGATTGATCTCCCTTTCCAGGGCTTCTGAAGAATCAAGAAGATTATACAAGCTGGAACAAGAGAAACAAACAGGAAGACAACTATGGAGACCTCCGAGCTCGAAAGATAATGGTAGAGAGAGTAAATTGACCATATTCTCAAAAATATCCCGGTTACGTGAATTATTTGCAAAGGTCGCTGACTGTATCAAGATAAACAAACAGAAAAAAAAAATCAATTTGATCAAAGATTTTCACAGAGAGGCAATATCAAGACTGAACAGTAGAAGAAACAAGACCGCAAAGAAGAACCTTTCATTGAAGATTCCATTGGAAAGATAGAGTAGAGTTTTGAAAGTTTGAAGTATGATGTGTCAAAGTGAGAAAACAAAAAAAATGTAATTAACAGCATTTCAAGATAGATCACCCGGTAATTAGAAAAAGAAGAGTTCGTGTTAGTCTTTCTCATTGATTTCTTTTATCTTATTTTTTTAAAGAAAATGTTTACTTATTTTATTGTGCCTTATGCATCAGAAACAAGCAGAATTGCATCCAAAAGAGAGCAATCTAGTCATTGAGGAAAAAACTCTTAAACCCTTTTAAGCCATTTTTTTTTTAAAATTCTTTAAGCTAATTATATTATCTCATGGGCTCTATTTTCAAGAAAAATGTCAGATCATCACATGCAGTTGAATGCTATGCAACCATAATTAGACCTTTACTCCAAATATTATTAGTTTTTTATATGCTCATAAACACAAGACTTTATTTATAACCTAATTGCAGGGAATATTCATCTGATCGATCTCTTTGACCTTTCCTTATACATCAGAAACAGATATTGAAAAAGTATTGACCTAAGACCACCATTATTGCATCTGAAATAGAGTAATATGATCATTGAGGAAAAACCTCTTAAACCCTTTTCAACCAGTAATGAAGTCTCATCAGCTCTATTTAAGTGAAAAATGTCAGCTCATAATGCGCACAAAAAATTGAACGCTTTATTACCATAAATAAATCTTGATCTGCATACCTTCTATATTATATATGCTCATTAACACACAAAGCCAGGCGGAAACTGAAATATTCACCAAACTCTCCGGTTTGAGAAATAATATCAAAGTACGCATACAGTCCGCTAATAATACCGAAGTTAGGGCACTCTGGCACAAATATCCAACAAAGAATAAATAAACGAATGCACTATTATCTTCCTGCCCGATCCAAAAGAGTTGCCAGAACTTTGTCCATTTTCTTCAGCTTAAAGCATAATCAGAGCTTTACATTACTGAGATTCCAAACAAAAGACTAACGGAATGAATTTCACCTGACGGAAAAAGAGGGATCGGGGGCCCGAGCTTCGGAGAAGCTCCTGGAGGCCATCATTTCATAGGAGACGTTTTGTTCTCTCGTTTCTCTCTACGCTTTTCTCAACAGGCGATTGAAGGAGTCCACCCCCGGAAGGGGAGGAGAGAGAGATCCGGGCTGGGCCCGAAATACTCTTTGAGCCGGCCCGGATCCGTTTTTATGGTGGGTTGGTTATCCGGGTCCGGCTCCAGGTCCAGAACCCACTTTGGTGGGCCCACACGAATAGGAGACCAGTCAAACTGCACGGGCTAGGAACTGGCTGAGCCAGCAGGCTAGGGTCGGGTCAAGGGAGGAGCGGGTCAGGTGGGATGACAGGATGGCTCAAGCCAGCGGACGAGGCTTAGGTGCAGGTGAGAAAGACGAGAGATCCTGATGGGAAATGCTGCTGCAGTCAGCGGGTTCCTCCATCAATGTCTCAAATCATCATTCCATGGTCATCCCATCAACCCTGATGATCAGGGGTGGATATGACTAATCATCATTCCATGGTCCTCCCATCAACCCTGATGATGATCAGGGGTGGATATGACTAATCATCATTCAATTGTCATCCCATCAACCCTGATGATCAGGGGTGGATATGACTAATGGTTAGGATGTGGACTTGACCCATCCAGCTATGCCCTCTAGAGAGGATTCTACATAGGATCCCATCATGTTGTTATCAATGGAACCATTTCCATAATGATATTGATATTATAGATACCCCATGGGACTGAATTGAGAAGGAGGGGGGGGGGATTGGAGTAGAATATCCACTGAGAAGTAAAGAATAGTAAAAGGATGAGGGATAAGGAGATCAGGGGTAAGAGAGAGAGAGAGAGAGAGACATTAAGGATAAGAGTAGAGGTCAATAGCCAATGCTTCTTCCTTGACTTTCGGGCCCTCCAGACTCCATTATATAGGGTTTCTTATTGGGCCAATCACGGGGCTCTCTTTTTAGGCTTGTTGGGACACCATCACCTTTGAATCTCAAGCTCAAGCAAGATGAAGGCATGTGATGACTTTGGAGGTTTAGCCCTAATAGCTCTCACAAGAGCTCTCAAAAGACACAATCCAAATATGATGGCAAATCGCAAGCATATGGGGCAATTAGGTCAATGGGTCAGCCAGATGGGGCATTGTGTGCAGGCATATGCTCCCCCCATTTGCACAAGAATGTTTCACATGATCCCCCCCCCTTCCCGCACCCTAGACCCCTAAAATCCCCAACTCATTGATGAGAAAATATCATGAAAAAATTGTATGCACATGATTTGGAGTAAAAGAAATGTCCAAATCCCTTAGTTGATGATTAATTTAGGTATAATTAACGAATAAGGGTTGAAACCCATGGAGAATTAGGGTTGCCTTTGAGAGTCATTAGAATTTTAATGAATTTAGGATAATGAAATCAGTTGAGGAAGTTCTTTCCAATGAATTAAAATGATGCAAATGGGAGTTGAATTGAAGAAGAAAGTGACAAGAGGAGGAAAGAGAAAATCGTGAGCAAAGAGAGAGAAAATGGTCAAAATATCTAGATTCTCTCAATCTATTATTCGACATTGAAATCCACCTCTAAGTGACGAAAGATCACTGAAAATCACACTCAATTATGCCAAAACCATCACAAAAATGACCTCAGTTAATTTTCAGATCAAGGCTTTTCATCTTGACACATTCTTGATGGAAGTTTAAATGAAAGCACCAAATTCTCACAAGTTTGAAATCAAAATTTTTATTGTAAATGTAGAAAATCTACGAAAATGAATATAAAATGCATTTCAATTAAGAAAATTCAAGGAAAAAAATTTCCAAAAAGGTCGATTGATTGAGTTTATCATAGAATGGTTCTCTAACAAGGAAATAGTGCATTTATAACTAGAATTAGGTGTGGCTATCAGATCGTCTTCTTTTATGAGATGAAGCGCCAAGATTTCCCCATGTTTCCCTTAATCATCAAATTATTATGTTTAATGACAACCATTAGATCACAACTAAAGAGTCGAGATCACAATTGCAGAATTGTTGCTTCATCTCATCTCTTAAATCTCCATTGCATCAGAGTTGAAGACGCATTGAGATCACACTCCTTATGCTGTTGAATATCACTTGAGAGTCCAAAAGGCACACTGTTCTAGACCGTTATAGGTTGTAAAATGAATGCTCTAGATCACACTAGCTTTAACTCCAATTTTTGTTGTTAGATTGTGGCCCAAAAAAGGTTAGCCAATTAAGGTCTTAATTTCTCATGGGGAACATTTTTCTTTGAATTATCTTCTTCTCTATATAAAGAGGCTTGAAATATCTCCTTGAGACATCAAATATAAAAGAAGTAACATATTTACTTGGTCTCAGAGCCAAAAATTTATCCCTTAGCCCAAACATACAACGATTTACTATTCTTTAGCTACTATAGTTGCTACTCTATTGTCACCCCTCTTTATTATCCCTGACTAGCCAAGAGGGCTAGAGGTACTCAAGAAATCAATTATGCTTGTTTCTCGTCATTGTTGTGTATTGATTTCATTTAATAAAATTTATAACTCTTTACTTAGAATAGTGTAAGCAAGGATCGAATTGATAGGGAGTTCAGGTAATGATATTAGATGTTCAAATGAAAAGCGAGATCATGGAAAGAAGTGCAAGTGTAAATGGGGTGTGTAGAAATGAATGTGAGTAATAATTTTTCGATTTCTTTTTCAATTAAGAGAGAAATCATAATTTAGATGGAAAATTAATAGAAAAATAAATAATACTGGCATGAGATGATGGCAAGGTGAGAAGAGTGGCCGACCGTATTGACAAATCGATGTGCAGCGATGAGAGAGAGAGAGAGAGAGAGAGTTGAGAGTGTGGATGAAATTAAATAAAAAAACACAATTCATTGTTTATAGAGATGATTACAAGCAAGAATTCAATCCAGATCATTGCAAAAACTTTGTTGTGATGCCCGTTCTAGGCCTCGTGATGGTCAATCCTCTTTGATCGTGATCCTCGCTTAATTTCTTCTTTATGACAAGAGTGAGCATCAAGCAATGCTCTCCTTGGGCTTTGACATCCTCTCCTCTTCCTTCTAGTAGCCTACTGCTAAGAAAGATCCCAAAACAAGAGAGGAGAGAGAAAATAGAGGCTTCTATAGAGAGGATGTCTCATCTCTTCAAAAGGAGGTAATAACTTGCCTTCTTAAGGACATGGGCCTCACCTCATAAAAAGGTGACATCCAACTCTTTGCTAAATAAGGAGGATATACACCTTAAGAGGGTGATCTCCACTTCATTTGAAATAGAAAATAATTTAAAAGGATTTTAATATAGGTTGGTCAACCTTTCCTAACATACAAAAATTTGACTAACTTTGACTTACCTTGACTTAGATTAGTGAAGTGCCTGCCACTAAAAAGACAAGATGATCTCTATAATCATTTAAAAGATGAATTAGACCACCTTTATTCACACCTTTGACCACCTTGACCCTTAATTACACCATTTGAATTCATAGAATTAAAGTTGACTTGACCCTTAAAACTTTGAAGAGGTCATTGACGAGACGAGACCGCGAGGTCGTCGATTTCACACGGTCTCATGTCAAAAATAATACCGAACTTACCAATTTGGGGAATTAAGAGTGAATTGAGGGGTATAATGGTAAATAAGGGTCGAATCCACAGGGAATTTAGGTATTTTTGAGATATATTTTAGAATTTGGTCAAATTGGACGATGAATTGAGGTGAAAAATTAGGGAAAATGGTGGATTTAGAAATAAGACTTCAAATCAATTCCACGGAATCAAGAATCATCGAATTTGGAATTGATTTCACGGAGAAATCGAAATTTGAAGTGGAGAGAAATTTTTGGACGTTAAAATCGTGATTTAGAATGAAAATTTACGAAATTGAAATCTAAAACCTAATCTAAACGAAAATTAAAGATAATAGGAAGATAATCTAGGAAAAACCCGCTTCCACTAAATCTGTTTAGCGATCGAAACGAGGAAAATAATAGGAAGATTAAGCCGATTAATCACCGAAAATGCCAAGAACGTCACGACGAGCTTCAAGCTGCGATTTCTCTTTCGATTTTCTACCAAATCTTGATTTCAACCCCTCTGTGGATGCGGAATTGAGAGAGGGAGAGGATGGAATCAAGAGTAACGAGAGGATCGGTGTCTAGACAAGTCAATTTGATTGACATCCAACTTGAATACATACAATCGTGAAGAACAAGTCTATTTAAAGGAAATTTGGGCGTAACCGTCCGATCGTTTCAATCGACGGTTACGATGAAACGGTCCATCGTGGACCGTTTCAGTTAAGTCCCAGCCGTCCGATCTCGATCGACGGCTCTGATCATCCGCGTGGATTAGCGTTATAAAAACGCTTCGATTTCGCTCCTTGGATCGCGATCTGACGGCCGAGATGCAATCCGTGCCGATTAATCTCATCTGTTATATTGCTGTAATTAACGCACGTGCATTGATGATCTCCGGTGGTCCGCGCGTCTACACGATCGACGCGCGAGATGCTGCCACGTCGCAAGCGATCTAACCGTTATAATGACTCCTTTAAGCCACGTGCCTGATTGATGGATCATGGTCCAACGTTCACGCGATTGACGCGTGCGATTAACTCGTCATCTCGATCGAACGATCCTCGTCTCGCCGCGTCCTGCACGTTAAAACACTATGTGGGACTTTAGTCCCACACGGAGAAAATTAGTGGAGTCCGTCGGGTTTATAACGCCCGACGGATTAAAGGGTCAATTACCCCTTCCCATATAGGCAAGGCTGAAGACCCATTTATATATATGTAATATATGAAATATATAAAATATATGTGCCACGTAGGCACCGCGTGGGCCCGCGTGGCGCTGCCACGTGGCCCTGAGTGCCACGTCGCATCCACGTGGGACCCGCGCGAAAAACGTTTTTGCCAATTTTTAATTTATTTTTAAATGTTTTAAATCGAAAATTAAATTGAAAAAAATCCAGAAAAATCCCAAAAATTGTAAAAATCATAACTTTCAAAATACAACTCCAAATTAATCCATATTTTTTTCATTGGCTCTGAAATTCAATTATCTATCATTACATAAAAATTCAAAATATTTAAATAACAAGAGATTTAATTTCTATTTCAAAAATACACTCATTTCCTTAAGATTTTAAGTTTAGAAATTTAAATGAATGTTTATAAAAATAATTTCTCTTATTATTTAACTTTAAAAACCACTTATAATCTCAAGTAAAGATAGGTTATAAAATCATTTATCCTTAATTTATCACAATTAATCCTAATTTAGTGTATTTTGAGATTATAACATAAATTTGCATGAAATGATAGAAATGCACTCAAATTATGATAACATGCACATAAATATAATGTTTTATGCCTTAATTTACATTAATAATCATGTTTTATCATGTTAAGATTGCATGTTATCAGTCATTTTCTCCTTCCTCTCTTTCATTTACAATTTGTCTCCATATATTTTTGATATATTTTCCTTTGTCTTTGAATCCTTAAAACTCATAAAAATGTGAGAATTCAAATGGGGTTAGTCTCAAGATATACTAATCAAAGGAACGATGCACAACAAGGCATATTCATGTTTATATATAATTAACAATAATTATATGCAAATTGGGTGAATAAGTACAATAACATGATGAATGAAAAAATATCACAAAAAATGATAAGGTGCATTGTATTAGAAAGAATTATAAATTAAGATATTTTTATAATGATGAAAATGAACGCATTGATGACATGTTATCAAGTATGACATCACCATCCCTAGTCCCACCAAACCTTGGGTTTCTGGTGCTCTTGCCCTCGGGTTGCATTTCAGTTGACTTGATGTTGAACCATAGTGTCGACTCGGCTTTGACTTAAATTAAATTGGTGCTAACCTTGAGATCAACTACGAAATCAAACAGCATTGAGGCCAAATCAACTTGAGTCAATCCTAGATTGAGCCAAATCTACCTATAATCAACCTCAATCCATATAGTTCATGTCATGTCAATAGGTTCTTTCTCTTGTCGAACTTTCTATCACCCTAACTTTGTCTACACTAAGGTGTGTCTAGTGGAAAGAAATGGTCATTGCTATTATCCTTCATTACTACCACTACCCCCTCCTATGGCATCCCACCTTATGCCCTTAAAAGGGTGCTTAATCACTAATGACACGCACACATGTGCACCATGTGTGTGCCACGTGGCACATACACATGAAAAATCCTTGATGTGACAGCATGTGTCTAGTCGAAAGAAATGGCCATTGCTCTTTTCCTTCATTACTACCACTACCCCCTCCTATGGCATCCCACTTTGCCATTGATGAATTGAGACCGTGAGGTCATTCAAAACACACAGTCAAGAGTCAAAATAAAGTCCAAATTTACCAATTTTATGATTAAATCACGAATTGAGGGATCTAATGGTAAATAAGGGTCGAATCTATAGGGAATTAGGGAAATTTTTTATGATCTCTTTGAATTTGATCAAATTGGACAATGAAATGATGATAGAAATTAGGAAATTTGATATTTTAAGAAATAGGACTCAAAGACGAATCCACAGAATAAAAAATCACTGAATTTGGATTTGATTTCGCGGAGAAATCATCGAATGAACAAAGGTGAAATTTCCGAAAATAAAAATTTTGAAAAAACAAAAATAAGAATGAAATTGACTCAAATTATGATTCTAAAATGAAATCTAAAGCTATACAAAGATAAATTAGGATAAAACACGATCCCTAATCCATAATTGCGCTCAAATTGATCCAATTAATCGCCGAAATTAAGGCTATTCATCAAAATTCAGAAAAACGCGATCGTGGAGTTCAAGCGTTGATTTATTCCTCGTTGATCGTCCAAATCTCACTCTCAAACACTCCATGGATGCAGAAATGAGTCTAGATGCGATTGGGAGCAAGAGATTCGAGAGATTTGGTGTCTAAACAGCTCGATTAAGTCAAATTGCCCTCGAATGCTTTACATCGTCGAAGAACATATCAATTTATAGGCTAATTTGGACGTAACTGTTCGATCTTCATTTAATCCATAATCAATGGCTCTGATGAAATGCATCAGATGTGAATCGTCACCGTTAAGTTTTAGCCATTGGATCTTCGATCGACCGCCGAGATGAAGCCACGTCACGTGCGTTATAAAAACGCATGTAACGTCCACGTCGATTTTAATCTCAGCCGTTATAACTCCTCTTGATCAACGTCTGAGATTAAAATGATTCCCAACAAATCAGATCAGGCCATGTACCCCGCACCTTTAAGTGAAGATCGACGATCGCGATTTAATCGCGTGATCGGACGTCCCATAATGCGCTACGTCGCATCCTGCTCTTGATGCTCGATCGGAATTGATCGGATGCTCCAGATTGCACCACGTCACCTGTCGCTAATAATAAATCAAAAAATTAATTTTAAATTAGAAAATTCGATTTTTCAATTCCAGAAAATCCTTAAAAATTGATTAAAATTTGAAAAAAATCCCTAAAAATTAGAAAATTCATAACTTTCAAAATATAACTCCAAATTAATTCAAATTTCTTTCATTTTGATTAGAAATTAAATTATCTATCATTCTAGAAAATCAAATTTAATAAATAACAAGATATTTAATTTTTACTTTAAAAATATATTCATTTTTGTAAGATTTAACTTTAAAAAATTAAATGAATGTATATAGAAATGATTTCTCTTATTATTTAACTTTAAAAACTACATATAATCTCAAGAAAATAATGGTTGTAAAATTAATTATCTTTTATTTATTTAATGATAACATAAATATGATAACATGCATAGGAATGGAATCTTTTATGCCTTAATATGCATAAGTAATCATGTCTTATCTTGTCTAATTAGCATGTTATTAGCCATCCACTACAAGCTGGCCAAGCTAATATGATGGCACAAGGGTGTGCCATCGTTAAAAACACACTTGCTCGTGACAAAATAATTTGGAAACTCACTGAAATTATGATTTACATGTGAGATGATTTAGGATAATCTTTGCCAATTAGGGAATTAGAGAAATTTTCAAGATATACTTTAAATTTGATCAAATTAGATGATGAATTAAGGTAAGAAATTAGGAAAATTGATATTTTTAGATAGATAAATCGACGATATATCCATGGAATAAAAACTCACTCAATTTTGATTGGTATTCATGGAGAAATCAAATAGCAAAAAAATAAGGGGATAGAAATCGATCATGAAGAGAGACAAAATCATGAAATTAAGTAAAATTAATCTATCTTATCCATAGAAATTAAGATCTAATGGTATAGGACAAAAGAAAGGAAGAAAACATGAAATTATGCTCGAAATGACCCAATTAATTTCGCATTTTGAAAAGTGAAAATTCAGAGTTCAAGCGGTGAATTCTTCCTTCTCTCTTGACAAAATTTTGATTTCAAGCATTCCCTAGACATAGAAATGAGTCTAGAACAGGATGAAAACAAGAGATTTTGTTGTTCCATAAGTTCGATGAATTGAAACTCCAAGAATGAGTACATCGTTCGAAGAAGGGGGTTATAAATAGGGCTAAATTTGGGCGTGGCCATTTCGACCAACTATTGTGATTAAAAGCGGGGAAGTGAATCAATATCTTTAAGTTGTGGCCATTAGATCTTCATTAGAGTGCCCAGATTTTTCTATGTTATCGCATGTACACAAATCATCATGTAACCGCCACTGTTCGATATTCATCTAACACTCTAGATGCATACACATGTCCACAGGAGCCCATCATGTGTGATTAATCTTAGCTATCACAACTCCTCAAATAAACTGTTGAGATTGCACGATTCAGATAAAATGAATCAGCGATGAATCGTGATGCATCATGTACCCGTCGACTTTAAGTGAATATCAATAACACTGATTAATTTGCAAAGATCAAACGCTCCTTGTTGGTTCACATCGCTTGCGTAGAAAAGAATAGAACCGTAGTCCCACATTGAATAAATCATAATTTTTTTTGCAAATAAATATATATGTGACCTCAATGGTTAGCTTATGCCTTAATAGGGTGCTTAATCACTAATTACCTCAATTTCGAATCGTAGATTAGTCAAATTTTAGATTTAATTTTGGTTTTCTCTCTCTTCGCCTTCAGAAATTCTACGTAATTTTTGCTCTTTGATTTCTCCTCGAATCTTGATCCAAATTGAGTGATTTTTAATTCTATGGATTCGTGTTTGAGTTATCTTTATAAATTTACTTAAATCACTCATTTCTCACCTCATTTCAATTGTCAAATTTTGATCGAATTTGAAGAATACCTCAAAAATACCTTAATTCTCTGTACATTCGACCCTTATTCACCATTATACTCCTTAATTCGTGCTTATAATCTTAAGTTGGTGAGTTTATAATATGTTTTGACACGTCTTCGTGTATTTTCAACCACTGCACGGATTCATCTTGTCTACGTAGGCATGTGCGTGCGCGCGTGTCATTAGTGGGTTAAGCATCTTTTAAAGGATATAAGCTAACCCACTAAGACCGTTGCACATTTATACATGATTTTTGCCTCTATTTTTTCCATGTGGGAATATTTTTTTTCTTTTCATGCGCAAGTGACATGACGAATTTTGGAGGTTGCGATCATGTGAATTAATCACGATCGTCGATTTTCATTTAAAGGGTAGGGTATGTGGCCAATAATGGTTCATCATTGAATCATTTCAGAACATTTTAATCGCAGCCGTTCATTTAAGGAGTTGTAATGGCTAAGATTAATCACGCGTGATGGACTCCCATGGGCACATGTACACATCTGGAGCATCAAATGAAGATAAAACAATGGCGGGTATGGGATGCTTCTTCTTCACGCGGCGACGTGGAAAAATCTCACCGCTTCATCAAGCATCCAACGACCACGACTTAACAACATCAATTCACATTCTTACGATACATTTGAGCCATTGATTGTATATGAAGTGGCAGATGGAACGATTACGCCCAAATTTCATCTATTTATACCCCTTTTTTTAATGGAAAGAGCATTCTTAGATGTTTCGAATAATCAAACTATTTAGACATCTCAATCCTTAAATCTCTTGCTTTCTTTATCTTCTAGACTCATTTCCGCGTCCAAGGAGTGGTTGAAAGCAAAATTTCTTTGAAAGAATCAAGAGAATTCACCTCTTGAACATCATATTCTTGTTTTTAAAATGCAGAATGAAAATCCTTGATCTCGCAATGAATTAAATCATTTCGAGTGCAATTTGGGATTAGATTACGTGTTTTATCTCTTATCTTTCTTCCTATAACATTATATTTTAATTATGAATAACAAATTTTTCAAATTTTATGAAATTTTACTATTTTCTCTCTCTAGATTTTTCTCCTTGATTGCTCCACGAATATTGATCCAAATCGAGCGAGTTTTTATTCCATAGATTCTTCTTTAAGTCTTCTTTCCAAATCTCAATTGAAATTAGTCTAGCTCAAAGATATTGATCCCTAATTTCTCACCTCAATTCGTCATCCACTTTAATCGAATTTGAAGAATACCTAGAATTCCCCTATTTTTTTCATGGATTTGACCCTTATTCACCATTACACTAATTAATTCTTGATTAAAACTTAAAATTGGTGAGTTTCATAATTGTTTTGACACACATTCGTGTGTTTTCATCGACCGCACAAAAACGTATCGTAAGTAACTCATGGTACAATGGACCTTGTCTAAACATACCTTGCCCTTGGATTGCCGTTTTAGGGCATTCTAATTTGACGTGGTCGAATCTAGAGCAATTGGCACAGGACAATGCTTCTTGGAGTGAAACGGGGGCGAGTCCTTCGGAACCGTTGCGGATGTTGAGTCGGTCTAGTTGTAAATTCTGGACTTCCGTCATTTCATCAATTCTTTCTACGAGCATCCCCGTCTCCGCTGATTTTGTATTGACCATTTGTCCCTTCGGCATTGCACCTCTTCTAAATGATTTACCTGCATTGTGGTGGCTATTTTCCACCACCGTCTCGATGAGTTCCACAACTTTGTCTTCATATTTACTAATGAAGGTGCCGCCACTTGCTGCATCTAAAAGATATCTATCTTGCAGGCCTAACCCGTCATAAAATATTTGCATTAATTCATGGTTAGACACTCCATAGTGTAGACACTCCCTAGTGAGGTATCTAAGTCTCTACTAGGCCTCTTGGAAAGTTTCACTCGTCCCTTGGGTAAACTCGCAGATGGCTTTCCGGACGGAGGTAGCTTTCCCTTTGGAATAGTATTTTCTCAAAAATTCTTCCTCCATCTCGATCCAACTAGTGAATTATTTTCCTAATTTTAAAAACCAATCCTTGGCTTGGTCTCTAAGAGTAGCGGGAAAGAGTTTCAGTTTCATCGTGTCGGCGGGGACATTTTGAAGATGATTAATTTCACATACTTGGGACAGCTCATCTACGTGTCTATATGGATCCGCGGAAGGTTTACGATGGAAGATAGAAAGCATACTCATAACAAGGGAATCAATTCTAAAATTTTCCCCTCTATTTAGGGGTGCGTGAATTCTCGTGACAGGTCTATGGACGACGGGCCTAGCGTAGTCACTAAGGCATTTTCTTGCATTTCCCTCGTCGATTCAAGCCATTTCTACTAGTTCTATCGGTTCTACGGTAGAAGAGGTCTTGGTAGTACCGGGGGATTGCGAGGATCGTTTAAAAAGATCTACGTTTAAAGGGTTATTCTGTAATCTCCAGGTCGTTTGTCATCTCATGGAACGGTGGATCGAGTACTTAGATAAATATAAGTTATAAATACTTATAAAATTATCAAAAATTGACATAAATCCTACCTGAGTGTTGGTCTCTGTGAGAGTGAAGCGCTCTTAACGCGAATTTGAAGAAATGATCGCCCGTGATCCTTAGAAAAGGGGCGAAATCACTTAATCTTATTAAATTAATGATCTTGAAGATTGATTTATACTTTGGATCACTCAGTTTACGATCGATAAGAGTGAATTTCAAGAAATTAAAAGAAAAATCTTAGTTGACCAAGTCAAAATTGATCAAATTTTTGCCTTAATTCCCCGGCAACGGTGCCATTTGACGAATCGAGACCGTATGGTCGTTGAAAACACACGATCAAGACTCAAAATAAAGTCTAAACTTACCAATTTCAAGATTAATTCATGAATTGAGGGGTATAATGGTAAATAAGGGTTGAATCCATAGGGAATTAGGGAAAGTTTTTATCATCTCTTTGAATTTGATCAAATGAGACAATGAAATGTTGATAGAAATTAGGCAATTTGATATTTTATGAAAGAAAACTCAAAGATGAATCCACGAAATCAAAAATCATTGAATTTGGATTTGATTTCACAGAGAAATCATTAAATGAACAGAGGTGAAATTTTCGAAAATAAAAATCATGAAAATCCGAAATTAAGAGCTAAATTACATTAAATTATGATTCTAAAATGAAATTAAAAGCTATACAAAGATAGATTAGGATGAAACATGATCCCTAACCCACAATTGTGATCTAATTGATCCAATTAATCACCGGAATCAAGGCTATTCATAAAAATTCAGAAAATTGCGATAGTGGAGTTCAAGCGTCGATTTCTTCTTCGTCGATCGTCGAAATCTCACTCTCAAACACTCCGTGAACGCGGACATGAGTCTAGAAGTGATTGGAAACAAGAGATTAAAGAGATTTGGTGTCTAAACAGTTCGATTAAGTTGAGTTGCTCTCGAATGCTTTACAATCTCGAAGAACATCTCAATTTATAGGGCGATATGGGCGTAACCGTTCGATCTTCATTTAATTCAAGATCAATGGCTTGGATGAAACGCATCGGATGCGAATCGTTACTGTTAAGTCATGGCCGTTGGATCTTCGATTGACCGCTGAGATGATGCCATGTCGCGTGCGTTATAAAAACGCATGAAACGCTCGCTGTCGGATCGCGGTCGGACATTTCAGATGCGTTACCTTCAGCTTAATCTCAGCATTATAACTCCTTGTATCAATGGCTGAGATTAAATCATTTAGAAAATAATTCTTAGATGAATTAGGATGTGCCACGTACCCCCCACGCTTAAGTGAAGATCAACGATCGCCATTTAATCGTGTGATCGGACGTCGCACTATGCGCCATGTCACCTCCCGCCTTTGATCATCGATCGTAATTGATCGGACACTCCACATTGCGCCACATCACCTGCGCTAATAATAAATTGAAAAATTAATTTTTAATTAGAAAAATTTATTTTTAATTCCGTAAAATCCTAAAAAATTCATTAAAAATGCAGAAAAATTTAGAAAAAATCCAGAAAAATCCCTAAAATTAGAAAATTCATAAATTTAAAAATATAAATCTAAATTAATCCAAATTTCTTTCATTTAATCATAAATTAAATTATCTCTCATTCTAAAAATTAAAATTTAATAAATAACAAGACAATTAATTTCTATTTCAAAAATATATTCATTTCTTTAAGATTTAAAACTTAGAAAATTAAATGAATGTATGTAAAATGATTTCTCTGATTATTTAACGTTAAAAAGTAATTATAATCTCAATTAAAGATGGGTTATAAAATTATTTATCTTTAATTCATCATAATTAACCCTAAATTAAAGTATTTTGAGATTATAATGACTTTTTCGTAGAATGATTGATAAACACTCATAAATATTATAACATGCATAGGAATGAAATCTTGTATGCCTTAATATGCATAAATAATCATGTATTATTATGTCTAATTAGCATGTTATCAGCATGCAGCTAGTGAGCCAATAAGGTAGCAAGCTGCCCACACAGCGCTGAACATGATGCTTAATAGTGCGTTGATAACATGCTATATTGACATAATAAAGCATGATTTTTATTGCATATTAAGGCATAAATGATTTCATTTCCATGCATGTTATCATATTTATATGTATTTTTCTATTATTCTATTAAAAAGTCATTATAATCTCAAAATACTTTAATTTAGGGTTAATTTTGATGAATTAGAGTTTAATAATTTGATAACCCATATTTTTCTTGAGATTATAACTGTTTTTAAAGTTAAAATAATAAGAGAAACAATTTTTATAAACATTCATTTTATTTTCTAAAGTTAAAAATCTTAATAAATGAATGTATTTTTGAAATAATAAATTAAACTCTTATTATTTATTAATTTTGACTTTTTAGAATGATAGATAATTAAATTTTGGATCAAATGAAAGAAATTTGGATTAATTTGGAGTTATATATTAAAAGTTATGAATTTTCTATTTTTAGGGATTTTTTCCGGATTTTTTCTTAATTAAAATTTATTTTTAATGATTAAAAAATGAATTAAAAATGGCAAAAAGCGGGTCTAATCCGCGCGGGACCCGCGTGGATGCGACGTGGCACGCAAGGCCACGTGGCAGCGCCACGCGGACCCGCGCAGCGCCGACGTGGCGCATTATACATATATGTATTTATTTCATATAGTTATATAGACATTTCAGCCTTCCGTCATACGGAAGGGTATATGACCCTCTAAACCGTCGTGTCTTATAAACCCGATGGTTCCCTAAAATTAATTCCTTGTGGGACTAACCCACACTTTATGTTTACGATGCAGGTGACGTGGCTGCTTACCGTGCGTCGGATCGACTCGTCGATTGAACAATATGCGTCGATCGGATGGACGCCGGACCACCAGATCACATCAAGACGCACGTGCCTGATTGGAGGCGTTATAACGGTCCAGATCAAGTATCGCGGGAAGCATCTAGATCGTCGGATGAAGATCCAACGGGCGCGATTCAAGGCGTTTTATAAACGCATCTCAACGGTCGCATCTGGACCGTCCATCCCGATCGGACGGCTACGATATTTTCGAAACGGTCCACAATGGACCGTTCCATCGTAACCGTCGATCGAAACGATCATACGGTTACGAAATGACGCCCTATAAAAAGACTTGTTATTCATCATTTGTAAGCATCCGAGTTAAATTTCAATCCAATTGAGCTGTCTAGACACCATTCTTCTCGTTTCTCTCGATCTCAAAGTGTTCTACACTCATTTCCGCACTCACGGAGCATTTGAAGTCGAGATTTAGTGGAGAATTGAGTGAGAAATCGCAGCTTGAAGCTCGTCGAGTCGTTCTTGATGGATGTTCTTCGTGATTAATCGGCTTAATCGCGGCGATTTGATCGCAAAACGGGATTAGTGGAAGCAGTTTTTCATGATTTCTCTTCCTATAGATTAGGATTTAGATTTCAATTTCGTAAAATTTCATCTAAAATCGTTATTTTCACGCCCGAAATTTTCTCTCCATTTCAAATTTCGATTTCTCCGCGAAATCAAGTCCAAATTCGATGATTCTTGATTCCGTGGAATCGATTTGAAGTCTTCTTTCATAAAATACCATTTTCCCCAATTTGTACCATCAATTTCTTGTCCGATTTGATCAAATTTGAGGATTACATCAAGAAATTCCTTAATTCCCTGTGGATTCGACGCATATTTACCATTATATCCCTCAATTCGAGTTAATTTCATAAAATTGGTAAGTTTGGAATAATTTTTGACGCGATACCGCGTGAAATCGACGACCTCGCGGCTTCGTCTCGTCATGCGTGCATCAAGTGCTTAAGTGGCACTGCATGACACTTCTATAAAGCTTGTGTGGCCCCTAGCATACACATGCGGCTCTCGTTTAGTGCCTACATGGTGCTATGATAGAGGTGATTTGAATGGTTATTGGGTGCCTAATGGGCCAACTGCCTAAGTAGTTAGCCACTTTGAATTATGAAATATATTCCATATGGGACTATTTGTGTCTTTTATTTCTTTGCAAGTGTCGTGGCTACATAAGGGATGTTATATCTTCAGAGTTAAGAGGGTACATTGGTTTTCCCTTGATGCTAGGGAGTTCATGGCCACACTCAATTTTTGGGCATTAAATGTGGGCCATGACTCCATGTTCTCAACACATACACAATTAGAGCCCTCCCTTGTGAATCAGATGGCTCCTAATCATTGAAGTGGTTCCCTCTTCATTGGCGTGACACATGGCAGGATCTAGTACATTGTGCTCTTGGGAACACTTATCTCATGGATCAATCTTCACCATTTTATAATGGTTTTATTAGAATTTTAGGCATAACATTGCACAATAACCATGCACTCTCCTTAACATCCAATTTGACTGCGAGCTCTTGGAACGACACATTGTGGACCATTTCAAGCCCAAAAACTCTACAAAAGGGTGTTTTTTCATCATTTTTCAGACGTGCTCGAACGTTTAAAGCTTATTCTTGGCCAAAATCATTCTTTTCACCCAATTTGATGATTTTTTTGCACCACTTCAATGTCTTGGCATGGCTTTGTGTCCAATTCTCATCAATTGCCCTTGAAACGCAAGGGGATTTTTATGCTTGAATGCCAATAGTTGTCATCAAAGATTATTATCTAAAGCCTTTGACATATTGATAACGAGTCATCTTTTGCGACACCTTTGGATTATTCATAGCAATCCTCATATTTAGAGATGAATTTAGGGTTATATTAGGAGCATGAGTAGGATTTTTGTGTATGTTCAACAATTTTGTTGAGATTCTCTCTCTAATGATCATGATGATTATTCTTCAATATCTCCTCTATCTCAACTTCGATTGATACCTGGTTTGTTTTATTTGATCCCTTTCTTCTCACTCTTTATAAACATTCCATTATCTCTATTTTTCTTGCCTATTTTTTTGTCCTCTAATTTGAGTAAATTTGATCGAGTTTTCTTCTACGCTTATTGTCAACCCAATTACTTATTTTATATTTTGTTCATTAATGTACTCCATTAAGATCATTCATGACAAGATCTGTTGAGTTAGGAAATTGAATTGGTAATTTGATGGCCTATATAATCATCCTTAATTCAAGGATCAATTAAGAGCCATGTTAATATCAATGAATGGCCATAGACTAAGACATTCTAGTCCATTTCAACCCATTAAAAGTATCAGTTTGCCATTTATTAAGGGCAGCCATCTAATCATATATATAATTATGCTGTCTCTACAACATTGAGAACCAAGACTCTATTGTAAATTAGGTTTGCATGTTCCCTTTTACATCAAGTAAATTTTTATAGAAAGACTTCAAGTAAGTGACTAGGATTCATGTTGGCTCTCAATTAGTAGAAACGATATTTATCTATCAAAAGGGTTAGTACAAAGTCAAAAGCATTTTTTGTGGTCTAGGATGTCTACTAGGGAGTGAAAATGATCCTTGTGAATCAATAATTCATTGCAAGAGATATGGTGATAAGTGCATGTATCAAGAAGACCTTAAGAAATATAGTAGAAGATACCCACTTCACAAAGCACACACAAGTAGACACAATAAAGTATCAAGAAAGGAGGTTAGCTCAAGGGATTCAAATGTTTGTTGGACAAGTACTAAGTTATCTTGTGGAGCAAATTGATATTTCATCAAGATATAGATTGGAAGAAGAAAGAAATATTATGGACACTGAGCCTTGAGCACATTGAAAAGGGAGTTCATTTTTTTTATTTTTGGAACAATAGATGAAATCAAGATGAGTGGCCTAACATGTTTTCTCATCATCCAATACAAAAAAATCAGTGCAAGTAATTTTTCAATGAGTTTCAATTGAAGAACAACAAGAAACTAATGCGGACATCCTAGCACTTAAGAACTCAACTTGAAAAATATTTATGAGGGCATTGATAACATGCAATCTTAACATGATAAAACATGATTATTAATGCAAATTAAGGCATAAAACATTACATTTATGTGCATGTTATCATACTTTGAGTGCATTTCTATCATTCTATGCAATTTTATGTTATAATCTCAAAATGCGTTAATTTAGGGTTAATTATGACGAATTAAAGATTAAAGATTTTATAACCCATATTTACTTGAGATTATAAATGGTTTTTAAAGTTAAATAATGAGAGAAATCATTTTTATAAACATTCATTTAATTTTCTAAAGATAAAATCTTAAAGAAATGAATGTATTTTTGAAATAAGATTTAAATCTCGTGTTATTTAAATAATTTGACTTTTTAGAATAATAGATAATTAAATTTCAAATCAAATGAAAGAAATTTGGATTAATTTGGAGTTGTATTTTAAAAGATATGATTTTTACAATTTTAGGGATTTTTTCTGGATTTTTTTCCGATTTAATTTCGATTTAAATAGATTAAAATAAATAAATAAAAAATACAAAAAGCGCGCGGGTACCACGCGGGTGCGACGTGGCACGCAATGCCATGTGGCAGAGCCACGCTGACCCGCACAGTGCCTACGTGGCGCTGTATACATATATATTTATTTATTTATACTATATATAAAAGGGGTCTTTAGCCTGCCCTATATGGGGAGGGTTATTAACCCTATAAACCGTCGGGTCTTATAAACCCGACAGTTTCCTAAATCGTTTATAATGCATATATATTTATTTATTTATACTATATATAAAAGGGGTCTTTAGCCTGCCCTATATGGGGAGGGTTATTAACCCTATAAATCATCGGGTCTTATAAACCCGACGGTTTCCTAAATCGTTTATAATGCATATATATTTATTTATTTATACTATATATAAAAGGGGTCTTTAGCCTGCCCTATATGGGGAGGGGACTAAACGGTAAGCTATTTTATAATGCAGGTGACGTGGCGTGACGAGGAGCGATGGATCACGATCGGAGGATGCCGATCGGGTGGACACGCGGACCACCTGATTTGATCAAAACACGTGCCAAATAAAAGCTATTATAACGGTTGGATCTTATGCGACGTGGTGGCATCACACGCGTCGATCGCGTGGAGGCGTGGACCATCAAACCTTGATCAAACACGTGCTTAAATGGAGGCGTTATAACGGCCACGATTTAATCTTGGGGGGAGCATCTGACGCATCGGATCAAGATCCAACGGCGTGGATTTAAGGCGTTTTATAACGCCTGATTTGAAAGCTTCATCAAGACCGCCGGATCACGATCTAACAGCTACGAAATCGATGAATTTTTAAACGCATACAATTCAAGCCCATCTCACGCGTCAGATCGCGATCGGATGGCTGAGATTTAATTATAAACGATTCGTGATGAACCGTTTCATCACGACCATTAATCAAGGAGATCGGACGGTTCTCCTCATTTCGCCCTATAAATAGACGAGTTCTTCGTCGTTGTATGTATTCTTGAGGGATTTGATCTAATCGACGCATCTAAACCCATTCTCTCTTGAATCTCTCTCTTGTAATATCTTCGAGACTCGAAATTGTGTCCACGAAGTGTTTATAAGAGAGATTTCGATGATCGTGCGAGGAGAATTTGTCTCTTGAACATTGATGTTCACGATTGAATTCGTGGAATGAATAGCTGTCGATCCGGCGATCAATTGGATCGATTTGATTGTTATCTCAGGTTAGAAAACAAGTTTATCCTCTTATCTATCGTCATGTATCATCAATTTTAGGTTTAGGATTTCAATTTAAGTTTAATTTCATTTTAATTTCAATGAGTGTTCTTCGTGATTCCAAAAATTTCATCCCACTTCCATCTTTAATTTCTCCGTGATTACTAATCCAAATCGAGCGATTTTTGATTCCACGGATAGATCTTTGAGTTATATTTCTAAAACCACCATTTTCCCTAATTTCTCACCTCAATTCATCGTCCAATTTGACCAAATTCCAAAAGATCTCTCGAAAATACCTTAATTCCCTGTGGATTCGACCCTTATTTACCATTATACCCTTCAATTCACTCTTAATTCCCCAAATTGGTAAGTTAGGCTTTATTTTTGACACGAGACCACGTGAAATCGATGACCTCGCGGTTTCGTTTCATCAGGCATATGAAAATAAGGAAGTACTAGATAAAATAACTTTTTCCATGTTTTCTATCTAGATAGAAGAACTACTCAATTGACAATCTTAACTGGCTATTGGTTCTTCACCATGAAAAATTCCAAGAAACGATTAAATTATTGTGGAATCATGAAAGAATTACAAAATATGATTATATTATTTTTGAACCTTTCAACAAAGTATGTAAACATTTTGACACTATGTAATATGGTAAAATGTCAAGACTCGAATAAAAGATTTTCAATTAAAACAAAATTTATGGGAATAAAATAGATTTCCGGAAAAAAATAATTTAAATGAAAAGACTAATTAATAGGCTCAACAAAAGGGCCCACTTCAAGAAGAAACGGCAGATAGAAACTACATGATGCAGCCAAAACTCCATGTCATGAGAATTGATATGCTCTCCATTGTCAGTAATAGATGGCCTCTTGAAAAGAACTCTTCAGTGGGTACATGACTAGTAGAAAAAGTTTCAGAACAAATGACTTCCCTTCTTTTGACACCATGCCAAGGCATGATTTTCACCTTGATAAAAACTACAAGTGACCCTAAGTCTCCTCATAATTAAGAGTCATCGATTGATTGGAATTAAAATTTTCTACAAGGAGCCATTGAACTCAGCAACTTTTATTGTTTCTCCAATGGCTCTGGTAGAGGTCTGTTCAAAGGTGGAGTCATTCTTTTTCTAGTGTTCATGTAGGAGGAGCTAGTTAGATTCACATCTCCCCGATTCCTTTTAAGAAAATACAAGGAATCTAATGCATTGGACTCCCTTTGTCCTTTAGATTATGTAGAATTCACCAAATGTTCTCAATCCTTTGATTCCTTGTCTCTAAGAAAATTGAATTCCAACTTCAATCATGGATCTACGAGAGACATGATGATGTAGGCTATTCCCGTATCGTTGGCTTCATACCTCACTAGATTGTTCATCATACCTTACACATTTATGACACTCTTACACCTTTGAATATATAACTTATGTAATGCCCATGTTAATTATATAATTATTTTCACAAATTTAATATTTTTTCAATAATACATATGTTTACACATAAAAGAGTCATTACTTTCAAGCAGGGAACATTGATCATTAATTGGATTGCGATAATCAAATCAAGTTGCCTTGATTGATGCAAGAGATCTCATTAATGATCATAGGACCTCTAACATATTTGAACATCAATCGAAGTTCTACAATCGATCGCCAGCTTGATTGATCCTTTTTGTATAAAATGTCTCTTCTCTCTCCCTCATCTAAGGGGTTGACAATTGTCGATCTGATCATGATCCATCTTGGTTGATTGATTGATCGACCTTGTTGATCAGCCAATTTTTTATCATGATCGGAGCAATCTGATCAGACTGTTGTTCCCTAATTTTTTTTGAATTTATACTTGATTTGGGGCCATGATCTAATTATAATTAATTTATTGAAAAATAATTTTTACTATGGGATTAAGAGCCTCACTACTGACTAGGGTTCAGGGTACGACTAGGGTTCAAGGCTTGGGGGTTCAATCTTGGCCGAGTCCCGCTCAAGAATAATAGAAAATATAAAAATTTATATTTATTTTTTATATATATAATTGATTTAGCCGATACAAATATATAAATATTAGAATCTTGGGCCAAATCCTGATATTTAATATTTTTATTTCCTATCTTTTATCATCTTTTCTGGCTCACTCTCTCTCTCTCTCTCTCTTTCTCCTCCCTATTTTTTCACCAATCAGTCTTCTCTGGATACTTCAAACTCTCTCTCCTCTCTCTTCCCATCTTTCTCGCTGACTCTCTCTCCTCTCTTTTCTCTCTTTCCCACTCAATCCCTCTCATCTCTTTTCCACTCTTTCACACTCCATTTCTGTCCTCTCATTTTCCATCTTTCCCTCTCAATCTCTCTCCTCTCCTTTCTTCCTCTTTCACGCTTTATCTCTTTCATATCTTATCCTCTCTCTCATCTCTCACCCTCTCATTTGACCCGCACAAAGAAACTTTGTATCATCCCTTTTGACCAGACAACGGAAGGCCGGATCCTGCGGACGTGGGACTGCACGTGTCTGCCCACTTGTCCGTTCTAGGACCGTACTCGGTCAGTTCCTTCTCCGGCAGCCTCAAACAATGCCTACCTGTGCAAAGTTGTCACTCACAACGGGGGATGCCAGCTTCTCTATGTCACGTGTCAAAGGCAAGACCAAGATTTCTCGCCCACAGCTCATATGCGATTTTCTGCCCGCAACTGGTAGATATACAAACTCTATCATTCTATCCTTCCTCTCTCTCTCTCTCTCGCCATGCCAGCGTGACGAAGTTTCCTACGACTTTCAAAAATCCTGCTTACTCCCTCCAAAGATCCCCTTCTCCTTCCACCGGCCACCATGTGCGAATCAACACCTCTTCTTCAAACAGGTGCGCCTCCCCATTTCTCTCTCTTCCTTTCTCTCTATAGATTTAGCCTATAAGAAAGGAGTCTCTTGTTGAGAGAAGAAGGTGGGCGGAGAGAGGAGAGAGATGGGTCTGGAAGGGGTAGATGATAAGCTTGTAAGAATGGCAGCAACGGTCAAATTGGACCATGCTCCTGAAAGAAGACGCCTGCGCAACGCCTTTAAAGAAATTCAGTTAGGGATTGATCACTGCCTCTTTAAGGTAATTAACCCAAAACCCAATTAGAATTCTGCCTCAACAAGATGATGAAAAGCCTTAATTGTTAATTCAATCTGTTGTCTTTCTTTAAGTGGATCAAAATGGGTTTTGATCCACCTGTTTTCTCGATTCTACTACTTTGATGGTGTTTAATGTTTGCTAATTTTTATGTTCGGAGAAATTCGGAAATTTCCCTTAATGCAGTTACTCCCTCTTTCGTTCTTAAATTCTGTGTTTTCCCTATTCTGTACCCTCTCTCTGAATCTTCCCCCGAGTGGATCAAAATCCAAATCAAAACCCAAATTTTTATTTCCCTGTAAAGCACCTGTGTGACGCTTTTAAAGCAATTCAGTTCAGAAGGATGATTGACCCAAAACTTAAGAGAAATTCAGTTAGGTATAATTAAACCAAAACTTTAAAGAAATCCGATCATTGCCTCCTTTAGGTAATTAATCCAAAACCCAATTGAATTCTTCCTATTTTTTAATTTAATTTTGTGCCTTTCTTTAAATGGATCAAAAGTCACTTCTTGTCAGTTATGGATTGTTCACTGCCTCTTTAAAATAAGTAACCCAAAACCCAATTAAAGGTCTCACATCCGTCAAGGCAGATCACGACGCACTACATGTCTGTTATGGATTGATTATTTCCTTTCTAAGGTAATTAAATCAGAACCCCATTAGAATTCTGCCCCCTATTTGATATAATTTTGTCTTCTTTATGTAAGTGTATCAAAATGCACTTCTTGTCTTTTAGGGATTTAGAGGATGATGGGGCCTGATTACTCATAACCCGCTTCCTCTTCCTTGCAATTGTAATTATTGGATTCTTACCAGTCTGAAAGGGTGCATTCTGCACAGAGATGTGTTCCGACACCATTTGTCCCAGTGAGCAAAAAAGTCACTGTCTTGGTGTGTCATGATTCACTGGCCTCAGTTTGTATATATCAGCTTGAGGGGTGTGATTAGGGCATTACTTCTTTCATGCCCAACTCCAACAGTAAGAAGCTGATACAACCCAAAAATAGAGTGCGAGCAAATACCTAGAAAAGCCCTCACTAAAGGCCAGTTGTAAAGGGTATTCTTGCAATATAATCCTAATAATTTGTAACTGTAACACAGCTTGGGGGAATTGGTGGTCTCGGAGGCTGAGGAAACCTGTTCAAAGAAGCTAACGCTGAATGATGCTCAAGAAGCTGCAGCAGGATGCTGGTGGTCTCTTGGATCTATGTTTCCTTTTAGTTCTTGGTGAAAGGCAGATCGAAATTGAGTAGATCTGATCTCTGATCGCTGATCATATTCCCATTTTCTTGCAAATTCAAGATAAGAGTTGTCCCCAGGAAAATCTTAACAGACTGGCCCATTCCATTCATTGTTGTTTCCCTTTGTCACCTATACATTAGGGTCCATTAAAGGGAAAATGGACCTCTTCCATCAAGGTGGTTCCATTAATGTAGTTGTGCATAGAGTTTTCGTGTGGAACATTAAAGGATGATTGCCTGAAAGCAGTGATCACCAGGTACAAGTACTTCATCCCACCCATGAGGTCAACCATCCAAAGGGTGCCCAAGCCTGAGCACCCTTTACCCTGGAGTTCTTCTCACCCCGGCACCCCTCTTCTCAGGAATCACCCATTCTTGCACTGCCCAAGCTTGGGCATAACTCTGGAGTTCTTCTCCGCCCTGCTGCTCCCCCTCCCAGGAGGTCACCCGCCCCTGCACGTCCCCGGCTTGAGCATGCTAAACTCTGCAGTTCCTCTCCACCCCGGTGTCCCTCTTTATACTTAAGAGTGAAATTACGACATCTATATGTTCTTTCTGAACCGACAAGTTTTGCAAGTTGGAAATCTTATATAAGAGGTTTATGCTTGAGAGAAGAGAGCTCTGAAAAAATCCAGTGCCAACTTTTCATCCTGTATGATGGTGCCATTGCCAGGAGCCATGTACTTCGGAAATACCTTTCCAACTCTAAGCTGCATTCCCCTCTATAAATACACAATCCCTTGTGTTGATAATATCCTCATTGCTAATAAACACAACCCTTTCACCCTGTCTGGCAAGCAGATCAATCTGGGAGATGCAGATAAGGGTTGTCCTCAGTCTTAGAGATTAAACTGGTCAGGATCTGTGGTCTGAATGTTCCAAGAAACAGTTTTCTGCATAGTTTCAGGATCCCCACGTGGATCTTGTATTGCTCCCTTGTTTGATGCCAGTAAAGGAAGGATCCATAGCATATCCAGTAGAAACAAGGAGGTCATCTTCTTGTCACCATTCTATCTCCATGTATCTGGGCAATCAAAGATTTCTAGAATAACAATATACTTGACTTTTGATTCAAGCAAATTTCTTCTTTTAGTTATCCATCACGGTCAAACAGTTTTTAAAATTATACCCTTCAATTTATGGTAGTTAATGAGTTCTTCCTTTTTTGTTGCTCACTTTCAGGCGCAGTACGAGGGAGTAAAATCAGAAGAGGTACAATCATGGTCTTCTCTCTCCATATATTTCATTTATTATAGCATTAAATTTCTTTCATGCTTCTTAAAAATCATCGCTATGGATGTGGCCTTATGGTCCTGATCCAATTCACTCTTCCTTGTATCCTCCCATGTATTTACAACCTTGGCATATGCCCAGTTTAAATAAATTATTACTCTCCTTCTTCTCAATCTCTTTAGTTCTCTCAGAAGATTGTAGGGAGTATTAGAGTTCGACGAGATGAAAGACTTATAAAACTTCCACCAAGCTCTAGAATCAGTGAATAATGATTCATGTAATCTATCAGATTCTTTATCTACGTAGAACTTTTTCATGAAATGCAGTCTTATGATGTAAACTCTAGAGGGTTTGCGATTTTCTCAAAGTCATGGCTTCCTGAAGATTCTAGAATAACTGCTCTCATCTTTTTTTGCCACGGATATGGAGACACTTGCACCTTCTTCTTTGAAGGTATGCCCTGATCATCTCAAAATCATTTGAAATAATTACAAAATATTCAAAAGAATTGATCATTTAGCAGCTGTAATATTCTATTTGAAACAAAAAAACTTCTTTGAAGGAATTGCAAGGAAATTGGCATCATCTGGGTTTGGAGTTTTTGCTATGGACTATCCTGGTTTTGGCCTCTCAGATGGATTGCATGGATACATTGAAAGTTTTGATGATCTGGTTGATGATGTTATTGAGCATTTCTCCAAACTCAAAGGTTGATTTTTGTTGACTTTTTACTTTAAACTATTCTAATTATCATTTAATATTTCTTGTTATTTTCTGTTACATTCTTAAAATATATCCCTTCTTGTTTGTTGCGATAATTTCTCCAATATAATATGTTTCTTCTGTTGCTTCTGAAGGAAAGCTTCCAGTATTTTATATGGTGACAAAGATATTTTGAACTAAAAAAGTATAAGTATTTACTTTTCAGTACCTCTGAAAAAAGCTCGTTGAATAATGATTAGATTCTAGCAAAGATTTCTGTACATTTTCTAGCTTAAAGTCTCTCTTTAAGTTGCATGATGTACATTACTTTAGAAAGAAGTTTGAATGGACCTTTTGAGTCACTTACACTTCAATGAATTTTTCTTCTCCTATAAACTTGCCTGGTATAAGTGAGTAGGCAAAGTGTAATAGAAAATCTCATGCCATTTATAATACTGAATTTGGTGTAATTAAGTGATGTTATAATTTCTGTTTGAGGGCCTATTCTACGTACAATTGGAGAATTAGGGTATTTCCAATTTCTTCCATTGTCCATTGGACTGTTGGACAAATTTAAGTCTATTTATACCTGATGGGCCCCCTTAGTTCTCGGTCATAGTATGAAATCCACAGATGCTCGAAGAGTTATTGGATATACCCAATTGACCCTGAGCTCAAAGAGTTAAGAGGCCTGGTTTATCCAACAAGGAGTGGAAAAAATGGATCGGATAATACTGAATTTCATTTAATTGTGCGATGTTTTCATTTCTGTTTGGGGGTCTGTTCTACCTAAAAGTGGAGGGCAAATAGGGTATTTCAGATTTCTTCCATTGTCCTTTAGACTGTTTGATACATTTGAGTCTATATATACCTTAAGGCCCCCATAATTCTTGATCATGGTATGAAAGCAACAGATGTTTTCTTCAATTTTCTCTCTGGAGATTAACATTCTCTCCTGGGAAACTTCTTGGTAGAGTAATTTTTCCCTTTGGCCCTCTCTCTCCATATTTTTCCAACACATCTCTCCCTGACGTACGTATCTTTTCCAGTGCATCTATCTCTTGTCTCTTGCACACCTATCTCTGCATATCTGTCTATCTGTTTCAATCTGCTTTCTTTCTTATCAATATATCAATAGATCCTCTGATGGATACAGTTCTATCCTACATTTTTTCCAGATAGGGATTTGTTTTTTTATTTCTATACTATGATCTCTGATCAGGTCAGTGTATTCAATTTTATCTTTAAAGTTTCCTATTCTTCTTCCTTGACCACTTTTTACAATAGCTGGATCTTGGGATATAAATCCTGGGTAAACTACCTTTAATACAATTACGCAAGTGTAGCTAAGCACATGCTATGACCAATGAAGAAAACACAACAAGCCTCTTGGAAGTAAGAGATACCTTTAATATTATTTGATAATTGAGGGTTTTTTTTACTTGTAATTATATTTTCTAAAAGTGTGTTTAAAGCATTGATGAGAATTAATAGTGAGCTTTTTGCCCTAATTTTCTGCCAGGGCTGCGTCTCCTCTCGTTGTCTTGCCTCCTTATCTTCCCTTTTCTCTACCCTTAAAAATAAGCAAAACTTCATGCCAGATGCACCCAACTCCTCAGAGTCAATTATCCCACAATTATCCTTTTCTATGGATCAAATAGTTCAAATTCAGTCTTTGATCATTTGACCCTCTATATGGATATTGGATAAATGAAGCAGGAATCCTCGTGATTTTTCTACTTCATTCCTGGTACCTGAACTTAAAGATATTCTTTCGAACTGTGAATCTGTCAAGGTCTGAGATACTGCCCAAAATCAATAATGTGAAAAGTTATTACTTTACTGCAGTAACTTCAAATGGTCCTTGGGTATCCTCAATTTGAGGGGTGAAAATGAAAATATGTTAGCTCAACTTCATCGTAAATGCTGCAATTTGCTGGCTGTGGGCCTGAATTGAGTAAGAAAGAAGAAATTGACTAGGCGTCAACTAAAAGGTTCATTCCATGAAAAGTGCAAGCAGAAATTCATGAAACAAGGCAATTTAGTCTATCGACAAAATTGATATTCCGAAAGCTTCTGTCCAATCTTGGCTTGAGGGGAGTGGTAGATGGTCTATTCAAATTATTTCTTGGGGGGGGGCTTTTAGGTATTCCTCTCTTCTGTTTAATTTTTTTTTCATTAGATGCTTTATTTATCTTTCTTTTAAATAAATTTAAAGATGGGATTTATTTATCTTTCTTTAAATAAATTTGAAGATGGGATTTATTTATCTTTCTTTTAAATAAATTTTAAGATGAGCGATGGGCCCTGAATTGCTCTCTTCTCTGTATTGCCTCTTCACCACTTTCTCAAATCCAAACTATTCCATATTTATGATTTCTCTTCACTAAAATTACAGAAAACCCTGAGTACAAGGGGATCCCAAGTTTTCTTTTTGGACAATCCATGGGTGGCGCCGTAGCCTTGAAGGTCCACCTGAAGAGCACTGTCCCCTGGGATGGCGCCGTCCTTGTTGCCCCAATGTGTAAAGTAATGTGCTTTTTTTAGTGTCATGTGCATTTTTTTTAAAAAAAATTGTTTTAAAATAACTAATTTCATATAAATATTCTGTTTAGTAGATTGCAGAGAATATGGTTCCACCGTGGCCGTTGTTGAATATTCTAATCTTCATTGCAAAATTTCTTCCAAAGCACAAACTGGTTCCTCAGAAGGATTTAGCAGAGTTGGCATTCAAAGATTTGAAGAAGAGAGATCTGGTTGGTGAAACCCAAATCTTTTTCTAATGTGATTGCATAAAGTCACTGATAGTCTTTGCATGATCATTAGGTGAATTAGTTATTATATTTGTCATAGTGAGGATATGCTTATTGGAGATTTATGATGCATGATCATTAAAGAGACCTAAGCAATATGTTTATAAAACTTTTTCTGATTTGAGTTTATGAGTCTCTATGTTTGATGCTTTCATGGAAGGCACCATTTGTTTGAATTTTGTAGTTTTTATGGGTTTAAACACTTAATATACTCATTATGCCTTTATTGTCTTACAATCAATATGCAATACAATCAATATGATAGGACTGATTTGTTGAACACTTGCCAGGTTTTTTTTCTCTTTTGAAATCTAGTTGAATTCTCTAGTGCTAACCTTTCTTATTTGGGTATTATTATTTCAAAATGGACAATCGAGCATGAGATTCAGCATTAATACTCATTGGTTATTCTACCTAACGTGAAATTCAGTTGGGTCTTTCTTCTTTTGTAAGTTTTGATTTTTATTATTCTTGTTTCTTTGGCAGACTTCATATAATGTCATTGTCTACAAGGATAAGCCACGTTTAAGGACTGCACTCGAGCTTCTTAAAACCACACAAGAACTTGAGCACCAGCTTGAAGAGGTAGTGATTGGTTTCTCTATTTATTCATACAAGTTTTTCTTGTTTCATGGAACTTCTATCTAACCAATTTTCTTTTAGTTCATTCGAACAAGTCTTGTTTTGTCAAATATTCGTGAAACATGTTACATAGCACTGTCTTTTTTCAATCATTGTAGTTCATTTTAGTTCATTATTTTTCCCTCAATCACAGTATCATATTTGTCTACGGTTTTGAGAAAGTTTTTGAAGAAAGTTTCTTGTCAATTTTAGGTATCTCTCCCTCTCTTAATCCTTCATGGTGAAGCAGATATTGTGACGGATCCTTCAATAAGCAAGGCATTATATGAGAAGGCAAAAAGTCCTGTCAAGAGTATCCAACTCTATAAAGATTCTTATCACTCTCTTCTTGAAGGGGAATCAGATGAGATGATCTTTAAGGTTCTTGATGACATCATCTCTTGGTTGAATATACATTCCTCTAAGAAAGCTTGATCATAAAGAGCACCCATTCTCATTTTTGGCTGCCCAATAATGTAATTATTTCATCATTTAAACCCATTAAATCGTTGGTATTTTTTTAACAATTATTTATGATTTTTTATGTTAAATGTGTATTTATGATTTGGCGCTTAAATCTTGAACACATGGTTGAAGCTTTGTCAAGACTTTTTACTAATCATTATGATGCTTCCCTGGGTTGAATCCTTGAATCATGCTATTTCTTGTGTTCTTGAACCATGGAGTCTATTTCACAAATACTGAATATTTACTACTTGGATAAAAAATCCATGAGAGGAAGAAGTAGAGAAAGAAAAAATGAGGTAAATAAAGTAAACCAAGGGTTTAAAATTTGTTTTACCAAACCCTCCATTTCTCTTGAACTCAATCCAAAATTTAAGTGCTTTCAAATCATAGTTTGCAGAGTAATTCTAATGGAATTCACATTGATAATTATATTTGATTTTCATAAATGGTGACTTTAAATTTTGAATTTGTGCATTCATCAAATAATTAGCAATTAATTGATATTTGACTTTAGAAGATGTCAATTAAAGAAATTCTGAATCAGGCATTAATGGTTTTATCAATTAGTTTATGGAATTGATATATAATAAGACACATAAATAGTAAATGATTTTAGGAATGAAATTCAAATACAAATTCAACAAATCACACTTTTAAATTTTACAGTGTTCATTTATTCCTTTTTCATCTTTATAATGTAAATCATGAGATAATTGATAAAATTTTGGGTATTTTAATCATTTTTGGAATCCATTGTACACAATAATACTTATATTTCCTTCCCTATTATAGGGTTAAGAAGGTCAAATCTTGAGGGAGCCTTGGGAAGGAGATAAGATATTTATAGAGAGAATAGATACTTATATAGGGAAGCTGGATGAGATGAGATTTAGGAGAAATTTGGGGCATTAATATGATAATTAGGACATGGATTTTATTCTAAATATGTATTTAGATGTTTATATATTTATATTTTAAGGAAGAATGGGAGAATGAGAAGAAAATGTGAATAAAGTAACTGAGAGATGAGAAAAGCGGCAGTTGTGTTGTGAGAGAACGTTAACAGACAGACGGATATAAACAATTTTTGTAACGAAATGATGATAAAACTAAAATGTAAAAGGAAAATTGGCTCTTGATTCTCAGAGTCCTCACATAAACACCCTTTTTTATGCATCCTAGCCACAATTATGTTAAACTCAATTCAACCTTGTTCCTCCACTTGATCTTGTCTCCACAACAAGCATTCAACATCAAACAATGAAAATATTGGGC
Organism: Lemna minuta; assembly: GCA_024174645.1. Taxonomy (NCBI): domain Eukaryota; kingdom Viridiplantae; phylum Streptophyta; class Magnoliopsida; order Alismatales; family Araceae; genus Lemna; species Lemna minuta. The sequence continues at coordinate 1,915,046 of CM044105.1, forward strand.
CTAAGCCTATATTTTTATTTTTAGTATTCTAATACTAAGAACCAAAAAGCAAATTAGGTGATAGAAAGCAAAAATTTTAGAGATAAAGGTTTTAGCATTTGAGGACGCTCAAGGGTTGAGATTATCTACCCTTGGGATCAAGGGTGAAGATGCCTCTATCACTTCCAATGTAGCTGTGGTCACTCCCCCTAAAATGGGTTGGACATACCTTGAAAGGTGGCACCCTTCTCATTTCATATTTGAATCAGGTTTGGGCGTCACCTTAAAAGTTGGAACTCTCCTTTAAATTGATATCTATTCCTAAAAAAGAGAAGCCCCCATAAAAGAGGGTGAGACATATTTTTAACTACAATAAGATGCTATTTAAAAGGGATTTGTCAAGATTTTATCTGGGTTTCAAAAAAATAGGAAAGTTGACTGCCCTTTGATTTCTAAAAATATGAATCTGATTAACTTTTGGATGATCCATCAAATCACTTGGTTTGAACAACTTTGATTCATAAGATTCCTTTGACCTCATTTGATGACCTCGAACTTCATGGAAATATAATCGACTTGGCTCATAAAAAGTTAGAGAGTTTTTTTCTTCCTCTCTCACATTATACTTTACATCTCCACATTCTTCTAGTTGTACACCTATGTCATTGCATTCACAATACTAAAAAAATGTGAGAATTTAACTACTTGAATTTTTTTGAAGTCAAGTGCGATTAGTCTCATAATATAAAAAAAACACAGATAATGATGAATGTTAGGACATCTTCATATTCATACCCTATTCAGTGACAAATAAATATATATTCTCTTTTTAAAGTTTTAATTTGCATCTAAACATGATATATGATGCATGGATTCAGCTGCCATTTTATTTTTATCGATATCAAACTTCATTCAATCATGCATTTAAAAGAATTAATGATTTTTAGTTTCTCTTCACTCATAACTTGATTGAAACTTTCATTTAGCATAATATCATTTAATGAAGAATTTTGTCCATCAGCTGACTTTTAATAACTAGATTTTGCTCTTAAGAAGAGTAAATAAAGTGTGGAAAGCTATGTTTACCATTGTAGAGAGCATGTTGGAGATGGAAGATGACGAGACGAGACCACGAGGTCGTCGATTTCACACGGTCTCGTGTCAAAAATTAATCCGAACTTACCAATTTGGGGAATTAAGAGTGAATTGAAGGGTATAATGGTAAATAAGGGTCGAATCCACAGGGAATTAAGGAATTTTTGAGATATCTTTTGGAATTTAGTCAAATTGGACGATGAATTGAGGTGAGAAATTAAAGGGAAAATGGTATTTTTAGAAAGATAACTCAAAGATCTATCCGTGGAATAAA
>CM044105.1:1916893-1942801 GCA_024174645.1 Lemna minuta
ATTTATTACTGATAGCGGATATTTATCTTCTACCATAGATCTCTACAGATTCTCTTGCTTCCATCATCTGATATGTGAAGGTGACTTGACTTGGACTCATGCTTTTGTTTTGTTTATGGTTTTCTCAAAAACCCCAGATGAACGGGTCTCCGCCTCCAATAAATGTGAACAGCTTTCTGATTTCGATGCCATTATTACCACCTTTACAGTCTTGATCAAATATTATTTTGAAAGAGACTGATTATCCCAGTCTTTTAGTCATTCATGAAAAGGCGCAAAAAGCCTGCATTTTTCAGTAAGAACTCGGGGGAAACTTGTTTGCTGTTTTCCTCATCTTTTTCCTAGTGCAAGTTAAATGGTGAAACTTTTAGGAATTTCAAATCTTTCTAAAGCCAAAGAGCTGTGAAGGTTTGATTGCTGACGATAAGGGAAAAGGTCCCCACATATTTTCGCTAGCAACTTGAGAGTACCTTGTTCGTTGATTTCCACATGTTCTTCCTTGTTTAAGCAAAATTGTGAAAATGCGTTTCCAATGTATGAAAGTCAAATGAAAGTGAATATCAATTCCTTCATATGAGGAGAGACTGTGACATCATGGATATCAAGAAATCAACATTTTCAAACTTTTTTTTTTGAAACATGTAAAGCATATAATTTATAAATTAATTTACTTCCAAATTTAAATGACTTAAGTTCTGATCCAGATCATTTTCTACTAAACTCTTAACTACAATAATGTTCGAGAATCAAATTCAAGAAATATTGGGAATATCATTTTAAAGGGAATTGAGAATTAAGTATCGCATCAAATCCATGAAATGTAGGTGTGGAAAGCCGACCCTGATGATCTGACTATTAATATCAACGTCTCTTGTAAGACCCAAATTGAAAATTTCAGTGCTGAAATTTCCGAATAATGAGCCAGACTCGAACTTTCCGGAATACCCAGACCGTTCAAATGGTTGGCAATTTAATTGAGATCTTCTCAAAACGTTTGATCTTCTATCGCATCAGATACGTATGAATTATTTTTCATCCCCAAGATTAGATAATCACGATTTAAAACCTTAAAAAATAACCAGAGATAATCGATTACAAAGACAAAAGAATAATGAAAGAAATGAAAGGTGAAGTACGAGGGTTAAATTCTTTGGCATCTTTATTTTCAGGAAAGTCAATATTTGATTCTCCGGTGTATCATTCGAGGTAATAACTCAAAGGTTCAGGAATTCAAAAAGAGTATCACTGTGAAAATCGAAAGTAAATTCTCTGCGATCTCCCCTATCGAAATGAAATGATTGGAAAAGCTCGCAGTATGAAGGCAATAATTGGCTAATGGCCCAGAAAATCTAGAAGTAGAGCAGAGAATCATGACAATGATAAATAAAGAACAAGCTATTCTTCTTAATCTCTTGATTTGATACTCTAGCATTCCCCCTTAATGAAAGGGCATCATCGAGGATAATCAATCCAAGGGCAGAACATAAATAATTTAGAGGTTAAAATCCAGTCCTATTTCGTCCATTATCTTCGCTCGTGTTCTTCTTGAAATGAAAAGCGAAAATGAAGGTATATTCTTCCTGATTCTCTTTCCCTAGCTACTCTAGCTTCAGCTAAGATAATTATTCAAGGGGCAACGGGGATATTTTGTGAGCTCATTCTGATCTCCAAGAAGGTAAAGATAGATGAGATGCTGCCAAAGCGTGAAGGAAAGACCTTGATTTTTTTTTCCTTTTTGTCCTCAAACTTAACGTGGAAGGTTGGTTTTCTGTGGCAGACGGCGACTGGATGGCATGAACAGCACTTGAAAGGGATGACGAGTATGAGCTGTTTTCCTCCCTTTGTGGGTCCCATACACCTACGCTTGATGGAACCCATCCCTCTCTCTCTCTCCCTCTTTCTCTCTCTCTCTCTCTCGCGCGCGCGCGCGCGCACTCTCTCTCCTCGTAACTGTCTATCTCCTCTATCCAATCTTGTCTCTATAAATAAGAGTCATGGATTTGAAGAAGGAAATAGGCGACATGGGTTCAATCAAGCGTGCAATCCTCCCTCTCTTCTTCCTCGTGCTTTCTCTCTCTATCAGCTCCACTGAAGGCTGGGGCAAGCTCGGACACTTCATGGTCTGCAAGATCGCAGAGGTGCCCTGTCTCCCTCTCTCTCGTTCTCTCTCGCCTTCCTTCAATCCTCTCTCTCACCCACACATACACAATCCTCACTCTCTACCCTTCAAAACTCTCTCTTTATGGCTTTAATTTTCCTCTCCCCTACCCTTCCATCCTCTCTTTTTACCCGTCATTCTCTCTCTACTGTGCATTTCTCTCTCTCCACTCCTCTCTACCCTTCAATTTTCTCTCTCAATGCTCTTCAATCCTCATTCTCTCTACCGTGCAGTCCTGTCCCTAGAGTCTAGCCTTCAATTCTCTCTCTCTCTCTACCCTTCAGTCCTCTCTCTAGAATCTAGCCTTCAATTCTCTCTCTCTCTCTCTACCCATGATTCCTCTCTCTCTAGAATCTAGCCTTCATTCTCTCGCTCTAACTCTACCTTTCAATCCTCTCTCTTCCCCCTTAATCATCCTCTTCTCTCTCTTCTTTCCTCTTACTATTTCTCAAAGGATCTATTTTCCTCACATCTGATTGTTGAAATCAAAGATTAAAGCTTAAGGGTCTGTTATTTTTCAGAAATATTTAACAGAGAAATCGACAAAATCAGTGCTAGATCTTCTACCACCGATCGCCGACGGCAAGCTGTCGGCCGTCTGCTCGTGGGCCGACGAGATGCGCTTCCGCTATCGGTGGGCCAGCCCCCTTCACTACGCCAATACTCCGGGAGTTTGCAATTTCAACGCTACAAGTATGGAAAACTTAACCACCGCACCCTTTTTTTACCATCATTAAAAAATGGACCACCATTTTTTAAAAAATCCCATTTCCTGATTTCCATTTTCGATTAATGAATGGGTGGGTGTTTGATCATTATTTTAAAAACAAAACATTTATTACTTGTATAAAAACCATTTTCCAATACTAAAAAAATGGGTGGGTTTTTTTTTATCAATTATCATTGTTAAAAGATGACATGCTACTTCTTCAAAAACACAAGTCCCAATAGCTAGGGAACAACTATCACTGATCATCATGACTGCTGGAGGCGATCCGACAAGTAATCGTAGGAAGTCTGGTCGATTCGACCATCGATCGAGGTTCTATGATTGATCACCGGCTCGATTGGCAATCTGATCGGCCATAGCTTTCATAAAATATCTTTCTCTCCCTCTATCTGATGGCCTAAGTGATCGAGATTCTACGATCCATATCAGTTGATCAATCAACTCGATGGATCAACCAACCAATATTCTATCATAGACAGGGCGAAATGATCAGATCGTCATTCCCTGCTAACTCCTAGAGAAAAAAAAGGTCAGTCTTTTATCATCATTTGAAAATATAGCCTACCTATTATTTCCTAAGGAAAAAACCCACTTCCCAATATCAAGGGAAAAGTGGTTAGGTGTTTTATCGTTATTTAAAATAACTCACAAATTTTATCCGAAACCCTAATCTTGATCTTTGATCCAATCCATAAGAACTCAAGGCAGAAAAGGTTTTCTTTTTTCTCACTTTCCCTCTCTCTGATGTTGACTTTGGATCTTGACATTGTGAATTCGATAAGCTCACAATAAATAACAATATCCAAGCCCTAATCCTGAAGTGAAATTATTTTATTTAAAATCCATCCTTGCAATCCACCTAACCTAGAGTATATCCCCTACAATCCCTTACCCTAAAAGTCAAAGCCCTTGTGTCTGCCAGATAGTGATCCCATTCTCAAGAGGTTTTTTGTGGGTCAGTTGAAATGGATGGGTCTGAATCTGCCACGCGAGCTAGTTGTTCCACAGGGTTCACCTGACCCTGACCAGTATGGGCAGTGCTTGCTGAATTTATTAATTAATTAATTATGAGGTGGTTGGAATGGAGACGTATAATAAAATAAAATAATCGGTATAATGAGAATAATAAAAAAATAGTTGGCTGATGTTTACTCATCCCAACCTCTAGCTCTGTATTTTACGAAAAAACCCAGTAAACTTTTCACATAAATTTCCTCTACTTTTCCCGCGATTTTTTCAACAGTTTCTTGAAAATATAGCTAAGATTAAATTCTGATAATTCACAGGAATTCTTATTGCTTATGACCTTTTTTTTTCGGAGCATATGCTTGCACTTTTTCATATTTCCGCAATATTTCAGTATCAAATTTTGCTAGGGTTTTGTGAAAGATTTTAACAGCGGTAATTTCCGGAAATATTCTTTGTGAAGGAGACTGCCACAATGCTAGAAAGCAGGCGAATATGTGCGTGGTGGGAGCCATCAACAACTACACTGCACAGCTCCAGACTTATGGGAAATCATCCAGTGGATGTAAGGGATATTAAGAGATAGATAGATGGATGGATGGATAATATAGATACTGAAAGACTGGTCATTTTATGGTTTTTCTGCGAACAGATAACTTGACGGAGAGCCTGATGTTCTTGGCCCACTTCATGGGTGACATTCACCAGCCTCTTCATGTGGCTTTTGCCGCTGATGAGGGAGGGAACGCCATTCTCGTTCGGTGGTATAGAGCGAAGAGCAACCTTCATCATGTGGGTATCTCGTTCTGTATGTTAGAGAGAGACAGTTGAAATCGTAGGGTGGGGAAAGAGATAAAATGATAGAAAGGGTGGGAGAGAGAGATACGCAACGGGACGCGGGAAGAGATGAAGTGATAGAAGAGGTTAGAGAGAGAGAGATGAAATAGGTGGGGGAGAGAAGCAGATAGAGAGAGAGATATAAAGTGGTGGAAGAAGAGATGTAATGATAGAAAAGTGGGGAGAGAGAGCGAGATAAAGTGCAGTGGGGGAAGAGATGTAATGATAGAGGAGGGAAGAGAGAGGCATAAAATGTGGTGGAGGAAGAAATGTAATGATGGAAGAGGGAAGAGAGAGAGACATAAAATGTGGTGAGTGAAGAGATGTAATGATAGAACAGGGAAGAGAGAGAAAGACAAAATGTGGTGAGGGAAGAGATGTAATGATGGAAGAGGGAAGAGAGAGAAAGACATAAAATGTGGTTAGTGAGTGAATGGGGGAGGGAGAGACATAAAATGTAATGATAGAAGGGGAGAGAGAGGTGGGATGCATGTATTTTGACACCAGATGTTCGTGTTCCTGATTCAGGTGTGGGATGTAAACTTGATTGAGACGGCCATGAAGAACTTCTACAGTAGAGATGTGAATGTTATGGTTGATAGCATTGAGAGGAACATAACAGTAAGTGCTAAGTCCCTTTTGAACTTTAAATTCTGTGAGATTTGAACGGTATTATTGCAATTGTCTATATTTTAGGGAATTTTGAATACTAAAAGACTTTGATCAAATTTTTTGAATAAAAATTCCTTTTCAAGTAACCAAAGCAGCAAGACCCTTTGAAGTAAGAATGACCCGTTCTTGAATATTTTCAGGGAAATTGGGAGGATGAAATTATTGATTGGGAGACATGCAGTGGAAAGAGTGTGACATGCCCATCACAGTATGTGTCATGTTCCATACTTGAATATATTTAATTTAATTTATTTTTTGGCACTATAATGCTATCTATTTAGTTTAATCTGTGCATAGAATAATGAAATCCTCTTTCAAATTGAAAGGTATGCTTCTGAGAGTATCACCCTAGCATGTGATTATGCATACAAAGATGCGGCGCAAAACTCAACCCTATCAGGTAGGAGATCCTAAAATTATGGAAAGTATTTGCAGAGTCGACTTGTTGATATCATGTATTTTACGTATATATTTTCAATATTTTCAGATGATTATTTCTTCTCGCGATACCCCATAATGGAGAAGAGGATTGCACAAGGTGGATTAAGATTGGCCACGTTGCTCAACAAGATTTTCGATCCAAATTTTAAGTCAGAAAGCCTATCTCTTCAGGTTTACTGAAGTCGATATTTTCTTTATATCCTCTTTATCTTTGCAAGTAATAAACTGTATGGAAGTAATAATAAATTTCAGCACCTTCTGATTACCAATAAAATTACATTTAATTTGGGTGCTTGCGCTCGTTGGAAACATTTCTCTATTCTAGGACTCAATCACTCACAAAGAGACATTAGTCCCAATTCGATAAATGCTATTATTATCAAAAAGAGAAAAAAAATGAAAATCATGCCCATAGAAAAGTAACATGAGGTAAATTACTAAAAATTAAAATTGAAAAGTCTACATAAAGGGAGATACATGAAGTTTGACTTGAAAATCTACCATTTTGACCAGCTCTATAAGCATCAATATCATGTCAAAAGCTCATTTGAAGGTTATTACTATCTCAACATGATATTGTGTTCAAAATCACTTAAGACAATATTACATAGTTATGTAACTAAATATTAATATCAACATGATTGAATGTTTTTTTCTTAGTTAGTATCTTTCTTGAAGTGATCTGAAGTCAAGTAAATGCCAAAATTATTTCGTTGTAAACTCCAATTTCTTTTGAGATGTTTCAATATTTTGAGAGTTTTATGTCGTCTAAATGAGGTGTTAACCAACACTTAAACATTTTTATGCTTTATTTATTAATCAAATGCCCTAATTAATTTTTTATGATTTTTTATCAAGTTTTATTCATATAAAAATTATCGGGTATATATTTTTTCAATGAGTTTTAAAGGAAGCCAATCAATGGGAACCATTCAAATCATAATAAGCAAAGGATTTTAGTAGTACTATAACATCTATTATTGATGTTTATTATGTGGCCTACAAGCCAATCACACTTCCATGTCTCATTTTTATTCATTGAAATCAAATGTATCCATTATTTTTATTGTGTGATGTTTGCGATGAAGTCTATAAGCATATACAATGATTAAGTGAATTATGATGTAACCATAATATGTCGATCAGTAGTCTTTAAACATATGCTCTAAACATTCTTATTCAAGGGATTTTCAAGAAGGACATCAAAATATTTATAAAGAATAACATTAATTGGTTTGACTTATATGATGAGTATAATTGATCTTATGGCCATCAATTTAGAAACACCAAGGATAGATAGTACGTGGTATTTGGCGAAAGAGTTTATTAAATAGATCTACATGAATCCGTGAATAGTATTATGCTTAACTGCTTATGAGGTTGATTAATGTCATGGTTGTGTACATGGTCTTTTGACTCAAGACAATAAAGACATATTCTTGATAGATGATCATATTTTGAAAATGACACATTGACGGAGTGTGATCATGGGGCCATCAAAAACATATCCACGAATCAAAAATAAGTTCAAACTCACTTATAATTAATATCAATCATGATTAATTTAGAAAAATGGTGAGAAAGGATCAACTCCACAAAGAATTAGGATTTTATTTTGAGGTGTTTTAAAATTTTACCAAATTGGATGATGAATTGGGGTGATAAACTGAGAAAGAACATATTTGATAAAGAACTTGCAGATCTATCCAAATAATCAAAAATCATACAAATCGGATTTAAATCCATAGAGAAATCAAAGAGAGAAGTTAGAGAGAGAAAATCATTTGCGATGAGTGATAATATGATGAAAATTCAAGAAATTCTATCAAATTATGATTCAAAATGGAATGTAATGCTAAATGATGATACATTATGGACAACAATTGTAAAATAACTGACATCCATGCTGAAAATGATCCAATTAATCACTGGTTCAAAGGCCTTTCATTAAATATGTTAAAGCCCATCATCTCCTCTCTCCTATTGGGCCTTAAAGCCCACTTTCTCTCTCCTCTCTATCTCTCTCCTATATATCTATGCGTGCATGTATCCATCACATCAATGAAAACCCTAGCCTCCATTTTCCCTCTCTCTCTCGTGTTCCTCTCTAACATGGTATCAGAGCAAGGTTAGGAGAGAGAAAAATAGGGTTTGCCCTGCGACGCCGCCGCCCTATCCTGCCATGGCCGCCTTGCCGCCGACGCTGCTGCCGTCGCCCTGCCGCAGTCGCCCTGCTGCTGCCGTCGCCCTGCCGTTGCCCTGCCCGGCCGCTGCCCTGCCGTCGCACCCTGCTGCCGTCGACTTGCTGCCGTTGCGCCCTGTTGCCGTCGCTCTGCCGTCGCCTTGCCATCAAGCGTCGCCGTGCCCTGCTGCCGTCGCCCTGCCCGGCCGTCGCCCTGCCATCAAGCGCCGACGCGCCCTGCTGACGGTCGCCCTGCCTTCATCGCAGCCCTGCCCTGTCTGGCCTCCGCCGCTGCCTTGCCGCCGCTGCTCTGCCCTGCCGCGTCGACTCATATCACATAGCCTCCGGTTCATCTTCACAGCTGCTGATCTCCACATGGCCGAGCCTACCACCGTGTCGTCATCCTCTGATGTCACTCAGCCCTCTCAGCCGACGGGGTTGCCCTGGCAATCCGGGAAGCACTCTATCGTGAGTGCCCTGGCCAAGCCGGCATACACGTTTGACGGGTCCAATTATGGGCCCTGGAGGGGCTCTTTCTTGGAGTTCCTCAACGCCCATGGCCTTCGGCATCATCTGACTGATTCCTCGCCGAAGGAATCGGACCCGGAGTACTTGGAATGGAGCAGACTGGAGTCCGCGGTATGTTCCTGGCTTATCTCCACTGTAGCGACACAGATCATGGAGCCGCTCAGCATGACCCGTCCTGGCCGCGCCCTGTCGCTCAAGTTGGAGACGATGTATGCCAACAAGAGCAACGTAAGCCGGACAATTCGCCTATATGAGGAGCTATTTGCATGTCGCCAGGGAACCCGGACTCTCCAGAGCTACTATGGATCGGTCGATGCCATCTTCACTAACCTCGAGCTCTATCAGCCACTGGTCTTGGATCTTGATGCACTTAGACGGTACCGCGATGAGCTCCGAGCGGGAGCATTTCTCAGCGGGTTACGTCCTGAGTTGGCTGACATGATCCGAGGACAGGGTGCTTGGGGGATCCGGGATTACCCACCGAGGAGATCTTTGCGGCGCGCTCGAGTGCGGGACAGCTCGCCCACCTCCCGAGTCCTCGCAGCCCATCGAGACTTCCGCAATCATCGCATCAGGCGGGGCTCCCAGGCGGAGCACACCTTCTGGGAAGACCCGGACCTCCTATCCACCCTGCAAGTAAAGCGGGAAGATGACTCACCCGTCAGAGAAGTGCTCGAAGGAGTTCGGGAAGCCTACTTGGGCCATGGCTACCTCTAAAGGCAAGACATCCTCGACTATGTCCACGGCGGATGGATCACCCTTGACTACTCCCTCGGCGTCGGGAATGGTCAGCCTCGCACTATCTCCCTCAGAGCTGGCCTACATTCAGGCCTCACGGGCCTCCTCACTTTGTCCGACCGCAGCACCATCAGCCAGTCTTGCGGCACTGACGAGCAGCTTGGTGTCATATGCGGGAGGACGGGAATCTTCTCCAGGTACGTCGTCTATCTCAAATCCTCATATGACTTCTTGGGTTATTGACTCGGGGGCATCTTCCCATATGACTGGTTTTCCCTCTGTCCTCACTTCTTATCGGCCTGAAACCTCCATTCCTGACGTCCGTATTGCGGACGGTCGTTCCTGTCCTGTCCTTGGCTCTGGCCAGTCTCATGCCACCTCTTCCCTTCCTCTACAGAACGTCCTGTATATTCCTGGATTTCTTGCGAATCTGCTGTCCATCAGTGCGATCACTAAAGCCCTTCACTGTGGTGTGTTTTTCTTTTCTCATCACTGCGTCTTCCAGGATCTTGACACGGGCCGGAGGATTGGACTGGGCCGTGAGAACGGACGAGGCATCTACAAGCTAGCGGCTGACTCTCCATCTACGGGACTTCAAGCCCTTTTTGCACTCTCTGCTTCCTCTAGTTCCCTTCATGACTCTCTTTTGTGGCACTGTCGATTGGGGCACCCTAGTTTTGTCAAACTTAAAGAAATTCTACCTTGGTTAACCTTATCTGAGTTTCATTATGAGTCTTGTGAACTAGGGAAGCACCATAGATCGTCGTATCCATCGCGCACTGGTCCACCTACCCATCGCCCGTTTGACTTGGTTCACTGTGAAGTTTGGGGTCCGGCCCCGCATCCATCTCCTACAAGAGGAAAGTACTACATGGTGTTCGTCGATGACTACATCCGGGCAAGTTGGACATATATCCTGAAGAGTCGAAAGGAGGTACTTTCTCGCGTTCAGCACTTTCTACTTGAGATTATTACCCAGTACGAGACGATGGTCAAAGTCCTCCACACGGAAAATACACTTGAGTTCACTCAGAAGGCGATTGAGGAACTCTGTCTGGCTCATGGCATAGTTCATCAGACTACCTGCCCATATACCTCGCAGCAGAACGGGGTGGCAAAGCGGAAGCATCGACACCTCCTGGACATGGTACGCACACTGCTACTTGCTATGAGGGTACCTCGCATCTCGCAGTGCGAAGCCGTTCGATCGCTACATACCCGGTGAACCGTCTTCCATCTCGCCACTCTTGGAGGTGCTATTCCCCTTCAGCGATTGACTCCTGCTGCTGATATCTTCTCTCTACCACCTCGAGTGTTTGGCTGCACCGCCTTTTTGTCCAGATCACACCCCCGGCCTCTCAAGCCGGGCTCCTCGTGCACAAAAGGGTGTGTTCGCTCGGCTACTCTCGCACTCGAAGGGCTACCGTGTGTACTTCCCCGATCGGCGCTAGTACGTTACTTCGGCAGATGTGACCTTCCATGAGGACGTTCCCTACTTTCCCTCCACTCAGTCTGGCGAGGATCTCTCCTCCCCATCCCTCCTTCCTTCGGTATCCGCTACCACGCATTACCCGACCTCCCTATGAGCTGTCCCGATTCCCTTGCTTGAGGCGTCACCCTCTTCGGCATCCCTCCAGTCTGATCCATCCTCTGAGCCGGAACCTCCCTCCTCGCCGCTATCCATTGTTCCGGCTACATTGTCACCACCACCTTCCCCACCGCGTCCCGTATCTGACCTTGACCTTCCCATTGCCCTTCGCAAGGGCACTCGCCAGTGCACGCAATACCCTATCGCCCATCATGTCTCTCCTGCCCGCCTTTCTCCTTCCTATCAGTCCTTTGCCCTTACCGTTCTAACCGAGTCAATTCCCAAGTCGTATATTGAGGCGTTGCAGGTACCAGCGTGGAAAGAGGCGATGGATGTGGAGTATGCGGCCTTCATCCAGCGGGAGACCTGGACGATGGTTCCTCGTCCTATTGATGCCAATGTTGTCTCCTACAAGTGGGTGTACTCCCTCAAGTACAATCCTGATGGCTCCATAGCTCGCTACAAGGCGTCTCTCATGGCCCGTAGCTTTTCTCAAGCCTATGGTCTTGACTATCATGAGACATTCTCGCCTGTGGCGCGCCTCAGCTCCATCCGTGTCCTCTTCTCCATCGCTCTGGATCAGTCCTGGCCGCTTCATCAGCTGGACGTGTCTAACGCCTTCCTTGACGGAGACCTCGATGAGAAGGTATTCATGGAGCAACCGCCTGGGTACGTTGCTCAGGGGGAGTCTTCTGAGGTGTGTCTCCTCAAGAAGGCTATCTATGGGCTGAAGCAAAGCCCGCGTGCGTGGTTCCACAAGTTCTCGCAGCTGCTCTTCTCGTATGGCTTCGTCTCTACTGTATCCGATCCGACTGTCATGCGGAAACGCACCCCGCATGGATGTGTTATCCTGGCTGTGTATGTGGATGACATCATCATCACTAGTAGTGACGACGCCGAGGTGGCTGCGACCAAGGCTTATCTGGCTCAGCACTTCGTGACACGAGATTTGTCTCCCCCAAGGTACTTTCTTGGACTTGAGATCGCTTACCGTTAGGGGCAGATGTTCATTTGTCAGCGGAAGTACGCGCTTGATCTATTGGAGGAGACAGGGATGCTGGGGTGCAAGCCGGCCTCCTCACCCATGGAGCAGAATGTGGACTGGTGGGACAATGCTACCGCACTTCTCGAGGATGCAGGCCTCTACCGCCGACTTGTGGGGAAATTGATCTTCCTCACCGTGACTCGCCCGGACATCTCCTATGCGGTTAGTGTCTTGAGTCAGTTTATGCAGGCTCCTCGCACTATCCATCTGGAGGGTGTCTATCGGGTTCTGGCGTACCTTAAGAGAGCTCCGGGGAAGGGCCTCTTGTATCGGCGACAAGGTCATCTACACATTGAGGCCTACTCTGACCCTGGGTTCGCTGGTGACAAGGAGGATAGGAAGTCACATGGTGGATATGCCACCTATGTTGGAGGTAACCTGGTCACATGGCGCTCTCAAAAGCAGTCTATCGTGTCTCGCTCTAGTGCCAAAGCCGAGTATCGAGCCATGGCGGATACCACGGCAGAAATGTTGTGGCTACGCTCTCTTCTCACCGAGCTTGGCTTCCCGCCAGAAGGGCCTATGCAGATGTACTGTGATAACATGGCTGCTACCTTTATCGCCAGTAATGCGACGTTCCATATGAGGACGAAGCATATTGAGATCGACTGCCACTTCATACGACAGTACGTCGTTAACGGTACCGTCTGTACCCCACACGTCGCCTCCGTACATCAGTTGGCAGACATCTTTACTAAGGCCCTACCAGGCCTTGCATATGAGACCATCGGATCCAAGCTGGGCATGTTTGACCTCCACGCTCCAGCTTGAGGGGGAGTGTTAAAGCCCATCATCTCCTCTCTCCTATTGGGCCTTAAAGCCCACTTTCTCTCTCCTCTCTATCTCTCTCCTATATATCTATGCGTGCATGTATCCATCACATCAATGAAAACCCTAGCCTCCATTTTCCCTCTCTCTCTCGTGTTCCTCTCTAACAAAATAATTTCAAAGTAGAATTTCCAAGTTCGAGCAATGATTCTTTCCAATTTTCTGTCCAAATATTATTTTAAACGCTCTATAATAGTTAAAATGAGTCTAAAACATGATTAAACCCAGATATTCAAGGAAGTAGTGTTCCAACTGATCCGATGAACCAATTTTTTAAAGAATACTCATATTGTCAAAAGAGAGAGAGTTTAAATACATGTGGAATTTGATGTGATCGTTGGATCATCTGTTTGTTGAGATTGGTGGTTACAATTAAATGTAGGAGGCCAATCGATCGTACAAGCATGCTCTGTCATGTCAGCACGCAATATTAATTCCTTTATTTAATTAGTTTAAACCATAGTAAATTTAAATATATTCAAAAAATCTCTTAAAAATTATAAAATTTACATATTTCAAAATACCGTTCCTTTTTAATTCAAAATTTTCTTCATTAAATCAAAAATTAAGTTCTATCATTCTATGAAACTTAAAAAATAACAAGAGAATATAAGTAAAATTCACTACATTCACTTAAAAGTAAAATTTGATGAATAAAAGTTTATAAAAAATACTTTATCATATTACTTTCATGTAAATCTTAAAATCTCATATAAAATGAGGTTAGTCTGCAAGAATTTTTAAGTTTGAAAATTCAAACATATAAATTAGACAAAATCAGCCTTTAAAATACTGCATTTTATGATTTTTGAGATAATTTAAAAATAATGATGGCAATGCTCTCAAAATATGATAACCTGTTTCAAAAATATATGAATTGTAATTATAAGTATGTTACATGCTATAACTTATAAACCCCTAGTATCACCCGTCAAACCACCTCTGATCTACTCCAAATTTTGTAGGCGCTCCTCCCCCAACTCCACCTCTGCCCGGCCAAAATTTTGACCAAATGGTGAAAGCTGTTTTCGAAATGTCCCGTGGGGGTCCCTTCCAGCCAAAGGCTAAGGCATCTAGCCAGCCCGCTGCAGGGAGGTCTCCGAAACCACTCATGCGAATCTCTTGATATCTCAATTTTTTTATCTATGCTCATACGTCATCACGTGTCGACATGTAAGCGCGTCGCCACATTAGCAAATATAAAAAAATGACTTTTTTATGTTTTTACACTTCAATAAATTCAAAAAAAATCCCTAAAAATTAGAATTTCATAACTTTCATGATATTACTCCTTTTTAATCTTTTTTTGTTTGATCTGAAATTAAATAATCTATCATTCAAAAAAGTCAAATTTAATAAATAACAAGTGAATAAATTTTTATCTCAAAAATATACTCATTTTCTTTGGAAAATAAAACTGGAAAATAAATGAGTGTATATAAAAACATTTTATCTTATTATTTGTAATTAAAACTTAATTATAATCTCAAATAAAGATGTGAATAATCTACTCTAAAATATATTCTTAATTATACATGATTATCCCTAAAAAAATGCATTTTAATATTATAACTTTAAATTTCATAGAATGATAGGTATGGACTCAAAGTATGATAATATGCATAAGAATGTAATTTTTTATGCCTTAATTTGCATTAGTAGTCATGATCTTACCTATATAAATTGCATGTTATCCAAACTCACTAGAAATATTTTTTCATGCAAGAAGAAAGATTAATAGGTGCTCTTTTTTTCCATTTGGCTAGTCAATGCTAGAAGCACACAATAAAATGTTAAAAAACCTAATTTTTTCCTTATAATTTTAATCAACCTTGGTCAATCTTAGAGATTGAAATGAAAATCATGCCTACAAAATTTTTCCCTAAATCGATTAGGATCATGATATATCATGATTTCAATTTGGAGAATTTCTCGCCATTGATTTTTCCTTCAAATGTCTTGATTCGATGGCAAGCCTTGATTTTGATCCATTTGATTGTCAGAATGGACCAAATTTCTCCAAAATTAATTCTGAACTATCCTAGCCCCCTTTCCAATCTGAAACACCATTATAGAAAATTCTTGTTTATAATCATTAATCATTGTTTTTTTATTGATGAAGATCATTTTGCATTAATGATTTTGAAGAATCATCTCATGTATCATTTTTTGCACTTGGCTTATCTGACCACCATCCTCCTAACTTTCTCCATCTAAATAATTGGTGTGAGGCAAGCTTGGGCTTAGGAAGAGCAGGATGCTGATCTTTTGGAACATACTTAGTATGTTTATCTTTTATTCAATCTGGCATTTGCCTCAAAGATTGATTGTTATTCAAATTCAACAAAAATTTTGGGTAGTTTTTGCACGATTCCTCGAGGTTTTCCTCGTATGGTGTACTTCTAAGGTTTCTCTCCCTCCCTCTATGATGTGAGACAAAATAAGAGAATAAAAATTTATCAAATAGAAGTGAAAGGGATGGTGCTTTGATAGAGAGATGTTGTGAATTTTTAAGATTGGTGACCTTGAACTCCTTAGGGTTAATCCCACAATTGGAGAGGCGAGAGATCATTTTTAATAACCTTGAAGTGGAGTTTCTATTCAATGAATCAGACCAAATTTCACAACCAGTGTGCATTAATACCCAAATATATGAATAGAGGCTATCCTAGGGTTCACACAAATCTTAAGAGCAATAGATTTTGGGGGAAGGATGGTCTATGACACAAAATGAGAGGAATGAGAGTACCTTGATGGATATTCTTGATTGATGTGACCTTGTTGGGGCAAAATTTGAAATCTCCTTCGTGATTACTCCTTGCTTTGAGAAAAAAGAGAGAAAGGAATGAAGAGGAATGATAGAAAGAGGGAAGGAGAAGAAGAATGAGAAGGGGGGAATGAGAAATGAAGGGACTATGTTGTGGAGAGTAGGAAGAAGAGGGATGGAGAGGGAAAAGTTGTGGATTGGTGTGTGGATGAGAGAAAATGAGAGAGAGGGGAGAAATTCATAGAGGATGAGAGAGAAAGAGTGGGGGAACAATAAAACTTTAAACTTTTTCAAATTTCAACCCTCTTGAAAGGATGCCTTAAAAAGCCACTTGTCAAGATCTGAGGGTGCCACTTGGAGGGCTTTAATTCGTGGAAATTTAGGGGTAATTTGGGTATAGTAATGCCCTAAAATCATGGGGTCAGGTTGACTTGGTCAAAGAAGGATCTATGATGCAAATAACTTGAAATTTAGGAATCTAAAATTTCTTCCTATAATTTAGGGAGATGATTTGAGTTGGTCAGTTCCTCAATTATCAAAACATTGGGAAATGTGATCCTTTCTTCTCATCAAAATTACACAAACTCGCCTCACAATATGATCAATGTGAATTATTAGGATATAGTTCAGTTCAAAAAATGTATACATTTTTTTCTCTAAATTCAGACAAATTTTACATTTCCTAGAATGTTATCTTTCATGAAAATATTCTTCCTTCTACATCTACTTATATCCCTACTTCTCACACTTCTTCAGAACACAAAATGTTGTGTCCATGCCCCCAATCCATTCAATTAATATCCTCTTATCAGCCAAGTCAGATCAATCTATCAAGCTTATCAAAAATTCTCACTACTCAAAAATCGAGTAGACTATGAATTCTCCACCCTAAATCCATTTGATTCTTCAGCATTCTCCAACCTCAATCAGCTCACTCAAGCCCACTTTTTAAGTCAACTAATTTATTAGCCAACCATAGACTCCTTCAAGATACTTACTCCAACTTTGAAGTTGGTCTAGTTGCTCTATAAAATGAAAAATATCCAAGAGCACATGTCATAAAGCCCGATGAAAAAACAAGCATTACTCGCTTCATTCCATCCCCGCACTTTTCCATCATCTAAAATCTGCATCCGACAACTACGATGAGCTCGGAATTGAGTGCCTTAATCCAAAATAACACATGGATCCTAGTCTCTAGAGAGTGGTATCTTTAAGTTAAATATGGAATATTAAACACATGGATAATTCATCTTAAATACAAAACTGTTGTAATTCTAGTGCATATCGATATGTAAGGCAAGGGTCATAGGAAAGGGGTTTAATCACCAAGAACGCTTCAATTGATATGAAACCTTCAATCCAATCATCAAAACCTCTTCTATTAATCTCATATTATCTCTAGTTCAAATTCATAACTTCTTCTCAACATTATAAAATCTTTGCACAATAAAGTTGTGATCACTGATCTTGGAGTGTGATATTGTCTTGTAGTTGTGAATAGGGTTGCACGATCATGATCGAGTCGCCAATCTGATCGTCGCTCATCGATCAATTGATCGATCGATCAGCAACCGGCGCAAACTTCATTTTGTGATCGATCGATGAAATCGCCGTGATCGAGATTTAATTCTCATAAATTAAATTCACTCTTTCACTTGCGCTCTCTTGCTCTCTCGCGCTCTTTTCCTCTCTCTCACTCTCTCGCGCTCTCTTGCTCTCTCAGAAGCTCTCTTGCTTCGTCAGAAGCTCTCACGTTCTCTTGCTCTCTCAAAACCTTTCAAAGCCTCTGCTTCTTCATCGCCGCTTCTTCATCGCTGACTTGATACTCTGCACATTGCCGGTGAGCCTCAGTTCTGCATAATTTTTATTTTAAAAATATAAAACCTTCGTGCTTCTTCGTCCCTCAATTTCACATCCATTTCTAAAGTGAAAACAATGCAACTATAATACTCTTTGGATTCTAAATATTTAAATTTGGAATAGTGATTGATCTAGTATATTTAATCATGCAGAGATGAAGAACAGTGATCGATTTTCTGCTACTTCTTGAGCTCATTAATTATGTAATTCAAAAGGGGTCTGATAATTGATTGATGTGTTAATTTCCTTTTTAAAGTCAAAGATAGTTATGTAATTCTGTTGATTATGTAATTCTGTAACTGATTAGAATTCTGTAATTTTGTTGATTAAGTAATTCTATTGATTCTTTTGATTCTGTTTATTTCCTCTTTGTCATCTTGAAGCCTTGTTATAGATTAGAATTTTGGCATACATTGTATTAATTTTTTTCTCTCTATCATTAAAGAGAAAGTAAATAAAGAAAAAATCTTGAAAATAAGGTGAGATAAGATAAAGTCTCTCTCTATCATCCTTGTCGCTAGAAAATTTAGAGAGACAAAAATTCAGATTATAAAAATAATGTGTATTATTTTTTCAATACTTTGTTTCTATTGCTCTCTTTAAACAATGTATATCTAAGAAAATGAAACTCTCTCCTATCTTAGCAGATATCTATGAAGAATTCGTGTGGATTTAAATAAATCCTTTATAATTGTTTTGATTTCTATTTGTAGAAAGTTTTTAATGATTTTGATTTCCCAAATCTCCTGTAATCCTATCGTTTTTAAATATTATTTAAGATCTCCTAATGCTCATTAATTTTCCTTTTAATATCTACTTTGATTAATATGATCTGAATTGCTTCTTTTTTAGATCACAACTTATTTAGAGGTTGAGATGAATGAAAATAACAATAGTAGGACAAATTCTATCGAAATGAATGATGAGGCCACCAATTCAATTGAAAGCGAAACACAAACAAGTAGCATTAATCCAAGAGCATCGAATGTTTGGAAATATTATGTCAATGTTGACATAAATAAGTACATGTTCCAAATTTTCAAGGAGAAGAATCCCCATTACAGCACAATTATTAAGAATAATGTCCATAGCAGCACTACTAACTTTTGGAGGCATCTAGAAATCTTTCATGCCACCCTTCATGATAATCTAAAGGGAAAGTCGTCGGGCAAAAAAAACAAAGATCAATTGTTGACCTAATGTTGCCTTCATCACAAAAGAAACAATACTACACATGACTAACATTCGAAAAGACAAAGGAAATGATTGGGAGGTTTATCTATAAGAAAGATCAGTCATGGCTTGTTGTTGAAGACCCAGATTTCCAGAATCTCTTATGTTATTGTGCCCAAATGGATTTGAGGATACCAATGAGGAGAACTGTTTGAGCTCATATCCAAGAAACATTGGTCAAGGAGAAGACAAAGCTAAAAGAAATGCTTTCAAGCGTGCGATGAGTGTCATTAACTATTGATGGTTGGACAACATATAACCACATTTCATTATTAATCATCACCGTTCATTGGATCAATGATGAGTGGATGTTAAGAGAGCATGTATTGGCCCTTGAAAAGCTCGAGGGTGAGCATTTTGGTGAGTACTTGGCTAAAGTCTTGAGAACGGTATTGAAAGAAGTTTCTTTGGAGAAGAAGGTACAAATTTTCACTTTTCGTTATCATAGTTGTCTTCAATTATTAACTATTTTGAGAAATATGTTGAGATGCAGGTATGTGCGATCACAACGGATAATGCAAGTAATAATGCTACAATGATTGATGAACTTGTGAAGACAATGTCTCACATCAACCCATTATTTGATCGTAAAAGCCACATGCCATGCTTAGCGCACATCCTTAACCTAGCAGTTCAAGATGGCCTAAAAGAGTTAAAGACCACTGCTGACGAAGACACTTCCGCATCATGCATATCAAGTTCAAAGTCTTTGGGAGATGTTGTAAGTCATGTGAGGAAGATCGTCAAGGTAATTCGTTCGTCCCCTGCCAGTGTGAAAAAATACGAGCAATTTTGTCATGACTTAGGGATATCTTCAACTAGTATGCCAAACTTAGACATCTCAACCCACTAGAACTCCACATATGATATGCTTAGCGAAGCGTATGAGAAGAACACGATACTCAAAAAGATGGCCATGTTTGTCTTGACACGCAGACCAAATGAGCACTATTTGATCTCCAACGAAGAGTGGCAGTTAGTGTCTGGCTTTACTACTATTCTAGAGCCATTTCGGGATGTCACGCAACTCTTATGTCAGTCAAAGCAGGTTACTGCATCTACCACTCTTCTTCTTGTTCGAGCAGCCCTCGAGTCGATGAAAGAGCATGAAGGGTGTCCTCAAGAAGGTCGACTCTTCCCTCAAGGCATCATCCTTGATTATATGCAATGTAATTCGATAATCTCTGCATGTATGGCAATGACTGATAAGTTGGCAAAGTATGAGGAAAGGTTGCAAGGCAGCAATGTGTTTGCTGACGAGACGTTACCGCGAGGTCGTCGATTTCACACAGTCTCGTGTTAAAAATAATTCCAAACTTACCAATTTGATGAAAATTATTCGAATTGAGGGGTATAATGGTAAATAAGGGTCGAATGCACAGGGAAATAAGGAAATTTATGATGTTTTCTTTGAAATTGATCAAATCGGACAATAAATCGATGGTAGAAATTGGGGAAAATGGCAATTTATGAAAGATAACTTCAAATCGCTTCCACGGAATCAAGAATCATCGAAATTGATCTTGATTTCGTGGAGAAATTGAAGTTTGAAGTAGAGATATATTTAAGAACTTGAAAATCGTGAAATTGACTAAAATTAAACCAAATTAAACTTGAAATCCTAATCTAAATCGAAATTAAACATGAATGGAAGAAATATTAGCAAAAACCGACTCCACTAACCCAAGATTGTGATCAAATTAACACGATTAATCACTTCAATCGTCGAAAATGTCAAGAACGCGATCGCGGAGTTCAAGCTTCGATTTCTCCTTTGTCTCTCAACCAAATCCCGAGTTCAAGCCCTCCGTGGATGCGTAAATACGTGTAGAAGAGGCTAGAATCGAGAGATTCGAGAAGGGAGGTGTCTAAACAGATCAATTTGATTGATTTCTAACTCGAATGCTTAGAAAGTCTGAAGAACATCTCTATTTATACACTTTTTGGGCGTAACCATCCGATCGAAATGATCGACGATTACGATGAAACGGTCCATCGTGGACTATTTTGATTATGTCGCGACCGTCGGATCTCTGATGGAGCGTCTGGATGGGGTCGTTGAGATGCGTTATAAAATGCATTTGATCGCCTTTGTTGGATCGCGATCCGACGCTTCGGATTCATCGTGCGTGATGAGATCACAGCCGTTATAACTCCTGATTTAAAGGCACGTGCGTTTGATATGATCCAGTGGACCATGAGCCCATCCAATCAAGGCGCCTCGATCGTCCTTAAATTGATCCAACGTTCCTCCTTCTACCGCGTGTCCTGCACTTGAGATTCCGTGTGGAACTTAGTCCCACACGGAGAAAATAAAAGAAATCTGTAGGGTTTATAAGAGGCGACGGTATATGAGTTTAGCTTAAATTCCGAATACGGAATGCTTATATGTACTATAACCCATATACTTGCACACGTGTCACCTATGCACCACGTAGGCGCTCGCGCGGGCCCTCGTGGCGCTGCCACGTGGCCCTGTGTGGCATCTACGTGGCCCCGTGCGAATAAACCCCCCTTTTTGCTTTATTTTAAATCATTTTTAACATTTAAAAATCAAAAATAGTTCAGAAAAAATCTGAAAAAATCCCTAAAAATTAGAAAATTCATAACTCTTAAAATATAACTCCAAATAAATCCAAATTTCATTCATTTGATCCAAAATTTAATTATCTATCATTCTAAAGAGTCAAAATTAATAAATAATGAGAGTTTTAATTTCCATTTCAAAAATACATTTATTTTTTAAGGATTTTTACTTAAGAAAATATAAATAAATTTTTATTAAATGTTTCTCTCATTATTCTAACTTTAAAAACCTCTATAATCTCAAGTAAAGATGGGTTATTAATTTAGTTATCTTTAACTTATCATATTTAACCCTAATTTAAAGTATTTTTTAGATTATCATGACTTTTTCATAGAATGATAGAAAAATACACATAAATATGATAACATGCATGGAAATAAAATCATTTATGCCTTAATATGCATTAATAATCATGTTTTATCATGTTAATTTAGCATGTTATCATTTTCCATGGCCACAATACTAGATCCGTAACTGAAATTAAATTATAATCCAGCGTGCAATCATGAAAATTTGAAGGCCGACATTCGTAAAGCATTACAAGAGGTGCAAGACGAGGGTAATCAAGCTATCCTACATAGCATTGAAACAATTGAGTCGGATTTAGTTTCCTCAGATATTTTGAAGGGCAATGGTAACAAGATTCTCTCTAGAGTTGGTCAAATGAAAAAACATGTCACCATGCGTCCATTATCTTACATTCATGAGCTTCATGCATACTTGAAGCAAGCGACCATGGAAAAAGATGCGATGACATGGTGGAAAGTTCCTGGCTATTGAGCGTATCCAAAAATCCCCATCCTAACGAAAGACTTTCTCTTGATATGTGCAACTAGTGCCCCGGTAGATAGGTTCTTCTCCTCAGGACGAGGAATCATCACTTATACGAGGTCAAGATTGAATGTCGAAAGTATATCCGCTTTAATGACATTGAAGTGTTGGTTACAACAAGCAAGATTTGAAGATAATAAATTTGTTGATAATGACGATGAGCTTGATATTATCAATGAGGAAGCCTTTGAGTCTGTGGGGGGAGATTATGATGAATCATAATTGATGTCAATTTCTCATGGTTTTGGAACTGAACAATGGATCCTGTTTTTGAAATTTTAATTGTTTCTTGTATATGGCTATCTTTCAACTTTTACTTCCATATCTATCTGAAATTTATTGAATATTTGTTGTTTATTCTTCATATTGGTTTTAAATTAATTATAAATTTGAATATGGATGAATTTCTAATTGAAATGGAGATAAATTATACTCCGCAAATTTGAATATGTCTAAAAATAATAGCAGTACAGCTACTTCCTCTCAATGGAAGCTGAAGAAAACAATGTACATACAACGAGAGTACAATTTCAACGTCTGGGACCTTTTTCTAATCAAGGATCCAATTTGGTAGCTGAATGTAGGGAGACATTCCACACATCATCAACATTTCTTTCCATCCAGATGTCTAATCGAGAATGGCACCATTTGAGCATGTTTATGAATACCAGCAATGTATGCATCCTATTTGGATCTTTGATCTTCTCTAATTTGTGAAATCCATCTCTGCAGAAAATGTGAGCCTAAGCATTAAAAGAGAGAATACAAAATGACAACGACAGAAAGACAAAATATTGTAAATGGAGAGATAGACATCATTAAAAATATTACCTATTGAGAGATACAAAAGAGAAAGACTAATAGAAACAACAAGAGAAAAGAAACTAAGAGTTAGAAAGAGAGAGAATAGAGAAAGACTGAGTGAGATTATTATTTACGTACATAGAAAGGGAATGACAAGCAAAATGATATAGATAAATAGAGAGGAAGAAAAAGATAGTGACAAATAGAAAGAGAGCAGGAGAAAAGATAGTATATATATACAGAGAGAGAGGGCATATGATGGTTGATAAAATGCAAAAAGAGAGCAAATGAGGATGCTTATCTTCAACATAATTCAAACATAATGGTTAAAATCACTCATCTTTTGCATATTATCATATGATTTTACGAAGATAAACAATTTATCGATTCAGCTTTGAAGTCTTTTGAGAGATGATTTAAAGGCATTATTAAGTTCTTCTAATTGCTTGTTTCCCTTAATAAATTTCCTTTTAAATACTGCAATCTCATTTTTAATATTTGTGTTGATTGTAACTAAGCCCTTAATGGGCTCGTCAGATCTGATGGTTTTAATAGCATCGTGGGCAGGATTTGTAGGTAGAAATCGTCGACCAATGCGAGATGTAAGCACTCTATTGGGTGTAAAGCGTCACATACAGAGAACCCAGAGAAGTGTTCAGTGCTTTTCACGGGTATGAACTTCTGCCAATCAGATGAGATCATGACTTATGACTACTAAAGCGAAGCACGGCAAGGGTGCAAGGCGGCGAACATCAACTTCCTAAACTGATTCGCATACCTTCTAAAGTGTGAATCCATTAGGTTAAATAGGGAGAACGGGGAAGGAGGCGGTGTCTTGATTTCCCGTCCCAGACGAAGCTTGGCCTGGAGGACACAGTGGGAGAGAGAGACCAAGATCGATACAATAGTTCTTTTTGAAGAGAAGATTGCATTTAGTTCTTTCAGTTTGGTGTTATTTTGGAATCTTGAAGAACAGTTAAGCATAAATTTCTGCCTTATTTTCTTTCCAAAACATTTATTTTGATCGATTTAGTGCATTCTTTGTGGATTTAGAGTTAATTTCTCTTATGATCAAGATTAATGATTTCTTGTTTCACAAAGATTTATAGAATCTAGTTACAACTTATCTTCCGCAGAGAACCTATTTGTTTTTACTTTCTCTCTTCCTTTTATTTTCGGGAATTAGCTCTTAATCGAGGTAAGATTAGGATCTATAGAGAAAAACACTTCTGATTATCGTTTTATAATCTGTTGCTCTTTTTAATTCAAATTCAGACTATCAGTAAGAGAGATTCCATCACTAAGTGTTAGATTTAGCTAGATTTAGAAGAGATTTATGTAGAAAAGATCTTAACCATGAAATAATTAGCTACAGATTCTTCTCAGTGTTGTTTCTTTCTGTTCAAATTAAAGAAAGTTAGTAAGAGAGGTTAGAGTGAATATAATAAAGTAAAAAAAAAGTCTCTCATCATTTCTGTTGTCAGTTCAACTTAAAGGAAATCACACAGGGAGGTTAATAAGGCTGGTTACAGTGAATGAAGAGGGATTTTAACATAAAGATAAGTTCCTTAGTTACCTTGTCTACCTAGGAAGAATAATAAAAATCACCTAAACATAGTTAGTAGGATAAAAAGATAGTAAGAGGATTACAACATAAAGAAGAAGAGTTAGTTATTATTATAAGATTTAGATTGGCATTAATTCATAAAAAAAGAGAAAGAAATATATAGAAGTCTCAGCTATTCAGACAGCCTATGGACAGCAGCAATAAGATTTAATTACTAATAAGAATGACTGAGTAGTGACACAGAACTGAAAAGTGTGTTAGGAAAAGATCGCATGAGTAAAAAAAGAATTAGAAATACCTCCCTTGGATTCGACCCCTCACTGAACTATACTTTTGGAAGATAGAGATTAAGGGAAAAATATTTGAAAACAATATTATTGAATAAGCCAAATAGATCCATGACAATGACATAAAAACTACATCATAATATTGGACTTATCAATGGTTAGTGAGAGGTAGAGAGGTAAAGAGAGATAAATGGGGGGTAGAGAGAGAGTTATGGGGAAGAGAGAGTGTGAAGAGAGTATTTATACATACACAGAGAGAGGACAGAGACAACGGGGAGAGAGACATGGGAGAGAGAGTGTGAGAGAGGAATCACTCTTCAATCTATGCATATGACAGCAAATGCATATGACCTTAAAAGTTATGTGCGAGTGAGAGAGAGAGAGAGAGAGAGATGATGAATTAGGAATAAAAACGAGGATAAGAGACAAGAAGAGAAACAAGTGTGGAAGAGTGATAGTGAGTAGAAGTGTACAAGGGAAGAATAAAACTTGAGCATTATAGAGGACAAAACGTGCCACGGGACAACTGTGTGGCCCACGAGACATAATGTGGGAGACAAAGATGGAGAACAGGTGGAACAAAAATAGGAAAGAGGAAGAACTCAGCATAGGAAAGAGAGATCGTGAGCGAGAAGTGCAAATGACTAAATGAAAAACAGTGGGGGAGAGAGAGAAAGCTAGAGATGGCAGCAAGTGCCAAGAGAAATTTTGTGATCAAAAGTTTAAAACAAAATAGTAGAGAGAGGAGAGGGAGAGAGAGGAAGGGGAAAGAACTGGACTGGAGAGATGAGATCAAGCAGAAGTGGAATCAAGAGCATAGAGGGAACTGAGGGTGTGAGGAAGTTGGCTAAGCATGAGAGAGAGGGTGGAGAGGGAGAGAGAGGAAGGGGAAAGAACTGGACTGGAGAGATGAGATCAAGCAGAAGTGGAATCAAGAGCATAGAGGGAACTGAGGGTGTGAGGAAGTAGGCTAAGCATGAGAGAGAGGGAGGAGAGGGAGAGAGTATGATCACAGATTCCAACTGCTGAACCCTATCCCTTGACTAGCAAGAGTCCTTTGTTGTGCATAGGAGTCCCACTATGTCCCTCTGAGTTCTTTTATCTCACTGTTCCTAAGCTGCCTAATTAACATGTTTGATCAGATCTAGACTGTCTGATTCCAATAATGCATTAACCTCATCGTTGACTATTGACAGCAAAAACTTGAATGCATTGACCTCATTGTTGACTATTGACGGTCATGGGAGAGAGAGTGG